>CAUYUJ010003006.1:27500-83135 GCA_963575745.1 Prorocentrum cordatum | reverse complement strand
GGAGGCGGAGGAGGGGGAGGAGGCGGAGGAGAAGGAGGACGAGGAGGATGAGGAGGCGGAGGAGGAGGATGAGGAGGAGGAGGAGGTGGCGTCTTGTGGCCTTCTCTGAGCCTCCTGGGGGCCTCCTGGGAGTTTCCTGAACAACAATTCTCGGGGGCCTCTTTGGCGCCTCATGGGGCCTTATGGGACCTCTTGGGGGCCTCTTGGGGCTTCTTGGGCTGTCTTGGGGGTCTCCTGACTCGTCTGGCGCCTTTGGAGGCCGCCTTGGGGACCTCTCTAGGCCGTGTTGGTGCCCTCTTGGAGCGGTTCACGGCCGTCTTGGGGCCCTCGTGGGAGCCCATTGGGCGATTTTTGGTACCTCTTTGGCCGACTTGAAGCCCTCTTGGGGGTCTCTTGGGCTGTCTTGGAGCTATCTTGGAAGCCTCTTGGAGGCTTCTTGGGCCGTCCTGTGCGGTCGGAAACCCAAACGGGCGAGAACTTCAAACTCTTTCAGAAACCTACGGGGAATCACTGGTTTTTGCCTCCTTGAGCTCTCCGGGAGGGCCTGTCGGAGCTCTCTTGGGCCGTTCTTGGGGGCTTCTCGATTCGTCCTGAGGCCGTCTTGGGAGCCTCTTGACCTCAGCCGTCTGGGGTCATCTTGGGCCATCTTGGTGTCATCCTGGCTGCCTTGAACGCCGCTCTGGAAACCATGAGGCTCCCAAGAAGGTTTCAAAGACAGATCAAGAGAACCCCCAGACGGCCGAAGAGGTCTCCAAGAGGCCCTTCGGGAGAGCGCCCTCTGGCGCCTCCCAGGGCGCTCTGCATCGGCTCGGCACTGCCCCCAGACGACTCAAGAGGGCTCCCAGACTAACTCAGGGGGCCTCTATGGACCTTCTTAGAGGGCGCCAGCGAGCATCAATGATTTTCCTTAAATCTTTTGATTGATTTTGCGTTCTCCCTCGTCCTGTCTCTCACTGCCCCCGGACGACCCCGAAGGCCCCCAGGATCGCCACAAGGCGACCCCAGAAAGCTTCCAAGGGCGCCCCGCGACCGCCCAAAAGGGCAGCAAGAGTGCCCCAGAGACCCTGCACGAGGGCTCGAAGCGGCTCCAGGAGACCCCCACGAAGGGCTCCAAGGGCGCGGGCACCGTCAGCGGACCCCTACGAGGGTGCCGAGAGGGTCCCAAGACGCTTCCCAGACGGCCCAAGATGCACCCCATGGGGCCCCCAGGGGCCTCGAAAGAGCTTCCAGCAGGCTCGCGGGAGGCCTCCCAAACGGCCCCAAGAAGCCTCCAAAACGTCTCGCGTCCACGTACTCCGCGATGTTCTTGGACAGGCTTCCAGGAACATCGCTTCGGATGTCCCCACGCCAGGCAACTCCCACGACTTTCCCAGAGACGCTTCTGGAAACATCTGCTCGAACAAACTGATGGATGTTGCGGGAGGCCTCCCTGGGAACATTCGAGTCCATGTTCCCGGATGCCTCTCCCGGACAATTCTCATCGATGTTCCGGAGGCTTCTCTGGGAACATCCGACACCGTTCCTGGATGCTTCTCCCTCCACCTTCGAGTCTATGTGTTCGGAGGGTCCCAATCCATATTCCTGGAGGCCTCTAAGAATCTGAAGCCACGTTCCCGGAGGCCTCTCGGGGAGCATGCGAATCGTTTTTCAAGAGTGCTCTGCTCCAGGAAGCGGAGCGCGGACGCGAAGATGACCCGACTTCGTGCGGCGCCAAGTGCGATGAGAGGTGGCCCAATGCGGGCCCCGACATTCAACGTCGTGATCTGTTGTTGATATACCCTCCGGGTATGGTCTCTTCGACCTCGCCCTGTGGGCTGGGTTTCCGTCCATGTTCGTTCTCTGGTGGTCCTGGGCCTCTCGTAACACCGAAGCTACTTCAGGAAGCCCCTGGAGGCTCTTCCAAGAGAGCTTGAGAAATATCTGATGTGTCTCTAGCCCAAGTCTTGCACCAGGGGGTCGTTCGAAGCAATGTTCCCAGAAGCCCCACCCGCACCCCGACAACATCTTCGGATATGGCTAGAACTTAAGCGCGCACGAAGCGCGCGTGTATGTGTGCGTGTGTGTGTGTGTGTGTGTGTGTGTGTGTGTGTGTGTGTGTGTGCGCGTGTGTGCGTGTGTGGTTCATGTTATACATGTATACATATATATATATACATATATGTATATATATATGTATGTACATCTGTATATACACATACAAGTTGTGCCCAGGTGGCGCCATACACTCGCGCCTTGATCGATTCACAGAGGTAGCATGGACTGAGCACGATCCCTGCATGATTGGCTCCGCGGGCAGTTTCGCTTCTTTTTGGAGGGATCACACCGCAAGTGTCAAAAAAACATCGATGTCTACAGCACTTGGCGTGTGCCGCCTCTCGGTGCATCTTCATCGCTGGACGCCATGCGACACGCAGTCGCCAGATGTAAGGTTACGCACTTAGCCGGACAAGCGCGTCCATCGATAAGGGACGTTTCCTTCTCGGTGCTTTTTGTCTCCAGCGGCTGGATTGCCTCTCAAGTCTTCGTCTCATTACTTCTGCTGGATTTCCGCCATGTGTGACTGCACGCAGCGCTCACATACGGAGTTCTGCACCGCATCGGTGCTAGACGTTGATCTCGCATGCCTCTCGTCGCGACACTCTCTAGTACACCCAGCCGTCTCTCTCCCCGCTTGGGTCGTTCCACCCCTTCCCCCCCAGCTCCAGCTGCATGTCTTGCTCAGTGCTCTCGGACTGCAGTCATGGCGGGCGGAGGTCATCGTCATCATCGCGCCTCCGCCCGGCGCCCAACGCCTGCCCTCCATTCTCTTGAAGATCTGCTGCGCGAGAGACAACGTCTAGGGGAACAAAAAGTGACATAAACATAAAAACTCGGAGGTCCGCGCGGATTTCTCGGATCGGCGCTGGACCCCCCTCCCTGGCGCGCGGAGCGCGCCAGGGGCGGCGCCGGAGGCGCCGCCGGGGGGCCCCAGCATGGATCCGAGCAATCCCTAACGTCATGCCGCGTCTCCCCCTCCGTGCCTTCGCATCTCCTGCGTGCTCCTCTGCTGCTTCCCGTGAAGACCAGGACCTCTGGGGAGACGTGCCCGCACCCGTCTTGCTCGCCAATCCGCTTCTTCCCTCCGACGACGACGAGGGAGAACGGAGAGGAGGAGGAGGAGGATGAGGAGGAGGAGGGGGAGAAGGAGGAGGCCCGAGGAGAAGATGAGAAGATGAGAAGAGGAGGAGGAGGAGGAGGAGGAGGAGGAGGAGGAGGAGGAGGAGGAGGAGGAGGCGGAGAAATGGAGGAGGAGGAGGAGGAGGAGGAGGGGGAGAGGAGTGGGAGGAAGAGGAGGTAGGAGGAGGGAGTGAGGAGGGAGGGAGGAGGAGGAGGCGGAGGAGGAGGAGGAGGAGGAGAGAGGCGGAGGCGGAGGAGGAGCGGAGAGGAGGAGGAGGAGGAGGAGGAGGCGGAGGAGGTAGGAGGAGGAGGAGAGGGAGGAGAGGTAGGAGGGGAGGAGAGGGAGGAGAAGGGAGGCAGATTGGGAGGAGAGGGAGGAGAGGAAAGGGAGAGGGAGGGAGGCAGGAAAGGAGGAAAGGGAAGAGAGGGAGGAGCTGGGAGGGAGAGAGGAGGGAGGGAGGGAGGGAGGAGGGAGGAGGGAGGGAGGGAGGGAGGGAGGGAGGGAGGAGGAGGAGGAGGAGGAGGAGGAGGAGGAGGAGGAGGAGGAGGCTTGAGGAGCAGGTGCAGGAGTGGGGTGGAGGAGGAGTGCAGGGACGAGGCGGAAGAGTCTGACGCCGAGCCCCCCCGCGGCCAGTCGCCGCGAGGCCCTCGGCACTGGCCGGGCCGGTCAAGCAGGGAACGCAGCGGGCCAACTGCGAGGGCGCCTGTGCTCCGGAAAGCTGGGGAACGAGCGTAGTGCATAAACATCTGTCGAAGAGGGAAGGTGATCGTTTTCTTACACATGGTTTTGCCAATCGGCGCGGGCCCTCGCACCCCCCCCCACCATGGAGTAGATCTTTGCTGTTTTTGAAGTCCGTTTCAAGCAGTTGGTGTCTCCTCCACAGGACGCGCTGTTGCAAACAGTCGCGCTGAGCAGAGATCCAGAGCCAGACCCCCCCCTCCCCCCCTCCTTCCGCCCAATGTCGAAACGCCGAATAAGAAAACGTTCTCAAGAGCGGCATGAAGCGCAAACTTTCGACGCTCCGCGCGGATCTCTTGGATCGGCGCTGAGCCCCAGCGGCGCCTCTGGCGCCGCCCCTGGCTCGCTTCGCGCGACAGCTTGTTTTTATGCTGATGGTCCTTCAGAAGCTGGGACAAGTGGCTGAGGCCAGCCCGTCCACTCCTTTCCAGCCCTGGCCAGTTTCCCTCCAGGTCTGTTTCAGCCCTTGCGACCTCGTGCCATGTGTTTCGGGCTCGTTGCAGCCACTGCCACTCTTTCCAGCTCCTCTGTGCGCCTCCTTCGGCTCGTCGTGCTATTCCTTATGACAATTGCGGTTGCCATTGCCGCTGCAACGGGGCAGAACAGGGCATACATTATCCTCTTCCTTGTCTCCGTTCCCCACCTCCTTCCCGCATTCCAATCTTCTTTATCATCAGCTCACCTCGTGCTGTTCCCTCCTCATACTCACCCTCGCCACTCCTCCTCCACCTCTCTCCCTCAAGTTCGGGCAATTCGAAGGACTGGCTGTCGGGACAACGGAGCATATGTTTGCGTGCGCATCTCTTTGGGACAATTCAGATTTACGATTGCAGCCTTGGTTCGTGACCAGAGCATTTGGAATGCAATGTTCTCCCTCTTCACTCTTCCCCTACTTCGGCGGAGAGCGAGGGGGGGAATTGAGATGGAGAAGGCCTTCTCAGCAGGCGGCGGGGCTTCTCAGAAGCCCTCGCGCCTTCTGAGAGGTTTCCTGTGCCTTCGGGGAATGTCTAGAAGACTTCTCAGAAGGCCAGGCGAGCCTTCTGAGAAGGCCCGCACCTTCTCTCTTCCCCCCTGGGCTCGCCGCCGACTACTCCTCGCTCCTCTCCCCGTCTTCCCCCCCTCCCCCCCCCCCCCCCCCACACGGGCTCTGACCGCCCTTTCTCCAATGCCCATCTCCCTCCGCCCTCCTCACCTCGCCCACTGCCCTCCCTTCGGCTTCCCCGAATTCCACACTCCCTCCCTCCCCTCCTTGCTCCCTCCTCCTTCCTCCCCCCTCCCTGCGGCCTCCTCATCGTCGTCTCGCCGACCACGAGTCGGCCACCTTCGCGAGCTCTTTCTCCTCCCCCTCCTCCTTTCTTGACGATCTGAGCCTCCTCCTCTCCTCTCCTCCTCCTCGTCTCTTCCTCATACTTCCTCGTCCTCCTTCCTCCTCATCCTCCCTCCCTGCTCCTCCTCTCCACCTTCTCCTCTTCCTTCCTTTTCATCATTTCTGAGCTATTCCTCTTCCTCCCCGCCTCCCTCCTCCCCTCCCTGTCTCCTCCTCCTCCTCCTCCTCCTCCTCCTCCTTCTCCTCATCATCACTCGTCTGCCTTTCCCTCTCTTCCCCCTGCCATCGGAGACGAGACGCCGTCCTGGTGCTGGAGTGACGATGCAGACGCAGCGAGCCCCACGACAGAGCTCCCTGCTCCTCTCCGCCGGGCCACGCGAGCAGCCGCTGATGCCCAGGAGCGTCTGGCGGCGGCACTCCAGCGGAACACGCCGCCTGCACCGCAACCGGCGTGTCAGCGCTCGCCGCTCCGTCCTCCCGCCCTCCCCGCCTCAGGTCCCCGGGCGCCGCGACGGTTCGTGTCTTCATGACGTGGGCCCCTGGAGTTCAGGAGCCCTTCGCAGGGACTGGTGCTTCATTCGCAGGGACGGGTGCTTCATATGCCCGATGAGCAGCTTATTCTAATTTTTGTTTCTTTTTTTTTTTTTTTATTTTGTTTTTTTTTTTATTTTTTTTTTTTTTTTGCATCTTTTTTGTTTTTTTTTTTTTTATTTTTATTTTTGTTTTTTTTTTTTTTTTTTTTTTTTTTTTTGTTATTTTTTTTTTTTTTTTTATTTTTTTTATTCTTTTTTTTTTTTGTTTTTTTATTATTTTGTTTTTTTTTTTTTTTCTTTTTTTTTTTTTTTTTTTTTTTTTTTTTTTAGTTTTTTTTTTTTTTTCTTTTTTTTTTTTTTTTTCTTCTGGCCCTTGCTGGGCCCAGGGAGGCCAGAACTAGAGAAGAGCTCCGTCGCGATTGCTGTCGCGACTCGAGGGGGTCTGGGCCCCCCTTCCCGCCCCTCCCCTTCCTGCTCCTCCTCCTCATTCCTTCCTCCTCCGTCTTTCCTCCCCCCCTCCTCTCCGACCTGCCCGTGCCCCGGTGCAGGTCCGGGCGGGTGGCGCCCGCGCACGACTAGGCCAGCCCGGGGGGGGGGGGAGGCTCACGAAGCTGGCTTGAGCCACAAGTCCCCCCTCCGCTTCTGCTCCTCCTTCGAGCGAATCTGGGCCGAGGCGCTTCAAAAGGAGTGACGCCTGCACTCGTGTACTGTGCCTGGACCTATGGTTCTCTCCAGCGCATGATTGCATCCGCAGACGGGCGCACTCCAAGCCACTACAATACACAAAACATTAACAATGACAGTGATCCGAAAACTAAGAAGAAGGAGAAGAGGGAGGGGACGGGGCGACGGCGTGCCCGAGGGGGGAAGGCTTCTCCTCACACAGCTCAGTTTCATTCTCCTCGCCCGTCCTCTGACTGCTGCTGCTGCTGCTGCTCCTCCTCCTCCTCCTCCTCCTCTTCAAAGAAAGCAGAAACAAACAATATCTCCTGAGGAGGCTCCGCCTCCGCCTCCTCCCCAAAAAAGCCAAACCATCTCCTGAGGACGCTCCGCCTCCGCCTCCGCCTCCGCCTCCGCCTTCTTCTCCTCCTCCTCCTCCTCCACCCCATGTCCTTGTAGATAAACTCCTTCCCGTCGCACCCGAGGCGTGCCAGTCGGGCGGGCCGGGCCTTCGCTGGAGACTTCCGAACCACGTATGTCAGGAGGAAAAAACACAGACACAATAAACATCGTCGATTCCCCAGAAAATAGGGGAAACTGTGGGAAGTGGGGGGGAAGACGAAAGCCCAATGGGAAAGCATGGGGAATCCTGTTATTTGTGTCTGGTTAATTCCAGCTTCGCGTGGCCCGCTTAGCTTCGACCGGAAGAGGTGCGCTCTCGACCCGCGAGTCAAAGAAATTGTTATTTGTGTCTATTTAATCGTGTGTCCCCAGGGCCCCTTCAGTATGGTTATGAAGGTTTTTAACTAGTGTAACAGTTACGCGGATCTAGGGCGAGTGGTTTTCAGCATGAGGCTTTCGCCGCAGCGCCGCGCACACTCGTTGCGTTTTTACAGGGCCTGCAACATCTTCACGGATGGAGGGCGGGGCGTTCTCAAAGTGTGGCTCTCGCCTCCGCGCCGCGCGCGCTTCTGTTTTCAAGGACTGCAGCAGTTTCCTGGATGGACGGCTGGCGGTTGTCCAGATCTGGATCTCGCCTCAGCGCCGCGCACAATCACCACAAGAGCTTGCACCAGCATTAAGGATGAAGGGCGGTTCCTTTCCAACATGTGGTTCTCGTCTTCGCGCCGCGCACATTCGCTTTGAGAGTTTGCAGCAGCTTAATGGTTCGCATGGTTGGAGTCCCCGGAATGGTGTTCTGACGCGGGCTTGTATTTGCAGGACGCAGTAGTCACATTGATTCGTGGTGTTGAGGTCCCAGGAATGATGTTCGGGCACGGTTTAAGATCGCCAGGACGCAACAGTCACGTTCATTCGCGGCGTTGACCCATCGATGGCGAGTGAGGATTCGCAAGTGCCCGTAGGGACCTATGGCGAGGGAGCTCTGAGGATGGGCTTGGTGCTGCAACATCTTTTATGCTTATTGTGCTTGTACTGGTCCTCCGTCTCTTCCTGCTCATCCTATTCCTCTTCCTTCCTCCCTTTCCTCTCTTCTAACTCACTGCTCCCTCCCCCCTGCCCTCCTCCTCCTCCTCCTCCTCCTCCTCCTCCTTCTCCTCCTCCCCCTCCTCCGCCTCCTTCTCTTCCACCATCACCACCACCACTTTCTCCCCCTGCTCCTCCCCCTCCACCTCCTCCTCCTCTTCCCCCCTCTCTCTTCCTCCTTCCTCCCACCCCCTTCCTCCCCCTTCCCCCTCCCTCCCTCCCCCTACACTGGTCCTCCTCCTCCTCCTCCTCCTCCGCGCTCCTCCTCGGTTTGGGACTCGAGGCCTCGTGACCCACAACTAAGCGCGCAGCCTTGCCCCCCTTGCGCTCCTCCTCTGCGTTCCTCCTCCTCCGCGCTCCTCTTCCGCATCCTTCCTCGCCGCCCCTCTTCCTCCTCGCGCCTCGCTCCTTCCTCACCTCCTCTTCGCGAGGGGGCTGCGGCGGAAGCCCAGAGAGGTCCCCCTCCCTCTTGGGGGACCCTCGGCCTTCTCCTTATGCTCCTGCTCCCCTTCCGTCCCTTTCCCTACTGAGTAATTCATCCCTTTCGCACCCCGAGGCCGGTCGAGAAGGCGGGCCTGGCGTTTCGTTTGAGACTTCCTCACCGTTTATGGTCCTGATGCTTAAGTTGGCAACAGTTTCACAGATGGGGGGCGGGTCGCTTCCAACATGTGGCTCTCGCATTAGCGCCGCGCGCGTTCGCTTAAACACATTGCAAGTGTTTCACGGATTGAGGGCGGATCGTTTTCAAAATGTGGCTCTCGTCTTCGCGCCGCGCAAATTCGTTGTAAACGTGTGCGAAAGTTGCGTGGGTTGAAGGCGGGTCGTATTCAAAATGTGGCTCTCGCCATCGCGCCGCACGACCAGCAGGGGGAGGGGAAGATGGTCAGGAGGATGAGGATCGGGAAGAGGAGGACGTCCGTCCCCTCTCCCTCTTCCTCTTCTTCCTCCTTCGTCGTCGTCCTCCTCCTTCTCCTCCTCCTCCTCCTCCACAGGGACGCTCGCTCCTTCTCCTCCTCCTCCATCCTCCCCTCCCTCCCTCCTCCTGCACTCGGACGGAAGCTTACCAATTCTTCCTGTCTCTTTTGCCCTCCCTGTTCAACCTTCTCCCTTTCGCCGCTGCCGTCTGGCTGCAGGCGCGGCGGGTTGCAACCTGGGCTGCCCGTGCTAGACTCGTGTTAACACCCGTGTTCGCATTGCGGTAAAACACCGCTATCGCAATCATCCGTTTTCGTAGTTGGCGGCTCCGTGCCAGTACTTCCTGCCGCCAGGGCCCGCGTGGCACTTCCTCCAGTCTTGCTTGCCTACTTGCACCCCGTCATCTTCATCGTGTTCGGCAAGCGTGCTTCGCGTGCTCTTTGGTTTCCTTGTTCATGACCAGCGTGACCGCGAAGTCGAACAACACGGACACCTACCACTACAAGGGCGTCGTCGAGAACCGCAAGGAGCGCGGCGCCACCCCGCCGCTGGCTGCCTCTCCTGCGGGGCGTGCTTCAACCATGTTGGAGGCGCTCTTGGAACCACAGGTCCTGCCTTCGGCTGAAAATATGGAACCACCATCGTTCACATCAGCGGCTTCAGCCAGTGGCCCCGAGCTTCTCGCAACTATGTTGCGGGAGCCCCGAGAAATGCAGGCGAATAAGAGTTCGGAAGCGAAGGGGAATTCAGTGGGGGTGTTGGGCAACTGTGTTGTCACCTCTCCAAGGGACAGTGAAACTTGTCTGGGCCGACCTGTCTTCGTTCTCTTGGCGCGGGACATATTGCCCCCCCCACCGATTCCAGTCAGACTGGCAGGGCGAGATCCCGATGCGCACTCCTCTGGACTACATGCAATTTGCGGTATTCAGTACAGCGACGACACGACGCGCGAGGGGTTCGCTCGCAACTGCGTTGCGGGATGCCCCGAGTGCGCCGACCGCCATAGCGCCCCGACGCACGAGAGGCGTGCTCGCATTTATGTTGTGGGGTGTCCCGAATGCGGTGACGAGCGCAACGACGCGATTGAAGGCGTTGCCCAATGCGCTGACGAAGAGGAACGCATTCGGGGCAGGGACCACGACGGCTCCGAGGCTCGCGGTCAGAGCAACGCCGTCGGTGGGCACCCGGCCTCCAGCACCTCCTTGACTGTCGGAGAGCCCTCCGCTCCAGATGGAGGGCCGTCGGAGTGGGCGCGCTCGCCTTGGCCAGCTGCCTCATTGGTCAGTGGCGAATTTGGGCCTCGACGAGTTTTGTCAGGCGGCCTACGTCCCATCTCGTTTCACCAGCATGGCCCGGGAATGTGTGGGCGAGTGGCCGCCAGCTGTCCTCGCGCAGGGACGTGCCGTCATCGGCAACCCGGCGCCGCCGACGACAATCCTGAGGCACAGTTTGGCCGAACGTCGGGGCCACTTTGGCGAGGAGAAGCGCGCCTCAGCAGTCGTGGCGCGTACGGGCTTCAACCGACTGCCGCAGGAGCGCAGAAGTAGCCCACTCACACGTTTCGACATCTGCCGCAGCCGCGCCCAGCAAGCTGGTCAACTCATGATCGGCTCCTACGGTATCATGTTCCTTCTACCCCTCCTTGTGCGCGGTAGGAGTGTCAAACGTGCAGCTGACCATGATCTTGCAGCTCTACGACGTGGCCTACCCGACAGACGCAGCACAACTCGCACATGTGACGGGTCAACTGCGACTCTTCGTGCAAGTCATGCCACATTATGGGGCGCATCGTGCCTGGCTCGGGACCTTCGGCCACTGGGGGCACGTAAAGGGGCGTGCAGATGACCGCGCAGACGCGGTGGCGCCCAGACATCCGCGCAGCTCTACGCCACGTATTCCGTATCTGTATTCGCTGCCAGACGTTCGCGCCGCGCGTCTACTCCGCGGCCAGAAATCTGTGGGACATTGGCCAGGCTGCGCCCGCAGCCGAGTCATGTGGTGGTTCCCCCAGAGCCTAGGTGGCGTTCGGCAGATTCGCTTGGGCGGCGTCGAGTGCGACGCCCGCGCGCTCGTCGGCGAACAGTGGAATGGCACTTGCGTTATCCAGCTCAATTTGGGTGACGAGACGCTTATGGCAGCAGGCGCTGGACAGGGTCCAGATAACTGTGCTATCGACGCTCCTGAGGCGCTGTCGGCGCCGCTGAGGAGGGATTGCCATCGCCGCCGTCGGCCATTCCTGAGGAGATTGGCAGCAACTCCTCCGGCCACGTCCAGCAGGTGATTTTAGCAGCGTGGCATGAAATTGACGGTGCAGAAGATCGGCTCAGGAGTTGGAGGCGCTGGAGAGCGACGACGGCCAGCAGGTGATCGACGCTGCTGTCGAGCGCGCTGCGGCCGGCCGCGGCCGTCGACCACGCGAGTGGCCCCTGCGCCTCGGGGCGCAGCGCCTGCGTCGAGGCATCTCCGCGGGGTGTGACTTTTGTGCCGCTGCTGCCTGCGCGGCGCCGCCCGGGGCGATTGCGCCGCGCTGGCGGAGGAGGGCGAGCGAGGAAGACGCGTGGAGATGTGCCTCGACCCAGGGGTGCGCCAAGCATTCCTGAGCTTCAACGAGGAAGCGCCCAGCAACTATGCTGCTGGCGATTCTGGGGCGGCCGTGCTGATGTGTGCGCCGCCGTCGAGACCGCGGTCATTGAGCGCGGCGCCGATCTCCTGGCCGGGGGAGAGGTGTCCAGGCAGTGCCGAGGAGGTGTCTGGAGCCACTCTCGAGGAGCCCACCATGTGGCTCAAGTGCGCATGCTTCGAACGGCGACCGCTCGAGGGCGCCCGAGACGTCGCGGGCTCCAGGCGCGTCTTCGAGTGGAGGCGCCGGAAGGGTCCCGGCGGCAAGACCGCGCGGATCATCCGGTGCCGCGTGGCGCTCAGAGGCTTCCGCGATATGGGCGCCGGCGCCCTGGAGGCGCTCGCGGGGCGCGGCGCGTGCTGTCCACGGAGGCGGCTTGCCGCCCGGATTGATGCCGCGTCGCCGCTGGCGTCGAGAAGACATTCCAGCAGGGCGTGGCGCGCGGGCCGAGATGCAGTAACGCGGTGAAGCACCGCGCGAGGTGGGCTTCACCCTGGTGTCTGGCAGTGCAGCTATCTTCAGGCAGGTGCTCGGCTGCGAGTCCTCCGACGAGAGGGCCGAGTGCCTGCGCTGCGTCGAGCTGGGCGCGGGCGGCAAGGGCGCGCCCCGAGCCTTCTCTATAAAACTCGCTGGGGTCACGCGCTCGCCAGAGTGCGGCGCCGACCCCGCCGGGTGGGGCCCGCAGCTCGAGCTCGACCATGCGGCGTCCAGCAACTGTGTTGCTGGCAGCCCAAAGCTCGTGCCTATGCCGGCCAAGCGCGTTGGTGAGCTGAAGACTGCCTGGCGAAAGGGGCGCGTCGACGAGCTCGTCGGCCACGTCGAGGGCGTCGTCGGTAAGATGAAGGGGGGCTACGACGATTTCACGAACTGTGGTGTCCACCAGCGCCGCAGCGGCGACGGCGCCGTGGCGCTTGGCCAGGACGAGTTCATCGACACCATGATGCCGATCAGTCGCGTCGACCTGGTCGAGCGGAGGGCCGACGAGCCCGCGGGAGGTCGACTACCCGACCTCATCGTCTCCTTGCTGGGAGCAGCTGCTTGCGCGCTGCTCGCTCAGCGACCCGCGTCGCAGAGGGCATTGTGGCGCTGCGGCGGGCCCGGAACAAGCTGCTCATGCGACGCGTTAAGCAGCCGAATTCCGTGGCCCTTGCCGCGCAGAAGATCAAGGCGCGCGTCGCCTTCCTGCCGCGCGCTGGCCAGATCTGCGCGCGCAGCGACGGGCCCTTCGAACGGACGGGGAAGACGGGGTGTGGCATGAGGGGCGCCGTCTATATGCATGTCGGCAAGTGCCGCAGCGCCGGCAAGTAGGTCTTCCGCTTGCTCGATGCCGTGGGCCGCTCGCGCAAGCTTGCGGGCAGGTCTTCGTTCGGTCCCGAGCTGCTCGCCGCGCGAGGTTCAACTGATGGGTTGCAGGCCGGCCCTTCGCGCTCCCCGAGATGATCGCGGGCTCGGTCTCAGTCGAGGTGATCAGGGGGATGGGAGAGGAGGGGGGCTGCGCCGTGCCGGCAACCCTGGTCGTAGACGGGGTGTCCGTTTTCGCGGCCGTCGCCGTGGGCCTTGCGCGCCCACCTTCAGGGCGCGGGAAGGCAGGCCGCCCATGGTGCTCTCCGAGCAGCTCTGCACCAAGCATACCATTGACATGCTCTGGCGCGACGCTCGTGATGCGAGGACCGACCGGGGGCTGAGCCTGGGGGCTGAGCCTGGGGCTGAGCCAGGGGGGCGTCGGCCGGGGGCTGAGCCTGGGCGCGATGTGCAGGAAGCTCATTTTCGCCCGCGCCGCGGTCAGACTGCGCGACGATAGGCGGAAGAAGATCGCGCCCAGCTTCCGCTGCAGCGACCTCAGGACGGAAGAGGAGAACGTTTCGCCAACGGGATGCAGCTGGAAGTCCCAGCGGACGTGCGTCGGCTGCAGAACGTAACATCGGCGGTCGCATGTCGCGAACTGTGTTCGCGAACGCGACATAGGGAGAGGCGAAGGCAGCCGCGTGTCGTGAACTATGCCAGCACGTTAATCGTCTTTCTGTGCTCCTCCAATTGTCTGCTCTCCTTGCTCCTTTGTGCGCTGTTGGTGATGGGGCCTGGTTAGTTGGAGGTCCCTGTTGTGGAGACTTGCGTCCAATCGCGGGATGCGTCATGTGTCTTCGGCTTGCTCTAGGATCTCCGCGGGGAGTGGTGTGCCGTAGCAGCGGTTTTTGGGATTGGCACCTTGGGGGCCAAGGTGCCTTGGGGCGACGCGAAGTCCAGCGACTCTCAGACCGTGCCGAAATCGGGGCTTCCTTTCCCGCCGCAACTGTTTATGGGGCTTCGTTGGTTTCGGCACGGTTTGCGTGCTGTAACCGACGGGGCACAGGCATATTGGTTTGACCATCGGATCCGAACGGTAGCGTACCAACTGTTCCTGCCTCCTCTGCCCTGTTCAATCATTTCCTTTCCCCGCTGCCGTTTGGTTCCGGGCACGGCAGGTTGCAACCTGTCGTGCCCGTGTTGTCCTCGTGTTAGTCACCGTGTTCGTATTGCGTAAAAGTACCGCTCTCGCAATCATCCGTTTCAGAGTTTTTCTTCCTTCTTTTCCTCCACAAGCGCCAGAGGTCTCCTGTCTGCAGAGGCCTCCAGCAGCTCCCAGAGGCTCCTGCGGAGGACAAAGGAGAACGAAGGAACATGGAGACCTTTGTCCCTGGATGTTCTGTTCGATTATCCTCCTTCATCCTTCTTCTTCCTCGCCCTGTGCCCCCCTCCTCCCTTCCAGGCCGCCGCTGCATCGGATATCCGGCTCGACTCGGACATCGGTCTTGTTTGTCGTGATGTCGCCTGTGCGTTGGCGATGCACCGTGGTCTTCCGACCCCATTGCGCTCGGACCCAATTTGGGCGACATGTACCCACCCAGCCCCGCCTCTGCCGCTCCGTCTGCCTGCTTCGGGAAACGAAGAGGAGGAGGAAGAGGAGGAGGAGGAGGAGGAGGAGGAGGAGGAGGAGGAGGAGGAAGAGGAGGAGGAGGAGGAGGATGATGATGAGGAGGAGGAGGAGGACCAGTGTAAGCCCAAGAGTCATCAACGATGTTGGAATCAACCCTCCCTCGAAACTGCCTCGTTGGAAGACAACCGTTTGAAGACCTTAAATCATGCCAAAATATCGTTGTCAGGATTTTCACGCCACGGATCAACATGAATACTGCGTCCTGACGATCTGGAATCGTGCCAGAATTTCTTATTGGTGATTTCAATACCGCGAATCAACTTAACCGTAGCACCCGCATAGTCCTGAACCCTTCCAAAACACCATTTCTGGTACGTGAAACTCTTGCACAATTAAAAAACGAATGTGCGCGGCGCCAGGGCGAGAACCACATTTTGAAAAGGAGCCGCCCTCAATCCGTGAAACTCTTGCAATTCGTTACAATGAATGTGCGCGGCGCTAAGGCGAGAGCCACATTTTGAAAAAGTAACCGCCTTCAAAGACGAGAGCCACATTTTGAAAACGATCCGCCCTCAATCCGTGAAGATTTGCGGATTTGTAAGACGAGTATGCGCAGCGCGAAGGCGAGAACCACATTTTGAAAACCACCCGCCCTCAATCCGTGAAGCTCTTACAACTTTTAACAGCGAATGTGGACGTCGCTAAGGCGAAAGCCACATTTTGAGAACGACCCGCCCTCAATCCGTGAAGCTCTCGCAAATTCTTAAAACGAATGTGCGCGGCGCTGAGGCCAGAGCCACATTTTGAAAACGACCCGCCCTCCATCTGTGAATCTGTTGTCATTACCTAACAGCGAAGACTGATAGGTTTCTAACAGACTAAAATGAGAGCAGCACATTACTCCACAGGGGGGTCTGGGCAGCTGTTGGGGACGAGTTGGGGGGCCGTTGGGGGGCCGTTGGGGATTGCCGGGGAACCTCGTTTTTCGCAAACAGTCACACACTTCGTGCTCTTCGACCTCCCAGAACTCCATTCTTCGACCTCCCAGAACTCCATTCCTGGGCCACATTCTGAATGCCCGGAGCCAACTGTAGGCCACTTCGTGGTCTTCGAGTTCCCAGAACTCCATTCCCGGGCCACATTTTGAATGCCCGGAGCCAACTGTAGGCCACTTCGTGCTCTTCGAGTTCCCAGAACTCCATTCCCGGGCCACATTTTGGATGCCCGGAGCCAACTGTAGGCCACTTCGTGCTCTTCGAGTTCCCAGAACTCCATTCCCGGGCCACATTTTGAATGCCCGAGCCAACTGTAGGCCACTTCGTGTCTTCGACTTCCCAGAACTCCATTCCTGGTATGATTTTGAATGCCCGGAGCAAACTGTAGGCCACTTCGTGTTCTTCGAGTTCCCCAGAATTCCATTCCCTGGCCACATTTGAATGCTGAGGCAGGCTGATGCTGAGGCTGAGGCAGGCTGAGGCAGGCTGAGGCTGAGGCCGAAGCTGAAGGCAGACTCAGGCTGAGGCTGATGCAGGCTGAGGCTGAGGCTGAAGCAGGCTGAGGCTGATGCAGGCTGAGGCTGAGGCAGGCTGAGGCTGAGGCTGAGGCTGATGCAGGCTGAGGCTGAGGCAGGCTGAGGCTGAGGCCGAGGCTGAAGGCAGATTGAGGCTGAGGCTGAAGGCAGGCTGAGGCTGAGGCTGAGGCTGAGGCTGAGGCTGAGGCAGGCTGATGCTGAGGCAGGCTGAGGCTGAGGCTGAGGCTGATGCAGGCTGAGGCTGAGGCAGGCTGAGGCTGAGGCCGAGGCTGAAGGCAGACTGAGGCTGAGGCTGAAGCAGGCTGAGGCTGAGGCTGAGGCAGGCTGAGGCTGAGGCTGAGGCAGGCTGATGCTGAGGCAGGCTGAGGCTGAGGCTGAGGCTGATGCAGGCTGAGGCTGAGGCAGGCTGAGGCTGAAGGCTGAGGCTGAAGGCAGACTGAGGCTGAGGCTGAAGCAGGCTGAGGCTGAGGCTGAGGCTGAGGCTGAGGCTGAGGCAGGCTGAGGCTGAGGCTGAGGCAGGCTGATGCTGAGGAGGCTGAGGCTGAGGCTGAGGCTGAGGCTGAGGCGAGGCTGAGGCTGAGGCTGAGGCTGAGGCTGAGGCCGAGGCTGAGGCTGAGGCTGATGAGGCTGAGGCAGGCTGAGGCTGAAGGCTGAGGGAGGCTGAAGCAGGCTGAGGCTGAGGCAGGCTGAGGCTGAGGCTGAGGCAGGCTGATGCTGCTGAGGCTGAGGCAGGCTGAGGCTGAGGCTGAGGCTGATGCAGGCCTGAGGCTGAGGCAGGCTGGGCTGAGGCTGAGGCCGAGGCTGAGGCTGAGGCAGACTGAGGCCAAGGAGCAGACTGAGGCTGAAGCAGGCTGAGGCTGAGGCTGAGGCAGGCTGAGGCTGAGGCTGAGGCAGGCTGATGCTGAGGCCTGAGGCTGAGGCTGAGGCTGCGGCTGAGGCTGAAGCAGGCTGAGGCTGAGGCTGAGACTGAGGCCGAGGCCGAGGCTGAAGGCAGACTGAGGCTGAGGCTGAAGCAGGCCGAGGCTGAGGCCGAGGCTGAGGCTGCAGGCTGAGGCTGAGGAGGCTGAGGCTGAGGCTGAGGCTGAGGCTGAGGCTGAGGCTCAGGCTGAGGCTGAGGCAGGCTGAGGCTGAGGCTGAGGCTGAGGCTGAGGCAGGCTGAGGCTGAGGCTGAGGCTGAGGCTGAGGCAGGCTGAGGCTGAGGCTGATGCAGGCTGAGGCTGAGGCAGGCTGAGGCTGAGGCTGAGCCAGGCTGAGGCTGAGGCAGGCTGAGGCTGAGGCCGAGGCTGAAGGCAGACTGAGGCTGAGGCTGAAGCAGGCTGAGGCTGAGGCTGAGGCAGGCTGAGGCTGAGGCTGAGGCAGGCTGATGCTGAGGCAGGCTGAGGCTGAGGCTGAGGCTGATGCAGGCTGAGGCTGAGGCAGGCTGAGGCTGAGGCCGAGGCTGAAGGCAGACTGAGGCTGAGGCTGAAGCAGGCTGAGGCTGAGGCTGAGGCAGGCTGAGGCTGAGGCTGAGGCAGGCTGAGGCTGAGGCTGGCTGATGCTGAGGCAGGCTGAGGCTGAGGCTGAGGCTGAGGCAGGCTCAGGCTGAGGCAGGCTGAGGCTGAGGCCGAGGCTGCAGGCAGGCTGAGGCTGATGCAGGAGCAGGCTGAGGCTGAGGCTGAGGCAGGCTGAAGCTGAAGCTGAGGCTGATGCTGAGGCAGGCTGAGGCTGAGGCTGAGGCTAATGCAGGCCACTGCGACTGTCATCGCGAATGCGACTACGACTGCGAGAACAGCAGAACTCTACAACTGGATTCTCATCTGAATCTTAAGGGGGATGCTTCCAGATATGCTCCTACACATCGCTGTTAGGTTGCTTTGCCGGGATAATTTTTAAAGCTTCAGAATCACAAATGGTGAGGAAGTCTCAGGCGAAACGCCCGGCCCGCCTTAAACATTCTTTACGCTTCGCGTATCCCCACCATCTCAAAACAGCAACTCTAGCGAAGCATGCCGACAGTCGTGTTTTTCAGGCGTGTTTCCGCCTGCCCCCGCATATCTCCCCTGTTCCTCCTTCCTCCCGCGTCCTTGTACATCCTCCTTGTGGTGGGAGCGGGAGAAGGACGAGGCGGAGGAGGAGGGAGAGAAAGCGCTCCTCGTGGTTTGAGTCGTTTGGGGTTTCTCGTCCTGGTGTGAGTCGTTCGGGCCCTTCTTCCTGGTGTGAGTCGTTCGGGCTCTTCGTGGTGTGAGTCGTTCGGGCTCTTCGTCCTGGTGTGAGTCGTTCGGGCTTCTCGTGGTGTGAGTTGTTCGGGCCCCTCATCCTGGTGTGAGTCGTTCGGGCCCCTCCTCCTGGTGTGACTCGTTCGGGCTCCTCGTGGTGTGAGTCGTTCGGGGCCCGCGTCGTGGTGTGAGTCCTTCGGGCTCCTCGTGGTGTGAGTCGTTCGGGCGCCTCGTCCTGGTGTGAGTCGTTCGGGCCCCTCCTGGTGTGAGTCGTTCGGGCTCTTCGTGGTGTGAGTCGTTCGGGCCCCTCGTCCTGGTGTGAGTCGTTCGGGCTCCTCGTGGGGTGGGGGCCTCTTGGAGCCTCGTCCTCTTGGGGGCCTCTTGGGGGCCTCTTGGGGGCCTCTTGGAGCCTCGTCTTGGGGGCCTCTTGGGGGCCTCTTGGGGGCCTCTTGGGGGCCTCTTGGGGCCTCTTGGGGGCCTCTTGGGGGCCTCTTGGGGGCCTCTTGGGGGCCTCTTGGGGCCTCTTGGGGCCTCTTGGGGGCCTCTTGGGGGCCTCTTGGGGGCCTCTTGGGGCCGCTTGGGGGCCTCTGGGGGGCCTCTTGGAGGCCTCTTGGGAGCCTCCTGGGGGCCTCTTGGGGCCATCTTGGGGCCTCTTGCGACCTCCTCAGAAGCGCAAATGAGGGCTGCCCCCTGAGAAGGACAACATGAGCCCAAAACCTTCGTAAAATCAATGATTTTGCTATGAAGGAAGATGAGCGCGGCCCCCGCAGGAGGCCAAAATGGTGCCAAAACCGTAGTAAAATCAATGATTTTGGCTTCAAAGAAGAGCAGAGGGGCCTATCTCCGCCCCCCCGTCGGGGCCAGAATCCTCGTGAGGGTCGTCGTTTTTTGGTCCTCCCAGGAGTCGAAATTGACCCCTCTGACGACCCGCGAAACCCCCTCTCCAGGCCCAGGGGGAGGGGGTAGGGGGAGGGGTAAACCCCTCCCCGAAGGGGAAGAAGGGGGGTTGAGAACAGAGAGAGCTCCCTAAACCACTCACGCCCAAAGGGCTGGTGGGACTTGCTTCGGGGTGCGACGGGGAGAAGTTAGTTATACGGAAAAAAGTGGAGGACGAGGAAGAGGAGGAGGAGGAGGAGAACGAGCAGGATAATGATGATGATGATGATGATGATGATGATGATGATGATGATGATGATGATGATGATGATGATGATGATGATGATGATGATGATGATGATGATGATGATGATGACGATGACGATGATGATGATGATGATGATGATGATGATGATGATGATGATGATGATGGATGATGATGATGATGATGATGATGGTGGTGGTGGTGGTGATGATGATGATGATGATGATGATGATGATGATGATGATGGTGATGATGATGATGATGATGATGATGATGATGATGATGATGATGAGATGATGATGATGATGATGATGATGATGATGATGATGATGATGATGATGATGATGATGATGATGATGATGATGATGATGAGATGATGATGATGCTGATGCTGATGATGATGATGATGATGATGATGATGACGATGCTGATGCTGATGCTGATGATGACGATGATGATGCTGATGGATGATGATGATGATGTTGATGATGAGGAGGAGGAGGAGGAGGAGGAGGAGATGAGATGATGATGATGATGATGATGATGATGATGTGATGATGATGAGAGAGAGGAGGAGGAGGAGGAGGAGGAGGCGGAGGAGGAGGAGGAGGAGGAGGAGGAGGAGGAGGAGGAGCCGCCGCGAGGCTCCCACACGGTCCAGGCGCGGCATGCGCACAGGCGGGCCGCGGCAGGGGGGGGGGGCGGTGCGCCGCCCCTGCGCCCTGCGCCGGGAGGAGGTGCTCCGGGCCGAAGCTGGGCGCTCCGAGGGGTCCGGGTGCCCGCTGAAGTTTGCGAGGTGCACGACGTGCCCAGGCGGGCGTAGGTCTCAGACTCCTAAGGTCGTGAGTTCGATCCTCACGCTGTCTCCCCAATTAGAGCTGTGCGTATCCCGGTTAGCTTTTATCGGAAGAGGTTCGCTCTCGCCCCGCAGACCGAAAAAGAGTTCGATCCCCACTCGCCGCATTCGCCAGCGCTCGCCGCACCCCTGGGCGCATCCCCCGCCAGCCTCCCCAGCGGGCCCAGCGGCTGGGCGCCCCTGGCAAGTGGATGCGTACGCGGGGCGGGCCGGCTTTGGCGAGCGAGCATCGTGTACCCGATCCCCATCCCCACCAGCGTGGGCTGGGCCCCACTGGCCGATTTGCCCCCCCTGGTGGGGATAATTACAGGCTGCTCTCTTCGGGGTTCGAGGGGCGTATCCCCGACCGAGGTGGTGAGACGGTGGGGCTCGAGATGTGGATGGGGATGGGGATAGGGAAACATTAAACGATAGGGATAGGGAAGGGGATAGGGATGGGGATGGGGATGGGGATGGGGATGGGGATAGGGATAGGGATGGGGATGGGGAGATGCATCGATTAAACGATACTGATCGAGAGCTGGGTACGCATGCGCCCAGGCAGAGGTCTCGGCCGATTCAAGCGCACTCTGGCCGCTGCGGTCGGCATTTCGGGGAGCGCGCCGATGTTCGGCCACATCCCGTGCGTTCCCGTGCGTTCGCCGCTCTCGCCCTTCGGAACAGCGCCGACGTCGAGAGCTTTTCATGCCCGCGCGCACATGTTGCCAGGTGTCATTCCAGCGCTCGGTCCTCCTATGGCCTTGCAGGCCGGGCTTCCGCACGTGTATCCATCGCGCGGCCTCTAGTCGTTCCGCACGTGGATCTAAGCACTTGTGCGTTTCAATTTCTGGGTACACTGCGCATTTAACATCACATCGTTGAATGAAACATTTCGGGTGAAAACACGAAGAACAACGATGGCATGGGCACTGAAAGCTGGATCTCGAAGCGCATCGTTTTCTTATTCATTGTTTTTTTCGTTCGGCGCGTCGGCGTGGGCCCTTGCCCCCCCCCCCCTCCCCCCACATGGAGTAGTTCTTGGCTGTTGTTGGTGCTTGTTTCAAGCAGGTGGAGTCTCCCCCATAGGACGCATTGTTGCAAGCAGTCGCGCTAAGCAGTGGTCTGGAGCCAGACCCCCCCTCCCCCCCTTCCGCAAAATGTCGAAACGCCGAATAAGAACACGTTTTCAATTCGATCAGATCCCATATCGTGGATCGCAGCTCGTACCGATGGCAGCAGCATCCGAACACCCGATCTTCCTCTGCTTCTGCACGTGCTGCAGTCCTCCGCTTGTTGCTTCTCTCCGATGCTTCCTCGCCCGCTCTCGTTCCCCTCGTTTCTGGTCTTCGCTTCCTCCTCCTCCTGTCCCCCTCTTCCTGCATCCTCGCGCTCGTCCTGTTCGTCGTTCTCATCCTTCTTTCATTTCTTATTCTTCTTCCGCTCCTCCTCTTCCTCCTTCTCATCGGCGTGTGCCTCCTCATCTTCTTCCTCTGCACCTCGTCCTCGTCCTCGGCCCCCCCTCCTCCCCTCTCTGCCCCCTCTGTTGCCCTTTTCCTTCCCTCTCCCCCCTCTGTCTCTATTCATCTTATTCCTCCCCATCATGATCCTTCCCTTTTTCTCTGCCTCCTCCTACTCCTGGTCTTTGTCTCAATAGATATTGTATTTTCCACTGTTTTTTTGTTCCTCTCGTTTTCTCTTTCTCTCTCCCTCTCGTTGTCCCAATTGTGTCCACCCTGATTGTTCTCCACCTGCTGCTCTTCCTCCTCCCGCTGTTCGTCGTATCGGTATTCCTCATTTTCCTTTTCGTTTGCTCATCATGCGCATGTGTATAACTTTCCTCCTATCCTCCTTGTCCTTCTCCTCCTACGCTTATTCATGATACTACTCCTACTTGTAATATTATGTATGCCTCTTCTTCTCTAATGCTGCATGTGCTCCTCCTCTTGTTCCTTCTCCTCCTCATCATCGTTATCCTTTGCCTCCTCTTGGCAATCCTCATGGCCCTCATCCTCGTCCTCATTCTCTGACTCTTCCTTCTTATGTTCCCGTTTTCCCCATCTTGTTCCATGGCTTCATCTGCTTGTCCTACTCCTCATCCCCCATCCTTCCCGTGCCGCTTGTGCTTCTCCTACGGTTCCTGCTTCCCCCCCTCGTTATCTGCGTGAGGTGTTGCGAGCCGGGTGTCGGCATGAGCACACGCGCACACACTGTTCCTCCGACGCGCCGATGCCCCCAAACGACGGGTGCGTGGTAACGGGACGCGTTCACCACGATTTAGCCTCTTCCATGTAAAGCGACGTGGTAAGTCTGCAATCCAGGAGCGCGCGTAAGCGCCGCAGTAACACACATGGTCTCGACGTTGAAGGGGCAGTCGGCAGATAGCAGAGCACGCGGGCGAACGAAGAGTGCAGGGAATATTCACCTCGAGCGAGTGATGGGACATTTGCGAGGCCGTCTTGCCTCGATCAACTGCAAGCTGTCAGGCCTCGCGGCTACGCCATCAGTGCCGGGAGTGTTGCAGGTTGAGAGGGTCACCTTGAAGAGATGCCACGTGGAGCCGTTCAGATATATTGGGGCATGCGGCAGTGATGTGGCACGCGGAGTGCCGCGTGGGCGGAGGAGCTGGAAGGGGCAGGCAGGAACTCAGGCAGGCCAAGGAAGCCTGCCTCATGGGCAGCGTCGCGCTGCTAACTTGCACGTCCCCCCATGTTGCCTCCTTTGTCCCACGCCTCCCTTCTGTAGAGGAGCCCGTTCTGGCGTGGGTGGGGCAGACAGCGTGGTGAGCAAAGGCGTCAGCGGGCAAGAGCCATGGGAGGCATAACCATCTCGACCCCGATAATTGGCGTTTACTCAACGGCCTTGGGCGTTGACTGAACAGCCCTGCCCTGTTCGATTCCTCCCTTCGATGCATTTACAAAATGGCTTCGCTTGTGCTTATTCCCTAAGGACGTCGCCCATTGGCTCTCCTATAATGGGTCAAGGCAGAGCTAAGCTGGGATGTACGGGCGCCGTCGTGAAGCAATCTTGGGACTTCAAGCCAGGGCCAATATCGTACGTTACGGCTTGCACAGCAAAACTGAAAAAACATCTCTCGGATTTTGACGGTTCGCACTGCGATGGTTTCGGGACGCGAGCATCGAGTAATTTACTTGGGGTCGTAGCCTGGGGGACGCGAATGCAATGTAATTTGCAAAGGGATCGTTGCCTCGAGGATGTGAGTATTTGTAATCTACGAAGGATCGTGGCCTCGGTGACGCAACTGATGGTTCATTTGCAATGGCTTGCTGCTTCGAGGACGCGAATAGTGCGTACAGTACGAGGGGGTCTGATTTCGAAGACGCAAATCTGTTGTAAGCTAAGAGTGATCGCGGCCTCGGATACTTGAATCTGGTATAATCCAAGGGGGTGGGCGTGGCCTCCGAGACGCAACTATGGCACACTTCACACGGGGATCGCGGCCTCGAGGCCGCGACTGTCTCTCAATCTAGAGGCGATTATTGCTCCGAGGACGAACATCTGGTGTAAGTTCGGAGGGATCGTGGCTTCGAGGACGCGAGGATTGCATACTTTACGGGGGATCGTTGCCTCGTGGACGCGAGTATTGCGTATTTTTTCAGAGAGGATCGTGGTTTCGGGAACGCGAATATTGAGCAATCTGCGGGGGATCCTTGCTTCAGTGGCGCGATTATAGTGTGATTCACAGAAAGGTTCGTGGATTCGGGGGCGCACGTATTTCGTAATTTGCGAGGGGTCATGGCCTCGAGGGCGCGAATATAATACATATTGTAAGGGCGCATGGTTTCGGGGACGCAGACATTGCGCATTCTACAAGGTTTACGCAGGATTTGGGTTTCGTGGGTCCGAATCTGGTGTAGTTTGCAAAATGGTTTATGCCCTCAAGGACGCAAGTCTCGGGTCATAAAGGAGAGACTGTGGCGTCGGGGACGCGAACATCGCGTACTTGACGACGGATTATGGCCTCGGGCACGCGAGTATAGCTTTATGTGTAAAGGTTTATTACTTCGAGGGCGTGAGTCTTCCGTATTGGTACGTGTCTCACGACCCCCCTCAGGACTTCGCAGACCACTGGGGGGGGGGGCGTGGTGTAGAGCGGTTTGGGGATCCTCCCCCCCTCGCGCGGACTCTAACGATTCACAGTAGGAAGCAGAAAGTAGAACCAGCACGTTGGAAACTGGAGACTGGAACTGGTACAGGGAGCCGCAAGCCTGAGCCGCGCAGCCTGATGGCCCCACAAGGGGGCCGACGGATTATGAGGGTGGATCTTCTGCTGTCTAGCTAGGTCCGTTGGAAGCCCCTCGAGGCCCCTCTGGAGGCCTCCCTGGTCGGGAGGGCCGAAACGGGGAGGAAACGCCACCCCGACCCCGACACTTGGCGTTTACTGAGAGGCCTTGGGCGTTTACTGAACAGCCCTGCCCTGTTTGATTCCTGACCAGGGTGCCTTTACTCAGTGGCGTCGCGTGTCGCGGTGCTTATCTCCTAAGGACGCCGCCCATTGCCGCAGGCCCCCCCTCTCTCTTAGAATGGGGCAAGGCAGAGCTAAGCTGGGATGCAAGGGCGCCGTCGTGAAGCAATGTTGGGACTTCAAGCTGGGACCATTATCGTACGGCTTGCGCAGCAAAACTGCAAAAGCCTCTCTCGAATTCTGACGGTTCGCATTGCGAGCTTGCTGACGATCGTGGCTTTGGGACGCGAGCATCGCGCAATTTGTTTGGGATCGTCGCCTGGGGGACGCGAGTGTAACGTAATTTGCAAACGGATCATGGCCTCGAGGATGTGAGCGTTTGCAATTTTACAAAGGATCATGGCCTCGGTGACGCAACTCATTGTTGGATTTGCAATGGCTTAGTGCCTCGAGGCCGCGAATATGGCGTACAGTACGAGGGGTTATGATTTCGAAGACGCAGATATACTGTAATCTAAGAGTGATCGCCTCGGGGACGCAATGTATTTTACGGTGGATCTTCTGCTCTCTGGTTGGGGCCTCTGGAGCCCCGGGAGGCCCCTCTGGAGGCCTGGCATGTCACGAGGGCCGAGAACAAGGGGGAGGCGAGGGGCGCCCCGACGGGGAGCCCCAGCTGCAGGGCCTGCCGCCCGCGAGGAGGGCCACCCTCTCCCAGAAGAGGAGGAGGAGGAGGAGGAGGAGGAGGAGGAGGAGGAGGAGGAGGAGGAGGAGGAGGAAGAGGAGGAGGAGGAGGAGGAGGAGGAGGAGGAGGAGAGCTCCCCACCGTCTTGGAAGGGTGTTCGCAGCCGCCACCGCGCACAGTGCAGTGGGCAATTCTCGGGGCAGTCTCGCGAGCGTGAGGCGCTCATGCAGAGGAGTGCGCAGTGGCTCGGGCCACGGCCCCCGCGCCTGGGTGCACATTGGGAGGCCCGTCGGGTGCCTTCGTGAGCCGAGTCTCGGCGCGGATGCGTGTGGGCGCTCGCCAGTGTTTCGGCCGATCCCATGCAGATCGAAGTGCCGCGGTCGGCGCTTCGGGGGAGCGCGCCGATGTCGGCCAGCCGAGCCCTGGCGTTCCCCGCTCTCGCCTCTGCGAGCAGCGCCGACGTCGAGGTTGTCGGCCCGCGCGCATGTCAGGGCACGGAGGGGGACCACGATACAGATCCACCTCGTTCCCCCACGGAGGGGGACCACGATACAGATCCATCTCGTTTCCCCCCTGTCCCTTCCCACAGAAAGGAGGAAACCATCCAGAGGAAGAGACCGTTCACACCGCGGCGCGCAGCTGTGCTGCAGTGGTGAGCAGTGTTCGAGGGTGAGGTCATCGTTGGGGTTGAGTTCCGCCGTATGATAAAAACAGAGGCGATGGAGGGGAAGCATATTGTAGGATCTGTGTAAGCGTTCGATCCCCAAGGTCACGGGCTCTGGTGCCTGCCCTGGGGTGCCGTGCCCCTGCGCCGATTTGTGCAGCGCGGCCCTCGGGCATGGCCAAGCGTTCTGGGACGTTCCCCCCCCCCACGGCAGCGAGGCCCTTCGGCAGAGGGGGGGGGGAGAGCGCTGCTGACGCCCGTGCTGCCATTTCGTCCGCCCCCCTCCGTTGCCCTGGGGAGAGGGCGCTTCGGCCTGGGCGGTACGGCGCTGCAGCAATGCAGCCTCGGCCTTCACCCCTCTCGATCGGGGCCGCGGGTCTGCTTCGAGACCTCGTTTCGCTCGGCTCATGGTGCGCACGGCACGCGCGCCGCGAGCCAGCAGCGACAGCCTCGAAACGCGTGGACGCTGCCGTGCGAACAAGGAGAACCAGTGCCTTGGATGCCCCTGGCTGAGAGAGGCTCCGTCTCCGCGCAACTGCCCCGCCGCCTCGCACGCCTTCTTCCCATACAGTGAGCGGCTTGAGTAAGGAACACTTGCTTTTCAAAAGGGGCTCGGTCGTTCCCTAGGCTTGCATGCGTTATCCATCGTTCCGTATGCGTTTTTCATTATTTATCGTTCCTTATGATGTACTGTTCCTTGGAAAACAAAGGGGCTTCGTTCTTTATTTCTCGTTCCTTAGGTCAGGCCGATGGCTGCGTGCCCCCCCCCTGCCCAGGGCAGCCATGGCACCCGCCGCCGCGCCGCCGGTGCGGGGGGGGGGTGGCGGAGGGCCGCAGGGCCCTAGCCTCCCGCCCACGCGTCCGCCGTCGTCGTCTGCCTGCCCCTCGCTCCCTGACAGAAATCGCGCCGTCTGGCTTTTCAACGCTTTCAGCCTCAGTGAGGCCGCTTCCTGGCCCTGGGACCATCATCAGCAGCAGCATCATCATCATCATCTTCGTCGTCGTCATCATCATCGTCGTCATCATCATCATCATCATCATCATCATCATCATCATCATCATCATCATCATCATCATCATCATCTTCATCTTCATCTTCATCTTCATCTTCATCATCATCATCATCATTGTCACCATCACCATCATCATCATCATCATCATCATCATCATCATCATCATCATCATCGTTATCACCACAATCATCATCCTCATCATCATCATGATCATCACCATCACCATCACCATCACCAGCACCATCACCATCACCATTACCATGATCATTGCCATCACCATCATCACCATCATCACCATCATCATCAGCATCATCACCATCATCATCATCACCATCATCATCATTATCATCAGCATCATTACCACCGTTATCATCTCCATCATCATCACCATCATCAGCGTCAACAGCAATATTATTATCACCACCACTGTCATCGTCGCCGTCATGTCCATCATCATCAGCATCATTACCATTACCCCCATTATCATCACCACCACCACCATCATCCTCACCATCGTCAACATCATCATCAACATCATCATCACCATCATCAACATCACCATCATTCTCACCCTCATCATCACCACCATCATCCTCATCATTACCAGCACCGCAACCATCATCATCCCCATCATCATCATCGTCGTCGTCACCATCATCATCAGCATTATTATCACCACCATCATTATCATCATCACCACCATCACCATCACCACCACCATCACCATCACTATCACCATCACGATAGCCATCACAATCACCATCACCATCACGACCACCATTACCATCATCACCATGATTATCATCACCACCACCAGCATCATCAGCATCATCACTACCACCATCATCATCATAATCATCAGCATCATCATCATCATCAGCATCATCGACATCAACGTCACCACCACCACCATTCATCACCACCACCACCATCATCATCATCGCCCACGTGGGCCAACACGTAGTAGTATCATCCTTAATTGCCCGACGCCTGTTGCCATTTTGGCTCAAGGCGTTCGGCCGATTTTGAACAGTGGTTTAGCGAAGATGCTTGCCCTTGAGCTGTGCGTCCTCGACGCCGCGCGGCGGCGGGTCAGCAAGGCGTTGCATGGCTGTGGCCGCCTCGGCTAACGCCTGGTGCTGCAGGCGAGCGAGCTCGATATCGATATATGGAGGCGCCCTCGCTGGAGAGGTGGCGCGGTCCTGCATGGACCCGGGGCGGGCGCTGGATGGCATCGCGGGCCGCGCGCGCCTCAACACAGTGAGGTCGTACGTGCGTGCGGGCGAAACGCTGCACCGATGGCTCCTGCGCGCGCAGCATCCCGTTGCCGAAGACGGTTGTGCACTGCGTGCGCGCCAGGGTTACCGAGCCCTGTTGGCCAACCGTGCCCAACGAGGCCCTCCACGTCCTGGCCTAGACCGAGCGCGCGGCCGGCTTCGATCCGAGCGCTAGGCTCTCCGCTCGGCTGGAGGTCCAACAGGCCGTCGCGAACGCGGAGATGCTCCTCGGCGTTGGCAAGGGTCCGACGATGAGGGCGGGCCGACTCGCCAGTGCATTCATCGGGGCCCTGGAGCCGCTGGTCGCGGACGAGGGTCTCTCGAAGTACCTGCACAGAGTGTCGTGGCTTCGCCTCGTCAAGGGCTGGGCGGTGCTGCGCTACGACGACTGCGGCTGGCTCCCACCTAGGCGCCTCCCCTTCGTGGACGGTGGTTTGACGGCCGCGCTGGTACGTGCGAAGACCAGCGTTGCAGGGCGCAAGATGCCGTAGCGGCCGTTGGTGGTATCCCGCGAGCGCTACATGCGGGGCCCGTCGTGGATAGAGACGGGCTTCCGCCTGTGGCAGGATATCGCGGCCTTCGAGAGGGGCCACTCCTTGCCTCGGTGCAACGACGCCGGCCAGCAAGTGGTCCACAAGCCCGCGGCATGCGCCGAGGCGGCGGCGGACCAGGAGGTGCTCTGGAGGATGCTGGCGCCCGCCTTGGAGGGCGAGATCTCGGAGCCCTTCCTCCCCGAGGAGGTCGTGGGCTTCTGGGCGGAGCACTCGTAGCGAGCGGCGATCTCATCGGCGTTGGCGGCGATTGGGACCCCGAAGAGCGAGCGGGGCTTCCTGGGCAGGTGGTCGCCAGAGGGCGCGGACACTTACGCAAAGACGTACCGCGCCGTCTTCTCCAGGCCCCAGAAGCTGTTCGCAGTGGTGCTGCGCTCGGGCAGGGCCTTTGTGGAGCTGAACGAGAGGCAGCGGCCGTCCTGGACTTGGCAAACTGGCTGGTGTGGAGGAAGAGCTTCGCCGAGCGTGGGGCGACGGACGTAGCGGCCAAGATCTACAAGGGCCTTCGCCGCAGCGCAGGATGATTGCCCGCGGCGCCTGGAAGTGCCGTCGCCGGCGTGGACGATTGGCGACCCTGGAGGTCGCCGTCGAGGACGAGGAAGAGGAGGCCATCCCACAGACGGAGAACGCTGCGCTCCCGCAGGACGAGCAGGAGGCGGAGTACAGCTGCGACAGAGTCGTGGAGGAGCTGGAAGCGGAGCTCAACCGCGGCGACGGCGACTGGGAGAACATCCAGTTTGGGGACGGGGTGCAGCAGCCCATGCCCTAGAACACGGGCCTTGAAGAGGCCTGCAAGTACCTCGTCGTGTACACGAAGAAGTGCAAGATGGCCAGGCTTCATGAGGTCGGCGGCTGCGGCTGGGATGCCTGCAGGTTGCCCCTGGGCTCGGTCTACTCCGACGAGAATCTCGGATCCTCCAAAGTCTCCAGAGTTTGACATAGTCTACCAGGGGTGCTGGTGCCACATCGCGAACCAGGTGACGGTGGCAGCTTCCGAGAGCAGGATGAGGGCTCGGCGAGCTCGTCGAGCTCCGCGGCCTCCAGAGGGTCCGACGTGATAGGAGGCAGCCTGCTCGGGAGAGCGCCAGCAGCGGCGGGCTCCACGCGACCCTTTGCGACGGAAGGCACGCCCGCGCGCTGGCGGGAGGGCGGCCAGAGCAGGCAGCCGCCCGCCTCTTGCGCCAAGCTCGGCTCGAGGGAGGCCGCGCCCAACTGAAGATCCCGCCCTTGGCCTTGCGGGCGCTTGGGCGCGTTCTTGGGCGCCACGGAGACGAACAAACGCTTCCGTGAGTTGCTTTGTTTCGGATGCAGTTCCTGGGAGGTCAAATTCTGACTTTGCCCTAGTCCGAAATCCAGTTTAATCGGGCTGAATCCCGTTTAATCCTATTCCGGCTTGATCTGGCTGGGTCCCGCTTGATCCCTCTTAGTCCGCGTCCTAATCCAGCGTAGCAGCTCCTCAATGGGGCTAAATTGCTCCTCCCTTGTCCTTCCGACGAAAACCTCCCAGTAGTCGCCTCTTACGGAGGGGCAGGAGGTGGAGGAGAAGGAGGAGGAGGAGGAGGAAAAGGAGGAGGAGGAGGAGGAAGAATAGTCAAAAGAAGAAGAAGAGGAGGAGGAGGAGGAAGAGGAGGAGGAGGAACTCCCAGTAGCTGCCTCCTAAGTTTCGAAACTTCCTGGGCTCAGGCCCCCCCTGGCCGGCCGCGTCCTCGCCAACACCGTACCCTTATGGCCGGGCGGCGCTGCTGAGAGCTGGCGCCTCACCTCTCGGGCGCGGATGCCGCCCCCCCCGCTGGCAGCGGTGCTCGCGCTTGCGCTGCCACACGCCGCCGTGTCCCTGGCCCCCGTGCAGTCCAGGATCGAAGCCGACGGCCCGACGACGACGAGGACGAGGACGAGGAAGACGACGACGAGGACGACGACGACGAGGACGACGACGAGGACGACGATGATGACGAGGACGACGACGACGAACAGGACGACGACGAGGGCGAGGACGGCGACGACGGCGAGGACGACGACGAGGGCGACGACGCTGACGACGACGACGAGATTGACGACGACAATGACGGCGGCGACGATGACGACGACGACGATGAGGACGACGACGACGACGCCGACGAGGAAGAGGACGAGGACGACGTCGACAAGGACGACGGCGACGACGACGACAAGTACGACGACGACGACGACGGCGACGACGAGGACGACGACGACGACGACTACGACGACGACAAGGACGCGGACGATGACGACGAGGGCAACGACGAGGACAACGACGAGGACGACGACGTCGACGACGACGAGGACGACGACGGTGACGACGACGGTGACGACGACGAGGATGACGACGACGACAAGGACGACGACGACGACGACGAGAACGAGGACGTACGGCGGCCCGAGGACGAGGACGACAACGGCACGACTACGAGCATGGCGACGATGATGACGACGAGGACGAGGAGGACAACGACGACGAGAACGACGAGCATGACGACGACCACGACGACGACGGCCCGTCGACGACGACGACGAGGGCGATGGCGACGACGATGATGACGAGGACGACGAGGAGGAGGACGACGACGACGAGGACGACGACGACAAGGACGACGATGAGGACGACGACGACAAGGACGACGAAGACACGACGACGACGAGGTCGACGACGAAGACGAGGAGGAGGAGGAGGACGACGTCGACGACGACGACGACGGCACGACGACGATGACGACGACGACGAGGACGACGACCCGACGACGCCGACGAGGACGACGAGGTCGACGACGACGCCGACGAGGACGACGACGATGACGAGGACGACGACGACGAGGATGACGACGACGTCGACGGACGACGGCGACGACGGCGAGGACGACGACGCGGACGACGACGAGGACGACGACGACGGGTAGGATGACGACGGCGACGACGACGACAAGGACAACAAGTACGAGGGAGACGACGACGACGACGACGACGGCCCGACGACGCCGACGAGGACGACGAGGTCGACGACGACGCCGACGAGGACGACGATGATGACGACGAGGACGACGACGACGAGGATGACGACGACGTCGACGGACGACGGCGACGACGGCGAGGACGATGACGCGGGCGACGACGAGGACGACGACGACGGGTACGATGACGACGGCGACGACGACGACAAGGACGACGATTGCCACGACGAGGACGACGACGACGAAGACAACGACGAGGACCACGACGTCGACGACCACGACGAGGAATGCGACGACGGTACGACGCCTACGATGATGACGAAGATGACGGCAGCGAAAACGAGGAGGACGTGGACGACGACGACGACGAGTACGACGACGACGACGACCACGGCGACGACGGCCCGACGACGACGACGACGAGGACGACGACGACGACACGGGCGACGGCGACGATGACGAGGACGACGACGACGACCACGATGACGACGACCACGATGTCGAGGAGGAGGACGACGCCGCCGACGAGGACGACGCTGACGACAAGGACGACGACTACGAGGACGAGGACGACGACGTCGACGAGTGCGCCGACGACGACGAGGACGACGACGACGGCGACGACGGCGACGACGACGACGAGGACGACATGACGAGGCCGACGACGAGGGCGACGACGAGTACGACGACGACGACACGTACAACGACGGCGACGGTGAGGACGATGATGACGAGGACGACGACGTCGGCGACGACGAGGACGACGACGATGACAACGACGACGACTGCACGACGAATCCAATGACGACTACGATGACGACGACGACGATGAGGGCGAGAACGACGACGTCGACGACGACGAGGACGACGACGACTACCGCGAGGACGACGGCCCGACGACGACGACAAGAACGAAGGCGACACGCCGATGACGACGACGACGGCGACGAGCACGAGAACGACAACGACGATCATGAGGGCGACGAGGACGACGACGACGATGACGACGACGAGGACGACGACGAGGACGATGACAAGGTCGCCGACGAAGACCACGATTACGACTACGAGGACGAGGACGAGGACGACGAGGACGACAGCGACTACGACGCAAATGACAACGATGACGACGACGGCGACGATGATTACGACGATTGCCTGGCGACGACGACGACGACAACGAGGACGAGGATGACGAGGACGACGACGCGCTGTCGACGAAGACGACGAGGACGAGGGCGACGACGACGACGAGGTCAACGACGAGGACGACGACGACGATGACGACGAGAACGGTGACGACGACGACGATGACTACGGCGACGAGGACAACGGAAACGGCGACAACGACGGCGAGGACGACGACAAGGACGACAGTGACGACGACGACGACGAGGATGAGGACGACGAGGACGACAACGCAGACGACGACGACGGCGACGACGACGACGACGACGAGGACGACGACGACGACGCCGGCGACTGTGGCGACGGCGACCGCGACGACGACGACGAGGACGAGGACCGCGACGACGACGACGAGGGCGACGACGACGACGACGAGGTCGACGACGAGGGCGGCCACGACGACGAGGACGAGAACGTTGACGACGACGACGATGCCGACAACGATGAGGACAACGAGGAAGGCAACGACGACGGCGAGGTCGACGACGACGACGACGATGAGGACGACGACGATAGCACCGACGACGACAAGGACGTCGACGACGACGAGGAAGACGATGTCGGCGACGAGCACGACGTCGACGACGGCGACCACGACGGCGGGGACGAGGACGACGATGGCCAGGATCACGGCGACGTCGACGAGGACGACGATGACGACGACGAGCATGACGACACCGAAGACGACGACGACGACGAGGACGTCGACGGCGGCGACGTCGACGACGACGACGAGGACGACGACGACGAAGACGACGACGACAACGCCGACGACGACGCCGAGGTCGACGATGACGGACGACGAGGGCGACGACGAGGAAGAATAGGACGACGACGGCGACGAGGACGACGACGACGAAGACGAGGACGAACACGACGATGCCGACGAGGACGAAGACGACGACGACGAGGATCACGACGACGACGACGACGACGGGGACGACGACGACGACGACTACGACGACGGCAACAACGACGACGATGACGACGACGGACACGACGACGAGGTCGACGACGACGAAAATAACGATGACGAAAACCACCACGGCGACGAACACGGCGAGGACGACGACAACGAGGATGACGACGACGACGAAAACGACGACGTCGACGCGGACGACGACGACGGCGCGGACGACGACGACGAGGACAACGACGACGACGACGAGGACGGCGACGACGACGAGGACGGCGACGACGACGAGGACGACGAGGCCGACGAAGAGGACGGCGATGATGGCGACGACGGCGACGAGGACGACGACGACGACGGCGACGACGACGATGACGACGACGAGGACGACGACGTCGAGGACGACGACGAGGCCAGCGACGAGGACGACGACGACGACGAGGACGAGGACGGTGACGGCGATGACGAGGACGACGACGCCGACGACGTCGAGGACGACGACAAGGACGACGACGACGACGAGGACGGCGACGACGACGACGGCGACGACGACGACCGAGACGATGACGAAAAGGGCGAGGACGACGACGACGACGACGAGGTCGACGACGAGGACGGCGACGACGACGAGGACGAAGACGGTGACGACGACGAGGTCGACGACGATGAGGACGAAGAGGACGGCGACCACGACGGCGAGGTCGACGACGACGACGACGAGGACGGCGCCGACGACGACAAGGACGACGACGACGAGGATGACGACGAGGACGACGACGATGACGACGACGACGAATACGACGACGACGAGGACGACGACGAGGACGAGTACGACGACAGCGACGACGAGGACGACGACGACGAGGACGACGACGTCGGCGAGGACGACGACGACGAGGAATACGACGACGACGAAAACGACGACGACGACGAGGACGAGGACGACGACGAGGAGGAGGACGACGACGACGACGACGAGGACGACGACGACGACAAGGACTGCCAAGACCCGCATCGCTTTGAACAAGAAGCAGGTGGAGTTTTTGCACTGTATTCGGCTTCTGGGGGCTTTCGCCAGCCCCAAGGACCGTCAAAACACCATCTGTGACGAGAGGCCATCCCCCTGGAAGTGGCCCCGGGCTCCAGAGAAGTCGCTGCGAAAAACTCACAAACACTGGAGGCCTGGGTGCGCTCACGACGACGGCTGCGGCGAGGGCGGCGGCGGGTCCATCGATGGCAAAGTTCGGGGGGGGGGGGATCGGTTCAGGGGCGTGGGGCCCGAACCGATGCCCCTCGGGCCGTCTCCCCTCGCGGCGTCCCCTCGTGGGCGCCCGCCCCCGCCCGGCTCCCTCGCCCATACCCCCCCACTTCCTCAACCCCTCCGCCTCGTCCACGAGGAGGAGGAGGAGGTGGAGGAGGTGGAGGAGGAGGAGGAGGAGGAGGGCAGAGGGGGCGAGAGCAGGGAGTTAGCGGAGAGGGGAGGGAGGAAGAGGAACAGGATGAGAAGGAAGAGGGGGAGGAGGACCAGAGTTATCCCAAGACGCATCACCGATGTTGCAATACACCCGCCCTCGAAATTCCTTCTCCATAGACCCTGCAATAATTGCTCGCATTGCTGGAAGCGCCAGGTTATTACCGCGAATGAATTTGACCACGGCGGCTTGAAGATATGGAGTCGTGCAAGAAAGCAGCCCCTGGGATGTCAACAACGCGAATCGACGTGACTGTTGCGTCCTGACAATCGTAGGTCGCGCCAAAGCGCAATTCCTGGGACTTCAACTTTACGATTCCTTGAATCTGCTGCAAACTTTGACAAGGATTCGGCCTCCATCCTTGAAGCGGTTGCGAGCTTCTACGCCGCATGTGCGCGGCGCCAGGGCGAGAGCCATATTTTGAGAGCGCCTGTGCTCCATCATTGAAACTATTGTACAGTCCAAGCTTCAGGATCATGAGTGGCGAGGAGGTCCCACGCGAAACGCTCGCCCGGCCCACCGACGCGTCTGGGGGTGAAGCAGGGAGGAGTTATTCCCAACCCTCCTTTGGCTGGGTTCTGAGGGAGGAGTTTTGAATGGAGCAGTGTGGGCCCCACCTCGTCCTCCTCCTCTCTCCTCCCTCCTCCCTCCTCCCTTCTCCCCGCCTCCCCTTCGTCCACTCCCCGCCCCCCCTCGTTCCTGTTTAGTCGTCCTCTCCCGCGGGCCCTGCGGGACTGCGAACCGCGTAGCCGTCGCCGCTTTCGTGGGCTCCTGGGAGGTCCAACGCAGCGGAGGTCCACGCGGACCTGGCAAGACCTCGCGGCTCCATGCGAGGCTGCGAACTGCGCAACTGTCGCCACTTTCATGGGCTCCTGGGATGTCTACGCGGAGTGGAGGTCCACGCGGACCTGCCGAGACCTCGCGCTCCCTGGGGGTTTGGGAACTGCGCACCTGTCGCCGCTTTCGTGGGCGCCTGGGAGGTCCAGCGGGGTAGAGGTCCACGCGGACCTGCCGAGACCTCGCGGGCAATGCGGGGCTGCGACCCGCGCAGCTGTTGCCGCTTTCGTGGGCTCCTGGGAGGTCCAGCGGGTTTAGAGGTCCATGCGGACCTGCCGAGACCTCGCGGGCAATGCGGGTCTGCGACCCGCGCAGCTGTCGCCGCTTTCGTGGGCTCCTGGGAGGTCCAGCGGAGCGGAGGTCCACGCGGACCTGCCGAGACCTCGCGGTTCCCTGCGGGGCTGCGACCCGCGCAGCTGTCACCTCTTTCGTGGGCTCCTGGGAGGTCCAGCGGAGTGAAGGTCCACGCGGACCTGCTGAGACCTCGCGGTTCCCTGCGGGGCTGCGAATTGCGCAGTTGTCACCTCTTTCGTGGGCTCCTGGGAGGTCCAGCGGAGCGGAGGTCCACGCGGACCTGCCGAGACCTCGCGGTTCCCTGCGGGGCTGCGAATTGCGCAGTTGTCACCTCTTTCGTGGGCGCCTGGGAGGTCCAGCGGGGTAGAGGTCCACGCGGACCTGCCGAGACCTCGCGGTTCCCTGCGGGGCTGCGAATTGCGCAGTTGTCACCTCTTTCGTGGGCTCCTGGGAGGTCCAGCGGAGCGGAGGTCCACGCGGACCTGCCTAGACCTCGCGGTTCCCTGCGGGGCTGCGACCCGCGCAGCTGTCGCCACTTTCGTGGGCTCCTGGGATGTCTACGCGGAGTGGAGGTCCACGCGGACCTGCCGAGACCTCGCGCTCCCTGGGGGTCTGCGAACTGCGCACCTGTCGCCGCTTTCGTGGGCGCCTGGGAGGTCCAGCGGGGTAGAGGTCCATGCGGACCTGCCGAGACCTCGCGGGCAATGCGGGGCTGCGACCCGCGCAGCTGTCGCCGCTTTCGTGGGCTCCTGGGAGGTCCAGCGGAGCGGAGGTCCACGCGGACCTGCCGAGACCTCGCGGTTCCCTGCGGGGCTGCGACCCGCGCAGCTGTCACCTCTTTCGTGGGCTCCTGGGAGGTCCAGCGGAGTGAAGGTCCACGCGGACCTGCTGAGACCTCGCGGCTCCCCGGGGGTCTGCAAACCGCGCACCTGTCGCCGCTTTCGTGGGCGCCTGAGAGGTCCACGCGGACTGGAGGTCCACGCAGACCTGCCGAGACCTCGCGGCTCTCCTGGGGTCTGCGAATTGCGCAGTTGTCACCTCTTTCGTGGTCGCCTGGGAGGTCCAGCGGAGTGGAGGTCAACTGTCTTCGCTTTCGTGAGCTCCTGGGAGGTGCACGCGGAGTGGAAGTCCTTGCGGACCTGCCGAGACCTCGCGGCTCCCTGGGGGTCTGCAAACCGAGCAAATGTTGCCGTTTTCGTAGGCGCCTGGGAGGTCCAGCGGAGTGGAGGTTTACGCAGATCCAGTTGAGACCTCGCGGGCCCTGGGGGTCTGCGAACCGCGCAACTGGCCTTCATTTCGTGGCCTCCTGGGAGGTCCAGCGGAGTGGAGGTCCACGCGGACCCAGCCTAGACCTTGTGGCTCTCTGCGGGGCTGCGCAGTGCGCGTCTGTCATCATGTTCGCTTGTGTTGGGCGGTCCTTTCTGTAGCTGCCCCGTGTTAGAAAAGGGTTTGGGACGTCACCAGGCAATTCAAATGCAAAAGGGATGGAGGAGGAGGATGAGGAGGAGGAGGAGGAGGAGGAGGAGGAGGAGGAGGAGGAGTTGGAGGAGGAGGAGAGGAGGAGGAGGAGGAGGAGGAGGAGGAGGAGGAGGAGGAGGAGAGGAGGAGGAGGAGGAGAGGAGGAGGAGGGGGAGGAGGAGGAGGCGAGGGAGGAGGCGAGGGAGGAGGGGGGAGGCGAGGGAGGAGGCGAGGGAGGAGGGGGGAGGCCAGGACGGTGGTCACGTCTCCCTCCTTCGAGCAGTTTGTGGAGCTGCACGAGCGCGACTACGCGCCCGGGAGCGAGGAGTACTCTTGGCGCGCGGGCCTCTACGCGCGCACCGCCGAGGCGGTCGACGGCCACAACGCGGACGCCTCCTCGGTGTCTGCTGGGCACGCGATCGGCGATCACCGATCGCAGCGATCGGGGGATCCTCCTCCTCCTCCTCCTCCTCCTCCTCCTCCTCCTCCTGCCCCCTTCTCGCTTACCCCCATGGGCGCGCCGCCGATCCTTGGCCACGTGGCGGCGCAGCACGCACGCGGTGCTCCTCTGGCGCCCGGCTCGCGCTGGTCGCGTGATCGCTCCGGCCTGATCGCGCGATCGTCTGGGCTGGAATGCATGAGCGATCCGTGCTCGGCGCGGGAGCCATCGTGCTCGGGGCTGCGGCCGGATCGCGTCACCAGGGTGGCGTGGTCGGCCGAGTGACCCGCCAGAGACCAAGGACCCCTCCCGGAGCTGGACGGCCAGCGTGGGCAAGTTCGCGGATTACACGGCGGAGGAACGCCTGGGGCTTCACGGCCTGGTCCACGGCGAGCCTGGTGATCGGAGGAAGAAAAGGTACTGAAGCCGCCACCTTTGATGGCTTTTTCCCAATCGTCCTGTGGTGTGGGGTCCTCGTTTTGAAAGGGCGGCGCCCCGCGTCTCACCTCCTCCTCCTCCTCCTCCTCCTCACCCCTCCTCCCCCTCCTCCCTCCTCCCATCTGCCTCTTTTTTCTCCGCGTGTCAACCATTTCGGCACGCCCCTCACGAGGACCGTGGCCCCATACGGAGCTCCACCGAAGGCCCCAGTGGCAGGGTTCGCATGGCGGCCTCGGGCGATTTCAGCACACCCCTCTCGAGGACCGTGGCCCCATAGGGAGCTCCATCGAAGGCCCCAGTAGCAGGGTTCGCATGGCGGCCTCGGGCGATTTCGGCGCACTCCTCACGAGCATTGTGTCCACATAGGGATCTCCACCGAAGGCCCCAGAGGCAGGTCTCGCACGGCGGCCTCGGGCCATCTTAGCACACCCCTCACGAGGATCGTGGCCCTACAGGGAGCTTCACCGGAGGCCCTAATGGCATGGTTCGCATGGCGGCCTCGGGCGATTTCGGCGCACTCCTCACGAGCATCGTGTCCACATAGGAAGCTCTGTACGAAAGCCCCAGTGGCAGTGCCCGCATGCGTCTCCCGCTCATTTCGGCACACCTCACGCACGTTTCGGGGCTCCCATCCGCGTTGCCACGTGCTCCACCCCTCTCGCGGCGCGCTGCTCATGATGAGAGGGGCATATTCTGCGATTCTCGCAGCTGCATATGGTTGGGTCCTTCGCCAAGCAAATTTCTTTGGCGGGTGGGTGGGGTGGGGGGATGGGGCATCCTGGTTTCGAGCCGCTTTTCTCTTGCTGGTCTTCGCTTCAGTTGCAACTGCAAGGTTCGGGTCAGACCAGTGTGAAGACTTTCGCGCACTTGCAAGGCTGGCGTCTTGCGAGCAACAGCTGTAGATCTGGCTTTTGGGCCTCCTGGGTTGGGAGGCCCTCGTTGCCACTGTTGGATTCGCCTCGACATTCTGGTCAGAGCGCGCCCTGGGAGAGGTCTGGGGATTAGCGGTATCAGTGTCTTCTGGTTTGTCGTGGGCGAAGAACACCTCCGTACCTATACTACGACCCTTCGGGTGATGAGGAGGTCAGTGTGGGGGGAAAGGAACCAGCTGACGACAACTGCAATGGCGGCGATGATGACGGTGCTGGTGATGCGCCCTCGAGTTGGCGACGACTCGTGGTGACGATGCTGCGTCGCGATGTGATCCCACTATTGATCCTACTCGATCGACCTCACCATCGAGGCACCACCAGGGCACCATGAGGCCAAATACATGCCACCACTACTGTGCTGTGATGGTTGGTGCTAAGTGTGATGGCTGGCTGCTGATGGCACGGTGATGGCCGCAGTGGTGATGAGGGTGGCGGCGACAGCAACGGCTGTAGTGCTAAGTACGATCGGGACACCAAACCGGACACCAATCGGGACACCGACGGGACGCCAATCGGGACACTGACGGGACACCAACGGGACACCGACGGTACATCATTCGCTCAATACCACAGTCGATCCCGTGGCCGGTGATGCTCACATGGAAAACCGTTTGGCGTATCGGCTTCTCTGCGATCCCTCCCAAGTCTCACTATGAACACCACCAGGACACCATCGTGACACCATCGAAACACCACCAGGACACCATCAGGACATCCATCGGGCCACCAATCGGGACACCATCGGAACACCGCTCGGGGCACCTATCGGGACACCACCAGGACACCACTGAGACACCATCGCAACACCACCAGGACACCATCAGGACACCAATCGGGACACCAATCGGGACACCAATCGGCGTACCAATCAGGACACCATCAGGTCACCATTCATCTCACTATGGATCCCACTATCGATCTCATCCTCGGTTTCGCTATCGATCTCACTAGTTATCCTACTATCGATCTCACTATCGATGTCACTATCGATCACACTATCGGTCTCACTATCGATCCCACCACGGGACGCCACGGGACACCGACGGGACTCCCGCGGGACACCGAAGGGACACCGACGGGACACCGACGGGACACCGACGGGACCCCGATGGGACACCGATGGGACACCACGGGACACCATCGTCACAACATCGGGACACCAATCGATCTCACTATCGATCTCCCTATCGATCTCACTCGCTCGATCTCGCTGTAGATCTCACTTGATCGATCGCATTATCGATCACACTATCGCTCTCACTACGGATCTCACTATCGATCTCACTATCGGTCTCACTATCGATATCACCATCGATCTCACCAAGGGACACCACAGAACACCGACGGGACACCCGCGGGACACCAACGGGACACCCGTGGGACACCAATCGATCTCACTTTTGATCTCGCTATCGATTTCACCATCGAACTTGCTATCGATCTCACTTGCTCGGTCTCACTATCGATTCTCACTATGGGCCTCACTATCGGTCTCGCTATTGATCCCGCCACGGGACACCGACGGGACACCGACGGGACACCAACGGGACACCGACAGGACACCGACGGGACACCGAACGGACACCAACGGGACACCGACGGGACACCGACGGGACACCGACGGGGCAGCGAGGGGACAGCCCGGCCACCGCCCGCCCACCGGGGCAGTCCACGGCCCTTGACCCGCCCCAACCACAGCTCAGGTCATTGCTCTCTCGCTCGCCCACGCAGCTCCGCCGCGCCCGCACGTGCGTCGCGGAACCCGCAGCCGAAACCGATTTCCCCGGGGGGGGGGGGCTCCGTTCCACTTCGACCTCGCCCCCGAAACCGATTTCCCCGGGGGGGGGGGGGGGGCCTCCGCCCCACTTCGACCGCGCCCGCACGTGCGACACGGAACCCGCAGCCGAAACCGATTTCCCCGGGGTGGGGGGGGGGGGCTCCGTCGTTCCACTTCGACCTCGCCCCCCAAGCCTCCGACGCGCGGCCTCGCGATGCGCGGCCCACGGGCTGCGACCCCGCGGCTCGCGGGGCGCTTTTTTTTTTTTTTTTCCGCGGGTGCCCCCCCCCCGCGGAGCGTGCCCGTGCGACCGCGCATCTCCGCGGGGCGGCGCCCCGGAGTCCAGGGCCGCGGGGGCGCGGGTGGGGACGTGCTCGCTGCCTGCGAGCTCGCCCAGGTGGTGACGAACGAGCAACACACCCATACCCATAGGGGGGTCGTCGAGAGGAGGACTGGCTATGGGTATGGGTGCGGGTTGTCGCACCCTGGGGAACGCTCCCGTTCGAGCGGGGACCCCCATCCGACAACACGCACCCATAGCCCTCTCCGACCCCCCTATGGGTATGGGTGTGTGTTGTTGGTTCGTCAAGGTGGGGCCGCCGCGGAGGCCGTGGACGGCAGCCCAGTGGTGAACCTGGCGGCGCGGAGGGAGGAGTTCCCGAAGTTCTTCTCGTGGGGCCACCTGCGCTCGCTGCGCCAGGTGAAGAACCAGGCGGGCGGGCCACGACCCCGGGAAGCCCGTTGGCCTCGATGCCCCCCCTTGCAGAGGGCATCGACGAAAACGCTTCCCCCAGGGGGGGGCGAGAGCCGTCTTTCGGCCCCCGGCCGCGGAGAGCATGATCTGGCACGAGTGGGGTGCATGGCGTCGGATAGCAAGAGCCAGGACGCTGCAGAGCTACTGTGAAGGAGAGCGGCCGCGGAGGAGGAGGAGGAGGAGGAGGAGGAGGAGGAGGAGGAGGAGGAGGAGGAGGAGGAGGATGACGGAGGGAGCCGCGCTCAGAGCGTGCAGTATTTCACGCGTGGTGCTGGCGGTCTCAGGCTCCGGCAAAGGGGGCACGCCAAATAAGAACTCAGCCTGCCAACTGGGGTTCCCGACGATAAATTTCTTACCGCCAGATGGGTCTGCTAAGCCCTGGGGCACCTTACGAAGCTCAGAGCTGACGAAAGAGGTGCCCATTGGTTCACTACAGTGCTTCTTGTTGTTGTTGTTGTTGTTGTTGTTGTTGTTGTTGTTGTTGTTGTTGTTGTTGTTGTTGTTGTTGTTGTTGTTGTTATTGTTGTTGTTGTTGTGGTTGTGGTTGTGGTTGTGGTTGTGGTTGTGGTTGTGATTGTGGTTGTGGTTGTTGTTGTTGTTGTTGTTGCTGTTGCTGTTGCTGTTGTTGTTGTTGTTGTTGTTGCTGTTGTTGTTGTTGTTGTCGTTGTTGTTGTTGTTGTTGTTGTTGTTGTTGTTGTTGTTGTTGTTGTTGTTGTTGTTGTTGTTGTTTTGTTTTTGTCTTTTTGTTTTTAACGGATGTGCCCAAACTTCGCCCAAGAGAATCAAGAATCAGAGCTGGAGCCTCGGCGTTTTCTTGGAGCCTCTCTTCTCCGTGGAAGGTTCGTACATCTAGACCCTGACTACTGCTTTGAGAGAGAATTCTTGGAGGGAAGCCGATGTTCCTAGCGTCGTGCTTCCTCATCCTGATCTTCATTGATCGGAGATGAGGGGGTGAGATCGAAGTGGAACGGAGAGCCCCCCTACCGGGAAATCGATTTCGGTTTCGTGTTCGTGCGTGCCGTGCGTGCGGGCGAGGCGAAGCTGCGTGGGCGGGCGAGAGGAAAGTCTCCTGTGGCTGAGGCGCGGCCGGACCAAATGATTCTCCACCGGGCGGCCGGTGGCGCGCGGTGTCCCGCCGGTGTCCCGGTGGTGTCCTCTGTGGCTGAGGCGCGGCCGGACCAAATGATTCTCCACCGGGCGGCCGGTGGCGCGCGGTGTCCCGCCGGTGTCCCGCCGGTGTCCCGTCGGTGTCCCGTCGGTGTCCCGATCATGATGTTGATGATGATGATGATTATGATGATGATGATGGTGATGATGATGATGATGATGATGATGATGATGATGGTAATGATGATGATGTTGATGATGGCGATTATGATGATGATGATGATGATGATGATGATGATGATGGTGATGATGATGATGATGATGATGATGATGATGATGATGTTGATGATGTTGATGTTGATGTTGATGATGATGATGATGACGTCGATCGCGAGATCGATTGTGATATCGGTAGTAAGACCGAATGTGAGATCGATTGTGAGATTGATAGTGAGATCGATTGTGAGATCGATAGTGAGATCGATAGTGAGACCGAATGTGAGACCGAATGTGAGACCGAATGTGAGACCGAATGTGAGATCGATAGCGAGATCGATTGAGTGAGACGTTGGTTCCCCCTCCCCCCTCACCTCCTTATCACCCGCAGGGTGGTCGTATAGGTATTCTGATGTATGGAAGTTGCTACTACGAATGTCTTGGTATTTTGATGAGTATCCAGGTTCCAACTCCAGTTCGGTTGTTCCTGAAGTACACCTAGCCCCCCCCAGCGCCGCGAGGGTTCGTGTGGCTCGTGCTGGGCGGCGTCCGCGCTCAAGGCCCTGGAGGCCCACTACGAGATAGCCACGAACAAGACCAAGACTTTCTCCGTGCAGCACCTCGTGTCGTGCGCGGAGAACACGAGGCACGGGCTGGGCAAAAAATGTTCTCCCTGGTGGGGCGTACGCGTCCCCTGACCCATTCCTCTTGCGGTCGTGGGGAAAAAGACGAGGCACTGCGGCGGCACTGGGGGCTGCCACGGCGCGACTTCGGACATCGCGTTCCAGTACATCTTGGAGCACGGCATCCTCACAGAGGACCGATGCGTACCCTACACTTCCATCTCCTCGTCCTTTGATTCAAGATCTTTCTCTCCGTCGATCATTGCTCGAAAATATACGGCTGTTGTTGAGACATCCACGTCCCCTATTCATGGGAAACTGGTCCGCCCAGACTCAGGTCCCGGCCGGGGCGGCAAAGCGCCTCTCCGAGAGTCTTGCTCATGGCACTCGCTTCCTCTCCCTCCGGCAGAGGACCAGTACCCCTACATGCACAGGGACGATAAGTGCCCGAGCGCCCTGGCGGCCAGATCCACGCGGGCGGCCGACCTGGGCATGCTCACGTGGGAGCGCCTCCCGGAGAACGAGCGCGGTGCTCAGATTCCTGACCGGGAGCCCCTCGATCGCGGCCATCGGCCTCGACCCCTCCCCTCCCGCCTCCCGCGCAGACCCCCTCCGAGCGGCGCCGCAGGGGGGAGGGGCTCAGGCATCCGACGTCCCCGGACCCCTGCCGCCAGGAGCAAGACATCACGACCTCAGCTGCCTCGATGCGCCAGTGCTGAAGCGGAGCTCGTACCGTGCTTATGACGTCCGTGTTGAACGCGCTGCATGTTGGCTCGGCACGTGTTGGCCCACGTTTTGGCTCACGTCTCGCGCCAGACCTACGTTTTCAGTCTACGTGCTGAGCTCCGTGTCAACACGCTACGTGATGCGTGTTGCGTCTCGGGGCAGTTGAACCCCAGGCCCCTGCCGCCAGGCACAACAAATCACGACGGGAGCCTTTCGGGATTCCCTATCTCTAGGGGCTGGGCCTCTGGGTCGTGAACAACTAGCAGCTCGGGATAAAAAAGCCCGGCCTCCAGGGAGGTGGTCAGACCTCCTTGGGGGTCCATGTCATGAAGAAATCACGACGTCGGGGGTCTGGGTCTTGAAGACATCCAGGCGGCAGTTCTTCCTCGATTCCGGCCTCCGCGCGTTCTAGCCCAGCCTGGGGAGCTTCAAATAAGTATTCAGGATGGAAGCCCGGCCCTGGGGCAAGGGTCGGTCAGGACTTCCCAGAAACAAAAAGAAGACACCACATTTCTGGAGGATGGCCTTGACGTGCGCGGTCGTAACAGGGGTCCCTTACCGATCCGTCGGATCGTGCCGCTGGTCCCGCCGACTGCGTCGGTCGACTGGGACGGGCCCTCGATCGGGGCGGGATGCTCCGCGTCCGCGCGTGGATCGGGCCAGCCGGGTCAGCATCAAGCCTGGGGTCGTGCGTGTCTGTGTGTTTATGTTCGTGCATGCCGAAGTGAACAGAGCTTCATGCTCTGACTGTTGCTTTCAGCGCGGCCCGCTTCGGATGCACCCGCAGTTGCCTGCCCGCTGCGGCGGCGCCCTTGCCTTTCGCGGCATGGGCGTGTTTGGGGGCCTGCCTGCCCGCCTGTGCTGCCCGCCTTGCCGCGCCCCCGGGTCTGCCTCCTGGCGCCGCCTCTGCGCCGGCCGCACCGCGCTCCTCTGCCCGCTGCCGCGCGCTTCAGCTGCTGCCTCCCCCCCCAACCTGGGCGCCCTGGGCCGCCAGCCGCCTGCTGCTCCCGCCCTCTCGCCTGCTGGGCCTCGCCCGCACTGCGGCTGCTGGCCCCGCCCGTGGGTGCGCCCGCGATGCCGCCCCGCGCCGCTGCCAGGGGGTGCCCTTCAGCCTGGCCGCCCCCGCGCGCTCCCCGCGGCCCTGCCGCGTGAGAGTGCCCCCGCGTCCCGTTCCCTTCCCCCGCGGCCGCCGCTCTTTCCTCTTCCACCCTTGCATGCAGGCCAATCCGCAACTCCGCAGCTCAGTTTTGCTATGCGTGCGAGCGGATAACTTCTGCCGCGCCGCGACGAAAAAACATGTTAGGGGGCCTGCGGTGCTAAACCCTCTATGATCTGAACGTCCCGCCCTGTTCCAGTCCCCCCTCCGAGGCCGGCTTCCTCTCGCCTCCCCCCTTGGTGCAAATCTGCCACGGCGCAGCCCGTTCAGGCCTGCCTGCGCGGAGCGATCGCCCGCGCTGCGGCAGCAAAGGCAGAGCGTCTGCGCTTCCGAGGTACGACCCCGTGGTCCGCACTCTCGTGGAGGTGGGGCCGCTGGTCGTGTCGGTGGCCGCCTCGAGCGGCTTCGCGGATTACGGGATTTCGGTTTACCAGCAGGGCGTCTACGACAATTGCAGGCAGGACGCGGTGCTGAACCACGCCATGGTGTTGTTCGGCTACGGCCAGTCGCTGAAGGGCGGCCGCAGCCAGGGCTACTGGCAGCTGCAGAACTCCTGGGGCAGGGACTGGGGCGAGGGCGGCACCATGCGCATGTTGCGGCGGATTCAGAGCACGCCCAAGGAGGATCGACGGGCGAGCAGCAGCTCTGGAGGAATACGTACGAACATTCGTGACGCCTCGCGTATTCCCACAAACCCATCCGCAGACCGATGCCGAGGCGAGCTGTCGGGAAGAGGGAAAAAGAGACACACATAGCTAGGCGGAGGGGGGGGAGCAAGTGAACTTAGACACTCGGGCTCTCTGGGAGCTCGGGAGGGGAGGTGAAAGGGGGGGGGGAGGGATGTGGAGGGGGGAGGAGGGGGGATGTGGAGGGGTGGGGGTGGGGGAGAGGAGTGGTAAATATTGATGAAGCCGTCCTCGAAGGGGAAGCAGGACGTTGGAGGAGTGAATTCGCTAGACCAGGCTGGCGTGATAATAAACAAGACAAGTACTCGACAAGCAGGCTGCAGTGCTCTGCCGGGAGGGGGGGCGCCTTCCCCCCTTGGCGGCTGGACTTCGTGGAGCAAACTTCTTTGTTGCCGGCGGTCATTGCAGCGCTGATGAGGTGGGTTACAGTCGGCACGAGGGCTAAGAACAGCTCTAGCTTTAGAGGGGTACCCTCATGTTCTTCGTGTCTCGGGCACGAGGATTAAGAACAGCCTTAGCTTTGGATGGGGTATCCTTCGGGTCCTGCGCTGCTCTCCACTTTGGACATCTCCGTGGGACCCTGGGCAATCGGCGACAAAGCCCGTGCTCTTGAGCCACGCTCTTGAGGCCGTGTTCTGGATTCCCGACCGTGCCGGCGGTGCCCTCCTCACTCGCCTCCAGCGTGATGGGACGAGCCAGGACGGATTCGCTCGCCATCCTTGGCCTCCTGGGCGTCGAGCTGCTCCTCGGTTTTCTGGCCGCTGCACGGTTCGCTTGGATTTGCAGTTGTTCTTTCGCACCACCCATCACCTCTCATGCTTCCCACGCGATGGAACGAACCAGGACGGATTCGTCTCGCCATCTTTGACTTTCTGGGGCCGATGCGGGCTTCAGGACAATCAGGGTGTTAGGTGCGGAGATCCCGGTGCTCACATCTCTATGTCTCGCGCTCTGGTCGAGTAAGTCTCTGCTCGCGCCCTCCCTTGGGGGTCCCCGACTCCATGTGTGCTACATCGAGATGCTCATGTGGCTATGAGAGGGGGGAGACGCATACCCCCAAGGCGCCATTCTACACGAGAGCAATACTTGGGGCACGAACGAGCGTCCAGAGCCGCATCAAGGCGTGAACGGGTTCGTGCACTACCCCTGGTCGGCCCCCCCCCTGGGTGTTCTAAATGCCATGCCAGCGACAATGTGGTGACAACAGGGCTCGAGCAAAGATCCGTTCAGAGCTGCAAGCGGGCACGTCGCCCAATAAGTTTCTCCAATCTGTGCGCGAACAGGCCCATGCAACACCGATGGCCCGCTCCCCCCCTCGGGTGGTCCGCCTGCCACATTGCGGCGACAAGAGGGCTCTGAAGACAAACGTGCCCAGAGCCTCATCCTGGTGTTTCGCTGTTGATTTCCCTCCCAACCATCTGGGCGCGAACGGGCCTATGCAAAACCGTTCGTCGGCGTCCGTTTTGGCTGGTCCAGACGCCATGCTCTCTACATCGCGGTGACACTGAGGCTCTGTCAGTATACTCGTCCATAGCCGCAGACGAAGCGTCAGAGCCGCAAGCGGGCTTTCCGTTTGAGACATCCCCACAATCAAGCGAGAACGTCAGTGTGTGTGTGTGTGTGTGTGTGTGTGTGTGTGTGAGAGGGTCTCAGTGCGACTGGGCCTGAATGGATATGGGTAGTGGATGACGCACACACAATGCCTTTGATTTTTCAGAGCTCGATGGTAAGAAGTGTGTGCGAGCGAACGAATGTGAGTCCGAGTGGCTCTGAGTTCGCAGTGTCCGAGTGTGATAAGTCTGGGTACGGGTAACCAGGCATGACTGAGTGAGAATGAGGCTTAGCGCGATTGTGTCAGAGTAAGATTTGATCTGAGCATCTGAGTGCAAGTGGGCCTGAGTTGAATGGATGCCACTGCGAGCATGTCCGAAGACGAGCGTGTTTGAGTACGAGTTGAGCCTGGGTGTGTGAGTGAGTGAGTCTGGAAGTCTGAGTGTTGAGTAGACGAGCGTGTCTCAGTGAGTCGGGATGCGAGTGGGTCTGAATAGGAGTGAGTCTGCGTGTTGAGAGTCTGTGGGAGTTCGGGGTATCAGTAGCTCAGCACGGTGATTGTGAGAGCGAGGAGGAGAAGGCAGGTGGGAAGGAGGAATGAGGGAGGCAAGATGTATGGGAAAGCGAAAAGCGTGCGGGAAGATACATTCAAATGACAGCAGGAACACCATGCGTAGGAGATGGGCGGGATTATCAGCTACTGTCCCTTGGAAGGTTTCGAGGGCTCCAGGGCCCCTGCTTATTCTTTCCTATGTCTGTGTATCCATGCGGGTACGACTTCGGAGGTCTGGGTGCCCTTGCATCTTTGTTTGCGCGGTCCATGCTCAGCGAATTCAGCCAGCTGGCCCCTGAGGGTGCCCCTGTGGCGAGCTGCGCTCGGGCCGCCCGAGCGTCCTTGCGTCCTTGCCCCCTGTGCCGTGGTGCTGTGCAGCGGCTGCGTGCCGGAGGCTCGTGCCGCCGTGTCGGGGCAGCAGCACGGGCTCGCGCGATCGGGATCGGCGACCCCCGATGGCCCTTGTGGCCTTGGGGGACGCCCTCGGCGGCGAGCGAGGGGGGGGGGAAGGGAGAAGGAGAAGGCCTTCTCAGAAGGTCTGGAAGTCCCCTGGCCTCCTGAGAAGTTTTTGGGCTTTCCCCGAAGCGACAGGAAGCTTCTCCGAAGGCCGGGAAGCTTCTCCGAAGGCGGGAGGGCTTCCGAGAAGTCCCGCCGCCTGCTGAGAAGGCCTTCTCCTCTCATTTTTCTCCCTCGCTCGCCGCCAACGCCCGTCAGCAGTGGAGATTGTTCAGGATGTAGCGGTCCACGCGGTGAAGCAGATTGGAACCCACGCCGCCATGACTGGAATCGGCCGTTTGCTGGTTCTCGTCCGCCATCAGGAGGAGTTCTACTGCGGCGTCGACAGGGAGCCCCTGAAAGGCTCTGGCTGCCCAGGCGGCCCCGACACGATCAAGGTGTGCGGCTCCTGTGGGATCCTTTTCAAGGCGCCCCCCGTCTCCCTTCCACCTCCTCGCTGCCATCCTCCTCCTCGTCCTCCTCCTCCTCCTCTGTTTCCTTCGTCTTCTTCTTCTTCTTCTTCTTCTTCTTTTTATTCTCCTCCCTCCTCCTCCTCCTCCTCCTCCTCCTCCTCTCCTTGTCAGGTTCCCTGCGTGGATGCACTGCGCCCAGGTCCAACATGTCTGCTCGGTCCTGACAGCTCGACTTGACTCGACTTGACTCCATGCTCCTCCTGACGAAGACAGGGTCGACTCTGGGCAGGGGAGCCAGTTTCCTCCGGCCCAAGTCGCCCCCAGTGGCAATGCGGCGCCAGCCCGCGCTTCTCCAACCGGCGGTCCACCACCGATCCTGAGGCCCAGCGCCGCCTCGAGCTTTCTCTGACGGAGAACAGTCGGCCCAAAAACAAACGACACCACCCCACCTACGGCCCTCCATGTTGCGCTACGGCCCATCGGGGGCCGCAGCGCATACCGTGCAAAAATCCACGCCGGATGTCCTGGCATACGCCACGGCCCGCGGGGCCGTAGGTGGGGTGGTGTCGCTCCCAGACTCCCGACGTCGTGATTTTTTCACAACGTCGACCCCCAGAGGTCTGGACCCTTTCCCCTGGACCGGTTCTTCATCCTGAATCGTTTTTTGACGCTCCCGAGGCCCGGTGAGGGCCCCTGGAGGCCGAAAATAGCGAAAAACCTTCCGCCGTGATTTTTCCACGACGCCAGGAGGTCTGGGCTCGTCTTCTGGCCCACACAGGACCACGGCCCCACCTGCCCAGGCGGCGGCCCTCCTGAGCCGCACGGGCCCGCCTCGCCACCCCAGCCGCCGCCGCGGGTACTCCAGATTTCGTAATAAAAGGGAGGGGGTCTCATTTGGGGGGGGGTCTCTCCCAGGCTATCTTGGAGGGCCTGGGGGGGTCTGGGGACGATGTTTTGGAGGGTTCTCCCACGGGGGGGGGTCTGAAATGGCTCGTCTGGGAGGGTCCAGACCCCCTCCCTTTTATTACGAAATCTGGAGTACCCGCAGCAGAAGCCGCTCTCCGCGCGCCGAGGCCGGGCCCGGAGCGCCGGGGTCCCGCAGGCCCCCCGGGCGCCGCGCACGCCAGGGGGGCCGCCGGCCGGCTGGCGGTGGCCTTGCGCACCACTGCAGGGGCCATCCCAGACCCCCGAGGTTGCGATTTTTTTTTTTTTTTCCTCAGAGATCCGACGCATTGACAACATCAAGGCGGAGTTTTTTTTCATTTTTCGGCCTCGAGGGGTCCTCGACGGGCCCCGGGACCGTCAGAAAACGACTCGGGATGAGAAGCCGGTCCCGGGGAATGGGTCGAGACTTCTGGGGACCCCGTATTGAAAAAATCACGACGTCGGATCTCTGGGAAAGTAAAAGGATACCCCAAAAATACATTTCAAATGCCCCAAAAAGGTCAAAGCATCGCCCCCATACCATTTTTGGACTCTTTTTGAAGTCTCCCCCTATAGAGAGATAGGCCCGACTTCACGGCAGCCTTGAGAGCGCTTCCACCCCCGCCCCGCGCTCCAGCCTGGCAGGCCAGGCGTGGATGGGCACTCCTCGGCGCTTGCGGGGGTTGCCCCCCCCCCTCCCCCCCCTCCTTCCAGGAGGGCTAAAAAAGAGCGCCATGACGTCGACTTCCTAACTCCTGTCGAGGATTGGGGCAGTCCAGATAGATCTATAGGTCTGGAGTGTTATTCTTTGACACTCTGGAAGGACAGGTCCCCTCCCCCCGGCGACCCGTGCCCGCCGTGGGGAGGGCGGCGCGCGCACGCCGAGACCATATCGGCCTCGGCGCCCTCGCCGCTCCCAGCCACGGATCCGCAGCCGTGCTCGGATCGCTGGCGGGCCCCAGAGATCCAACTTCTTGAAAAAGTCAAGACGGAGTTTTTTTTTTTGTGTTTCCTTCAGTTTTCGGCCTCTAGGGGCCCTCGCCGGGCCCCGGGACCGTAAAGAAACGACTCACGATGAGAAACGGGTCCTGGGGAATGGGTCGAGGCTTCGGGCGACCGCGTATTGAAAACATCACGACGTCAGATCTCTGGGGCCACGCCGGCGCAGTCGCGCCAGCAGGTGCGCCGGGGGGAGCCGGGCTGCAGTCATGGCCGCTCCCGTTTCTTCTTGCTGCCCTCCAGCCCTGGGAGGGGAGGGCGTGAGCTGCTGGCCCGCTCGGCCGTCGGGCCCGCTCGGCCGCATCGGTGTGGCTCCCTCTGCCTCTCTCGTTCTCTCGCTCTCCCTCTCTCTCTCTTTGTAGTCTCTCTCTCTCTCTCTCCCGCTCTTTCTCCCTCCCTCTCTCTCTCTCTTTCTCCCTCCCTCCCCCCGCTTTCTCCCTCTTCTTTTTTTTTGTGTGTGTGTGTGTGTGTGTGTGTGTGTGTGTGTGTGTTTGTTGCGTTCTCTCTCCCTCCCTCTCCCTGCCCATGTACAAGTTTGTTTGGGCTTGTTCTCTCTCTCTCTCTCTTTTTCCTCTCTCTTTCTCTCTTTCTCTTTCTCTCTCTCTCTCTTTCACACTCTCGTCCTCTCTCTCTCTCTCCCGCTTTCTATCTCTCTCCAGCTGCGTCTCTCTCTCTCTCTCTCTGTCTCTTTCTTTCTCCGTGTGTCCCTCTCTCTCTCTCTCTCTCTCTCTTCACAAACGGAGCCTGTTCTTACCAGGCACGTGCGCCTCTGGCCCGCGTGGCCTATGAAGTCTTCTCCGTGGTCGACCACCGAGTAATTTACCCCGCCCGCCTTCATTGCGTCGTCCTAAACGCACAGCGAACCAAACCTCTCGCGCTCCCCCACCTTTGTCTCCACGGCCGATCCCCCCCGTGCACGTCGTCGTCTGCAACCAGTGCGTCGTCGATGGATGCCCCGCCTCCTCGACGGGGCTGAGCCTCCAACCAAAGGGCCCCATATGGATCTTGGCGAGAATCCTCCTCCTCCTACTCCTCCTCTTCCTCCTCCTCCTCCTCCGCAAGCTACGTGCGCTCCTCCTCCTCCTCCTCCTCCTCCTCCCCGCACCCTGGCGAAGCCGGCATCCACGCGGGGGTCCTCTCCGCCACGGCCGCATGCCCGGGTCGTCACGCCGGCCACCTGACCCCACGGAGGCCGCTGGCCTCCACAGCCTGCCCCGCGACGTGATCAACGCCGCCACAGCGCCACCGGAGGAGGAGGAGGAGGAGGAGGAGGAGGAGGAGGAGGAGGAGGAGGAGGAGGAGGAGGAGGAAGGAGGAGGAAGGAGGAGGAAGTGGAGGAGGAGGAGGAGGAGGAGGAGGAGGAGGAGGAGGAGGAGGAGGAGGAGGAGGAGGAGGGAGGAGGAGGAGGAGGAAGAGGAGGAAGAGGAGGAGGAGGAGGAGGAGGAGGAGGAGGAGGAGGGAGGAGGAGGAGGGAGGAGGAGGAGGAGGTAGAACAATGACTCGCGGATCCCTCCACACGACGGCCGTCGCCACGACAGACGGCATCGCACCCTCCCGCTTCCGCACCGTCGTTGGGCCGCCGACACCGCAGCCGAGTTCGGCCGCATGGGTCGGCCACTTGGTGGCTGCGGGGGGGGGGGGCGGGGAGGAGCCGCGCCACCGCGCCCCCCTCTCGCGGGCGCGCGCCCCTCCCACTCTGGACGCTCCTTGGGAGGAAGCCCACACCGAGCCTTGCCCTGACGACGACGCCGACGACCCCCTCGGTCTTGGTGGCTCCTTTGGCGACGACGACAGCCCCCTTCCTCCGCGCTGGCGTCCACAGGCGACCAGCGGCCGTGACCGAGCTACCAGCGACGCGTGAGCTGGCCCAAACCAGCCTGTGCCGATCCACGGTGCTGGCGGAGGCACCATCGCCGACGTCGCACCCCCTGGAGGTCCCCCACTGCGGCGCCGCCCACCTCTGCGCCCACGCCCCCACCTGCAGAGGTGATTTCCGCGCATGAAGTTGACGCGAAGGCTTCCCGAGCACCTGTTCGCCCTGCCGTCAGCCAGCCTGGTGCCGAGCACTGGACACATAACCACCGCGGAGACCCGCGACCTCCAGTGCACCCGCCCCCACCCCAGACCGACGGCTCCCGCCATCCTCGCCAGTCGGCCCCCCTCTGAGCACGGCGCCGGCACGAGTCGAGCGCCGGCCGTCGTGTCCCCCGCTGCTCTGCACCCGACCCCCCCCTGCCGACGGCCCCTGCCGTGCGGCCACCTCCCAGGCATGACCGCCGCCGGGCGCTCACTGCTCACCCCCACGGCCCCGCCGTCAGTCCTCCCCGCACCGCGGGCCCTTCTCCTCGTGCGCCGCACGCCTGCCCCCCATGCCCCACAGATGGGGGGCCCCGCGCGGCTCGCGCCCACGGGCGCAGGCCGCGCGCGCCCCCCCTTTGGAGGCCACGAGCGACGGAGAGCGGGCCACCGCTCTGGCCGCCTCCGCCGCGGCCCTGCAGGTGCAGTGCGGCTCCCTCGCCAGTGCGCTCCGCAGCGCCCTCGAGCGCCGCGGTGCCCTCGTCCAGCGCCCGCCGCGCGCCCAGGAGGCGTGGCAGGCCCTCCGCCGGCCACCCGCCGCGCCACCGCCGCCCGGTGGACCTTGCCACCGCGACTGCGCAGCCCAGCGCTTGGCCCCCCCCCGCTGGCCCGCAGGCTGGCCCGTTGCACTGCGCAGCCTCGGCCCGCGTCCCGCGCCACACCGGGCAAGTGCTCCGTGGTCACGCGCTCACCCGCGAACAGTCGCACCGAGGCATGAGATCGAGGTCGGTTCGGGGAGGGTGCCCTGGTGTTCTTCGTGTTTGTTGGACGTTCTTGGGCATCCTGGGGAGGGTACCCTTGGATGCTCGTGTGCTTTGGCCGACGGAGGGTCTCGTGCTCTTGAAGGATGCTCTTCTGGCCTGGGTCCGACTGCAGGGGTTGCCCTGCGTGCGGTACTGCCCGCTGCCGACGCCCACCTGCCGACAAGAGGCTGCCCAAGCGGCAACCCGTCTCCGTGCGGCGCGCCGGCACGGGCCGCTTCGGCCCCGTCAAAACGCCGCTCTTACTGTTCAGTCGCCTCGGCGCCTGGGGAGGCCTCGTTTCGGCCCCCCTCGGTTTCCTTTGGGCCGGGCTCGGCCCCAAAGAGATCACGGCCGGGCAGCCGCTTGCTGCTCTGAACGTCGTCCGCATCGGTGAGTCTCTCTCCCTCTCTCTCTCTCTTTTTTTTGTTTTCTCTCTCTCTCTCTCTCTTTCTCTATCTCTCTCTATCTCTTCTCTCTTTATCCATATCTCTTTCTCTCTGCCCCAAGGGCACCTTCCCGCGCATGTCCGCGGCGAAGACGGAGTCCCCGCCCGTCCGGCAGCGCCACTGGTTCCGCTGAGCCTCCCGCGAGCGCCCCGCGCGCGGCCTCTGGAGGTCGTCGCGTCCGTCGCCGTCGCCGTTGTCGCTGCCGCCGCCTGCGTCGCCATCGTCGTCGTCATCGCCGTCATCGTCGTCGTTGCCGCGGCCCCCCCTGGCCGTTGGAAGGTGGATCGGAGGCGGAGGAAGAAGCAGGCGAGGAACGAAAGGAAGCCAGAGTGCGGAAGGAGGGATCCTCTTGGGAGGGACGAAATGGTGGAATCAAGAAGGATGCTTTTTTCTCTATCTTCGGTCGGACAACGTCCTCGGAGGGTGCGAGGGGGTTGCGTAAACATATATGTTAGCCAGCGTGGGCCCTCAACAGAAAGGTCTGGCACTATGGATGTGTCATCTATGTGATGCAGGCGATCTGGTGCAAGCTAGGTGGTGCAGTACATGTGGCGTAAGCTATGTGGCGCACGGGCCGCTCACGAGGCGCCCACGGGCGGCAACGTGGCGAGACGTCGCCGGCCCCACCCAGCGCACGGGCCGTCCACGGGGCGCCCGCGGGCGGCAACGCGGCGGAGCGCCGCTGGACCTACGCAGCGCACGAGGCGGCCACGAGCGCTCACGAGGCGCCCACGGGCGGCCACGCGGAACATCTCCCCCAGGCCCGTCCGATTTCTTGATCGCATAAGTCCG
>CAUYUJ010003006.1:12500-22500 GCA_963575745.1 Prorocentrum cordatum | reverse complement strand
TGTCCTCCTCCATCCCCCTGGCAACGTGATGTCAGTTTGGCAGTGCTGGCCGGCTGGACGGCGTGTCCGTTCAGGGCCCTCACGGTGTCGCTCGGTGCGAGCGCGCAATCGTTCCCCCTCCTCCTTTCTCCCTGCCCCTTCGCCCCTTCGCCCTTTTAATTGGTGGTGCTGGGATGCCCGCCGCTTGCCAGCGCCGTGTGGGGTGCTTGAGGGCCGCTGTTGGCCAACCTCAGGTTTTGTCCTGGGCTTGCCCTCCCGCCTCCCTTGATCGCACCACGCTTTGCGCGCTAGCCACCGATGGGTGGGCTCCCGTCCGCCTCTCGTCTGGTAGATTCTCAACTTCGGTCTATTCACTGGTGTGCGTCATTCGCCCAGTCATGCCACCATACTTTCGAGTTTGTGCCGCTTGCGCGGGTCAGGCCTGTGGCGCATTTGTTTTATAGTGTTGCTGATGTTACTGTTCTTCCCTTGCTCTGTCTCGCCTCTTTCCTCTGGCGGTATACTGGCCTATCCTGTCGTGAACCGCGGTGCACCGAGTCCGTGACAGCCACAATGTTGGTTTGTTGCCGAGTCGTGGGGCGTAATTCGTGACATTTTCGTTGCGCACTGCCGCTCTTCGATGACTTTTCGGGGCGCCCCGGGGTGCACTCGTCGTTTGAGTTTTACTCCCGCGTTCCGCCCCGTCCTCCTCCCTCCTCCTCTTCGTCTTGCCCTTCGCTTTGCCATGGTATTGTGTTTGATTTACGGCAGTGGCCGTTTGGGCCGTGCGGTAGGGGTTGCGACACAATGTTGGCAACTATGGCCCGATATACGCAGTCCGGCCTTCGCGAGTTCCCCGAGTCCGGGGCTATTGCATGTTGTTGCGTTCAGTGCCCTGCGGTCGGCCTCTGTCGCGGTGGGTGTTGAGGATCGCCCCCTTCAGGGGCAGCGGATTCCTCCTTCTCTTTTCCTTGTTAGCAACAACAAAAAGAAAGTACATAATAGTAATATTAGTAGTAGTTGTAGTAGTAGTAGTAGTAGTAGTAGTAGTAGTAGTAGTAGTAGTAGTGGTGGTGGTGGTGGTGGTGGTGGTGGTGGTGGTGGTGGTGGTGGTGGTGGTGGTGGTGGTGGTAGTGTAGTAGTAGTAGTAGTAGTAGTAGTAGTAGTAGTAGTAGTAGTAGTAGTAGTAGTAGTAGTAGTAGTAGCAGCAGTAGTAGTAGTAGTAGTAGTAGTAGTAGTAGTAGAGGAGGAGGAGGAGGAGGGGAGTAGTAGTAGTAGTAGTAGTGGTACTAGTAGTGGTGGTGGTGGTGGTGTGGTGGTGGTAGTGGTGGTGGTGTAGTAGTAGTCGTAGTAGTAGTAGTAGTAGTAGTAGTAGTAGTATAGTAGTAGTAGTAGTAGTAGTAGTAGTAGTAGTAGTAGTAGTAGTAGTAGTAGTAGTAGTAGTAGTAGTAGTAGTAGTAGTAGTAGTAGTAGTAGTAGTAGTAGTAGTAGTAGTAGTAGTAGTAGTAGTAGTAGTAGTAGTAGTAGTAGTAGTAGTAGTAGTAGTAGTAGTAGTAGTAGTAGTAGTAGTAGTAGTAGTAGTAGTAGTAGTAGTAGTAGTAGTAGTAGTAGTAGTAGTAGTAGTAGTAGTAGAAGTAGTAGTAGTAGTAGTAGTAGTAGTAGTAGTAGTAGTAGTAGTAGTAGTAGTAGTAGTAGTAGTAGTAGTAGTAGTAGTAGTAGTAGTAACAATCGTATGGTGATGCTGCTGCTGATGCTGATGCGGATGCTGACGATGCTGATGCTGATGGTGATGCTGATGATGCTATACTTTCGCTGGTGCTGATGCGTCTGATGATGATGAGGAGGAGGAGAAAGATGATGATGAGGCGGACCACGATAATGATGTTTCTGATGTTGCTGATGCTGATGCTGCTGATGATAGTGGAGGAGGCTGAGGAGGAGGCGGATGGGGGAGAGGGATGGGGGAGGGGGATGGGGGATGGTGAGGAGGATGATGATGATGAGGATGAGGAGGAGGATGAGGAAGGGGAGGGGGAGGAGGAGCAGGAGGAGAAGAAGAAAGACGAGGAGGAGGAGGAAGAGGAGGAAGGATGAGGAAGAAGAAAGGAGGGAGGAGGAAAAGCGGATGAGAAGGAGAAGAGACGTCGATGAGGAGGGCAGTGAGGAGCGAAGAGGAAGAGGCGGAGGAATGAGAATAAGAAGTCCAAAATTCAAACTAAAAAAAAAAAAAAAAAAAAAAAAAAAGAAAAGAAAAAGAAGAAAACAAAGAAACGGCCCAAGATGCACCAAAACCGGCCTAAGATGGCCTCAAGATGGCCCAAGACGGCCCAAGAGGCCCCCAAGAGGCCTCCAAGACCGCCCAACAGGCCTCCAAGAGTTCCTCCAGGAAGGCCCGAAGAGGCCAAAGTCATTGATTTCCTTCAGGTGTCCGACAGATGTTGGCGTTTGCACCTTGTCGGCCTTCCGACGGCCCAAGAGGCCCCCAAGGTCGCCCCAAGATCGCCCAAGAGGCCTCCAAGATGGCCGCATGACGGCCAACGAGTCCCCCAAGACGGCGACCTCCAAGACGTCCAAGATACTCTCCAACACGGCCCTGGAGCGCCCCAAGAGAGCCCCAAGTCGGTTCAGAGAGGCCCCCAAGACGGCTTCCGACGGTGTCAGACGGGTCGGAAACGCCCTAAGACTGCCAAAGATGCCTCCAAGAAGCCCCCAACGGCCCCCAAGAAGCCCCCAAGAGGCCCAGGAAGGCTCCCAAGAGGCCTCCAAAAGGCTCCCAGGAAGCTCCGCGGAGGCCTCCCAAGAGGCCTCGCAAGACGGTTCCCAAGAAGTCTCCTCCTCCTAGTCCTCCTCCTTCCCCATCATCCTCATCCTCATCCTCCTCCTCCTAATCATCATCCCCCTCCCTCACCTGATCCTCCTCCTATTGCTCCCAAACGCGTTCCCCGAAGGCTTTCCAAACCGACTCGGGGAACAACTGGCCTGATAGCTTGGCCAAGCTCAAGCCCAGCTGTCGGCCACACAGGCGCTTCCGAAGGGGCAGGGGGCGGCGGTGATTCGCCGTAGGCGTCTTCGATAACTTCCACGACCGTCGCCCCTACATGGGCTCCCGGAGCCCTAGTTGAACTCCGACTTGCGGAGTTCGAAGCGGCGCCGTCAGGCGCCTTCTCAGGGCCCCCTTCGTAGCCACTTCAGGCTCCGAAGCTCGCTCTGAAGAGCCAACGGGAATCCCGAAGGGAGCCCCAAGAGTGGCCCAAGAAGGGCGTCTTTCGGCCCTCTCGGGTGTTTTGTTAACCCTGCGAGGGCCTCCCTGGAGCTTTCCCAGACCTGAAGAAACATCGGAAAGGGCCCCGAGGGAACCTTGAGAGAATCCCTCGATGTGTCATGTAAAGGCCCTGGGTCAACTCCGCCAAACGGAGATTGACACAATACCTTCCAATGCCCTCTCGGGGCCATCTTAATCCCGTTATTGCCTGTCAGAGCTTCTGCTTCGTCTTCGTCTTCTTCTTCTTCTTCTTCCCGACGCCCTCTTTCGCATTTCACTTTAGAATCCCCCGTTCAACTCCGCCCGGCAGAGATGGAAACAATACCGTAAAATGTCCTCCATGTTGGATTCCGTTATTGTTTTTCTACCCGATGCCATGTTTCGCATTTTCCGTTTTTGCTGATACCCTTTCGGTGCCAAAGAAACCGACCGCTGCGACTGCGCAATACCGCACTTCTGCGTCACGGGTACGAGGCCGAGATCATACTACGCACAAGCCTTGCACACGTTGCTGCTCGCATGCTTGCCATACGATGTGCGCTGTATGGAAGCACGTTGGTTAGCGAGAAGCGACTGGCCTGTCATGACGCGTGGCGGCTATCAACAACGCGCGGCGGCTATCACCAGGACTGCCCAACACAGAGGAAGACGATTGCCCAGGTTGCAGCCCCCCGACGAACCGCGAGGTCTGGTCTGGATGTGCGCATGCTCGACCTCCCGAGAACCCACGAGAGCGGCGACGACTGCGCAGGAGGAACACTCCCAAAGGGAACCGCGACGTCCAGCCTGCACGCGCGCGAAAACCTCACTCCGCAGGACCTCCGAGGAGCCCGCGAGAGTGGCGGCAACTATTCCGGATTCCATAATTCGCCGGCCCAACGGGCCAGAGGCGTGCTAAGATCCCGGGTAACTGGTTAACAATTCTCTGTTTCGCGCGCGCGGGGCGGCCCCTGGGGGTCCCTGGACGAAAAGTACCCCGGGCGGGTCCCGGCTGAACCCCGGGCGACTCCACCAGAGCGCTCCATGAGCGCACCAACAGGGCTCCGAGACGCCCCCGAGAACCCCAAGAAAGGCGAAGAGGCCCCCAAGAGGCCCCCAAGATGGTACACGAGGGGTCCGACATGCCACAAGATCGCTCCAAGACGCCCAAGATAGCCCCCAGACGCCCCAAGAGGCCTCCAAGAGCACTCCCAAGAGGGCCCCAGGAGGCAAAATTCATTGCTTTTCCTTAGGTTTTCGAGAGATTTTGGAGCTTCCACCTTGTCGGCTTCCCGACGCCCCAAGACGTCCCAAGATGCCCCCAAGATCGCCCCAGAAAAAAAAAAAAAAAAAAAGAAAAATAAAAAAAAAAAAAAAAAAAACAAAAAAAAAATAAAACAAAAAAAAAAAAAAAAAAATAAAACAAAAAAAACAAAATGGCCAAATACCCCAAGACGGCCCAAGAGGGCTCGAAGACGGCCCAAGAAGCCTCCAAGACGGTCCAAAAGGGCCCCAAGAACGCCCCCAAAGGGGCCCCAGAGAGGGAACACGAAACAACATTTCGAGCCCTCGGCCCTAAGAAGCCCCCACGAGGCCCAAAGAGGCCCCTAAGAGGCCCCAAGAGGCCCCCACGAGGCCCTCAGGAGGCCCCCAAGAGTCCCCCAAGCGGCCCCAGGAGGCCCCCCAAATGCCCCCCCGAGCACGCAAGCAAGTGCACGCGATGCTACAATGTGCTCTCCTTTCGGTAGACTCCCAACGGGGGCCCCTACAGACTTGCAACAAGCGTCAAGAACCTGCCCAAAAAGCACTGTCCAGGAGCGTTTACAAATGCCGCGAAGAAGCCCTCCTTACGCCGGAAAGCCCGGAAAGCCGGGTGGGGTGAGCTGTTCTTCTCACCACCGCGCCCTCTCACACAATGGCTTCCGCACGCCGCCCAGATCGCGACGTTCGGCTCATGCCCCCAGAACGCTCCAGGAGCGCGCCAAAACGGCACCGGAACGCCCCCGAAACAATCCAAGCGGCCTCAAGTCGCCGAACAATCGTTCCAAATCGCCCAAGATGACCTCAAAATTGCCGTCGAGGCCGCCAAGAAGCCCCAAGAGAGCCTCAAGAGGCCCTCCAAGACGGCCATTACAATCAAAAATCGTCCAATTCCCAGAGGGACATGTACACTTCCCGCATGAACGGCGTTTCGAGTTTCACAGCGCCTCAGACTACGCAAATAGCCGCCAACATCGTCCCGAGACAGCCCAACAATCCGCTAAAATCGGCCCAAGACGGCCCAAGATAACCCCAACACGGCACAAGAGAGCACCAAGACCGCCCAAGAGGCGCCCAAAGGGGGATTCTGCCCCTAGGAGCACCTCAGAAGCCACCAACATCCCGCCAATAAGTCCCCCAAGACGCCCCAAGACCCACCCAAGAAGCCCAACAAGAAGCCCCAACGACCCCCAAACGGCCCTTACGGGGCCTCAAGAGGCTTCAACACTGCCTCCAAGAGGTTCCCGAGACGCCTGGCAAAAGAACCCCCAAAGCGCCGCATTGACACCAGGCCCTCGGGCAAACGGCAGACATGAGACTGTATGGGCCGGCGGAATGAGCGAAGCGATTAATAAAGTGGGGGGGGTCACATTTTGGGGGGGGGTCTGATTTGAGCTGTCTTGGAGGGTTGGGGGGGGTCTGGGCAAAGGGCCGCCCTTTCATGGATGGTCTGGGGGGGTCTAAAATTTCTCGTCTGGGAGGGTTGTGACCCCCTCCCTTTTATTAGAAAATCTGGAGTACGCAAATGGGAACCCCCCACGAAGCCGCGAGGTTGAATCCGGATGCGCGCAGGGCACCGCTCGGCTGGGCCTCGCAGGAGCCAACGAAAAGGGCGACAATTGCGCGGGTGGCAAGCAGAGCCCCAATGAGCCGCGAGGTCCAGTTTGACTGCGCACAGGACACTACTCCGCTGGGCCTCTCAGGAACCCACGGAGGTGCTTACAGTGACGCAGATGGCAGGCCCCCCCCCCCAAAGGAGCCGCGAGTGGAAATCTGGCTGCGCACGGGACGCCACTCCGCTGGGTCTCCCAGGAAGCCACGGCAGTGGACGACAGTCTCGCAGGCGGCAGCCCCCCAGGAAGCCGCGTCGTCGAGCCTGGACGCGCGCAGGGCACCACACCGCTGGGCATCCAAGGAGCCCCGCGACACTTGCGACGATTGTGCGGGTGGCAACCCACCGAGGAGCTGCGAGATCCAATCTGATGCGCAGGACGACATCCGTGGGGCCTCCCAGGAACCCACGAAAGTGGCGACGGTTGCACAGGTGCCTGAGCCCTGCGAAGCCACGAGGTCGAATATGGCTTCACGCAGGACACCACTCCGCTGGGCCTCGCTAGGGTACGGCGGCATGGCGACAATGGCGCGGGGGGTAGGGACACCCATCGGGAACTGCGAGGTCTAGTCTGGATGCGACTAGGATTAGGTCGGGCATGTCCCCCTACAGGCGAATTTTGTCAGATGAATAAATTTACTTTCAACAATATCCCCAAATAGCCAAAACAAATAACAGAAAAATCGTCCCCTGAATATGTTTGGCTATTCTTGAATCTTCCTCCTGTAGAGGGACACGCCCGACGTCAGTCGAGTCTGGATGCGCGTAGGACTGCACTCCCAGGAACCCACGGGAGTGGCGACGAGCGGCGCAGGTGGCACGACACCACCTGGACAGCTGATTTCATACCCCCCTTCCCCGCCCCCTCCCGCTCCTCGGCGACACGCGTGAGTGAAAACTGGCACATGCAGGGGAGGCCCGTCCACAAGAAACCCGCCACAAGAAACCCAACCCCGAGACTCCAGGACGTCCACGGAATTTTTCTGGTGTGGGAACGCGGCGATTCCTACAGCGAAACCATGGAAACCCAAGAAACCCATGGCCCCTGGAGGCAAGCAGGGTGTTTCTCGGCATGGGTCTCCACTGTAGATCCATGGGCAAGTGTACCCCTCTGGTGTGCGGCTTCAGGGAGCCGCGGGAGTGGCCAAACCGAAGCGTCCAACCAGTGTTACGGGGACACGATGTGGGCATGCGCACTGGCCAGTCTGTCGAAGCGTCACTGTCATGAGGGGCAACGACAGGCTGAAGGAAGGAAACATCGACATGGAATCGGCGATATATCGCTGATATATCGGCGATGGGCCCCCGATACCGCGCGGACGCCTGGGATCCGCGCTGGACCCCCCTCCCTGGCGCGCGGAGCGCGCCAGGGGCGGCGATTGCCAAAAGTTGTATGTTTATGCCGTTTTCTCTCCTTCGAGCTTGGGGGTCGGTGCGTTCCCTGCCGAGCATGTGCTCCCCCTCCCCGCTGCCCGGCCCCGCCGCGCGCCCCGCTTCCCTCCGCCGCGGGGCCCGCAGCACGGCCAAGCCGGGGCCGAGCCGGCGGCTCCTCCGCCCTGCCCACAGAGGGCGCGCACACGCCCCAGGGGCCCAGGGCCCCTCCTGGGGCGAGCAACGACAGATGTACATGTACGCCCTCCGCGGTCTTGCCTGCACGAACGTCCGCGTTGGCACGCACTCCAGGGGAAGCTAACCGCGTACGTGTACATGTGTTGCTGGCCTCTGGCCCGTGCACGGGGTCCGCCAAGCTGGGGGGGCGGCCCCGACGAGGGGCACCTTCGTCGACCCGCCAGTGTGCACCGAGCAGCCGCAGGCAGGCGTCCCCCCCCCGCAGGCCCCGCCCGGGAGCTGCCATCAGCTGATGGGGCATCTGTTCTGGGCGGCTCGGTGCAAAAACCGACCGAACTCGCATACAGACACACACACACACCGGGTACAGTGGGGGCGTTGACCTAAGGAACGCTAAATAAGGAACGAGGCCCCTTTTTCCCATTAGCGAAAGTTCGATTCCCCACCGAAAACCTAGGGAAAACCTAAGGCAAGCTGTCAAACAATCAAGGAACACGGAGCCCCTCCCCAACGAAAAGGGTTCCTTCTTCAGGGCCCCGGCTGTACACACACACACACACACACACACGCACACACACACACACCGGGCACACACACACACTCACACACACACACCCTGTGCGGGATCCCGACATCCACACTGACCTGCTGAGGCAGACCCGACCGTGGCGACGAGAACCTACGGGGAAAAACGTCAGCGCTTGCCGCCGCTTTCTCGACTGGAGGAACAACAAACTGCACACAGACATTCATGCTGGGGGGTCCGCGCGGATTTCTGGGATCGGCGCTGGACCCCCCCGAGCGCGCCAGGGGCGGCGAAGGACCCAGCGCCGATCCACGAAATCCGCCCGTAGCTAAAAGACATCATGTTTTTACGCAGCTTCTTGTTTTCGCGATCGACTGGCCCTGCTCAGAGAAACAACGGCAACGACGGCAGCAGAAGAGAGGGGATCTACTGACCCGGGTCAATCCAAACCTGAAAGTCGGGCTCTGCAGCATCTTGCAAGATCCTGCAGCATCCTGCAGGATACTGCGCGCAAGCCCGGGTCAGTGCACCCCTGGCTCTGCAGGATCCTGCAAGATCGCGTGCACTGGCTCACCCCCGTTTGCATTGACCCCCGCCCCCTCGAGCCCCGAAACAGCTTCTCTCCCGTGGCGCCGGAGCCGCGGCCGACCGCGGCTGGCTGGCCGGCGCCGCAGGCACCGCCTGCTGGAGCTGCAGGGGCGGGCTCTCCTGCCAGCGCGTGGGCGGCGCCCCCCTCTTGACAGGCGGAAGGCGGACCTACGGTGGGGCTGGATCAGGAGGATGCGCGATGAGGCTGGAAGGCCCTTGGGCGCCCAAGTTGGAGCCAGTCAGAAGCCCATGGCCCATGGCTGAGGGCCATGATGGGCCGAGAGGCAGACACGTAAAGGGTACTACTGGAAAGTCACCCTGCTATCATGGTGCGGTTGTACTGTGCCGCTGGAGGCCCGCGGAAACCTCTGCTGTCCCTCGCCTCGCGCCCTGTCCACACTCGTCTGAGCACCTCTCGGACATCCCTCAATCTGTCCAGGGCCACGTCGGTTTGCATCGCCTGATCGTGCTTTATCTAGAGGGAATAAAAAACATAAACATAAACTTCTGGAGGCCCGCGCGGATTCTGCGCTGGACCCCCCTCCCTGGCGCGCGGAGCGCGCCAGGGGCGGCGCCGGAGGGGCCGCCCGAGAGGGCCCAGCGCAGATCCAGGAACTCCGCGCGGAACGCCGACAATTAATGTTTTCAATGCCTTGTTTGCTTCTTCGGTTATCACTGCAGATCAATTGGAGAAGAGATGCCACGAAGCCGCTAGGTGAGGGGCAACGATAGGGGGGATTGGCACAGTGGGGGATGCATCGACCTGGAATCGGCGATACATCGCCGATAGATCGGCGACACGCCCCCGATAGTGAATCCGCACCTTCCTGTGCAGGTTGGGGCTACCGGGCCCCTATCGGCGATCAATGGGTTACTGGGGGTCGATACGTCACCTCCTGTGCTCATCCCCCCTATCGTTGCCCCCGATTAGGGAACCCAACCTTACGTGGATGGTTCACTGGACGTAAAAACTTCCCGAGGTCCGCGCGGACCTCTCGAGCCCGCGCGAGAGGGCTCTGCTGTGGCCTTGCCGCGATGCCGCGCTCTCCTGTGGCTCTGCTGCGTTCCTGCTCCCAACGCGCACCGCCATGAGGCGGCGGAAAAGCTTGAGAGATCCACCTACCACAAGAGCTGTGGATGCCATGACAGTGGACACTCTAACAATCCGATCGTTGAATGAAAGATGTGTTCAAGACGTGTAAAGCATGTTCTAAGCATGCTACAG
>CAUYUJ010003006.1:0-10000 GCA_963575745.1 Prorocentrum cordatum | reverse complement strand
TCCTGAAAGATGAATTCCGCCCCTCCCGCACGACAGGACGCCAACCAACAAGCATGAGCACCCCGCCAACAGACAACCCCTGCCCTCCAAAAACAAGTCAAGAGGCGCGTGGCGACAAATTCGGAACCACGCGTGGGCAGCCCGCGATCGGTTTGCAGTGGCTTTTGGCAGGGGGGCAGCTGTGGGAATCACATGTGTCCGCTGTGCGAACGCACGCTATGCGTGCCAAAACAGCTTGCAAACGGCTCACGGGTGCACACGCCGCCCGCCGTGCTGGCCATCGCCACCAAGTTGACTTCGTTGCTGTACAAAGCTGTCGGGGGTGTCGCAAGATTGCCCGACGTGTGATTTTACGTGATCTGGCGAACAAGGCGCACCCTGCGCGCGTCGCGCACGTGGCGATCCTGGCGCGGCTGGGGCGCATAGCACACCTGGCGCACGTGGCGCAACTGGCGCACCCGGCTCGCCTGGCACGGATAGGCCCCCGGCGCCCCCTCGCAAGCGCCGCGCATTTGGCTTCTAGCTTGGACCCCAGTGGTTGTTCATATGATGGCGGCCTCTGGCCACGCTGCGTCTTGGGTGATGATGGTGGGACGGGGGCCAGAGCGAGCGAGGCAGATGGTGGCGCTCCCATTGAAAATTTGACCCCTACCCGGGCCCCTACCCCTGGGCCCCTGGGTGTGCCCCCTCCACCCCACCCACCCTCCACGGCGCCCCATGAAAACGTCCCAGATGGCCGAAGATGGGCCTTAAAAGGGCCTCAGATAGCCCAAGATGGGCTCCAAGGTGGCGCAAGTTTCTGACCCCAACATCAAGGTCCCGATTGACCACGAAGCCTCCTGAAGAGATCCCCGAGAAGCCGAAATCGATGTAATTACTCCGTTTCTGACGTGGGCAGTTCCGATATCAGCGGGCGCAACCGAGCCCAAGCAGGCGCTGGCACCGACCAGGCCACACGGGAGAGACGCGCCGGAAGCGCGAGCGGGGCACGGCGGAACACGGAGAGCAGAAGGGGGAGGAGAAGAACGGACCGCTCAGGTCGTGAAGACCGCCGCGGGCGTGCCGACAAAGTGCAGGAGGGCGCTCGGACGAAACTAAAGGGGCCCTGGGACACGCAAATGAATAGACACGAATAGAATGATCCCCCATACTTCTCCACATCTGTTGGATTTCCGTCTTCCCCCCCACTTCCCATATTTTCCCATACTTTCTGGAGAATCGACGTTTACCTGTGACAGTGTTTTTTGTCCCCCTCCTGAGTAAACGCTGGCCTGGCGAAACCCTTCCCCGCGGCGGCGGCGGAGAGCTGGTCCTGCTGCCGCGCGGGCGCCGGGGCAGGCGCGGAGCGCTGCGCCGGCGCCGGTCCAGGTGCTGCGGGGCCGTCGCCCAGAAGCGCCGCCGTGTCCTTGCAGCAGACATGCGCAGGAGGAGGAGGCGTCAGCAGCAGCGGCGGGCGAGGGGGGGAGGTGAGGAGGAGAAGGCCTCCTCGGCAGGCGGCGGGGCTTCTCAGGAGCCTTTCGGCCCCCTGAGAGGTGTTCTGTGTCTGCGGTTGGCTCAGAAAGCTTCTCAGAAGGCTGGGGGACTTCCGAGCCTTCTGAGAAGGCCTGCTCCTTTTCATTTCCCCCCCTCGCCCGCCGCCGACACAAGCTGAGCAACCACATGTGACCCCTGGCCCTGCAGGCTGGATTTCTGAAAAGCCAGTCGGGGGGCCCAAATTTACCGGATGTCTGCCTCAAAAAAAAAAAACGGGAATCCGAGCCCCCGCACGGGTAGGTCTCGTACGCGGTCGCAGATAAACATGAATGTTCGGAGGTCTGCGCGGATTTGTTTGATCAGCCCTTGGCAGCGCCTCCGGCGCCGCCCATGGCGCACTCCGCGCGCCAAGGAGAGGACTCCAGCGCTGGCAGAACAAATCCGCGCGGACCTCCGAAGGCTATAGTGCTGATGCGATTGCGCAGACTGTTCGAGCCTCGTGGGCGTGGCAGTGCTGCAGCAGCGGGGCGGAATGCAGCTGGGCCTGGCCAAGGAAGGAAGCGCGCGGCAGGTTCCTGTCGTGGCGATCTGCGCCGCGGTTTCTGGCACCGCGCGGATCGTTCGGCCATGGGCGGTGACTGCTTCCCGATTGCGCAGATCGTTCGATGTCGGCCGTTTCGTGGCCACAACCTTCAACGCACGCGCTGGGGTGGCCGCCGCGTTGACACGACGCGAACCTGCCGCGCGCCAGAAGTGCCGATGCGCCACGACCGCCGTGCAGAGGGCATCTGCGCACGCCACCACCCATGCCTGGCCAAGGCCAACATGGGCCCCGCTGGTACGATCCATGCGCCATCCTGGTCGAGGCCACCACGGTCTCGCCACCATCGCAGGGCCCAGGCGATGGAGTAAAAATACCCCTTGCAGGGGGCGGAGCGCGCGCGCATCGAAGCCCCCAAGCGGGAGGACCAGCGCCCAAGCGGACCTTGTCCTCTGCTTCGGTGGATCCCACCTGGTTGGCCCGCTGCTCTCCTGCTCCTCTTCCTTCCTCCCTTCTTATCATGTAATTCCCCTCCCTCAGACACCCCCCCCCCTGCCTCCTCGTGTCCCCTCTGCCTCCTCCAACTCCAGAACGTGTTCACCAGATCCAGAAGTCTGGTCAGGACGAACTGAAAGTTAGCATGTCATGTTCCTCCTCGTCATCAGCATCATCAGCATCACCAGGTGACGGCGGCAGGCGACAACCGACAAGTCACAAGTGAAAGGTTGCATGTTCCAAACTCGGTAAGGAAATGCATGGCTGCATTTCCTCAATGAACTTTCAAAAACTATCGTGGTCGTGTCGTCGTCGTCGTCGTCGTCCCCCTCCTCCTCCTCGTCCCCCGCCCTGGACCGGCGCCCTGCCCGGAGCCGATTCCGATGATAGTATGTATGCTAGGGCGGTCCTAAAGTTTTGACCATCAATGTAAACGTGCGACCCCTTCCCCCAGTACAACCCTTCAACATGGGCTCCGGCGGCGGCGTAGGTTTCGGCCAACACATGGGTTATCGTGAGATCTGATATGTCCACTACCGTATAGTAACTTACCCCGCACGTTCGTTCACACAGAACAGCTTACTCCGCCACAGGGGGTTTACTCACCCCGCGCGTCCTGGCTGCACATCATATGTTCACCACAAAGATTGCAGCTGATAGATTACGCACCACATAGAACGCACAAGTTGCACAACACTGATTGCACAACATAGATTGCACAGTATATTTTGCCTCACATAGATTGCACACCAGATGTTGCGCAACATAGTTCGCACAACTCAGAGTGTACCACATATATTGCTCCACATCGGTTGCACATCATAGAATGCCTCATGCATCGCACCACAGCTTGCACAACATCTATTGCACAACATAGATTGTACACCATGGATTAAACCCCACTGACTATACAGCATAGAGTGCACAACAACAACACGTACCACATAGATCTTACACCATGGGTTCCCAACCATTATTGAACAAAACGCACTGCCACATACATTTGTATATTAATGGTTTTCATCACATGTTCTGCCCCACAGATAGTGCACAACATAGTTCATGCCCCATATATAACACGACTTGTACGGCACAATATAGATTGCACAACATATGTTCACAATGTGTTGCACGTTGCTCCATCCAGTGTGCAATCCATATGTCCTGTGTGGGGGTCAACGGTGGCTAACATTTATTCAAGGGTCGAGCTCTCGCCTCAATGCCGGCTACATCGTTGGTCCAGTCGGCCATAATTCCTTGTACAAAGAATACTGAGGTGCAAATGGCAGTGCTCTCCCGTCATGGCTGCATCTTGTCTTTCTCACCCGTCCAGGCTGCTATTAGGCTGCTTTGCTGGGGTAAAGGCGCTGCAGTAGCGCTTCCAAGAATGACTTCAGTGAATGCTGATACCCATTGGGTCAGCTTCCAAAGAACAGCGCACGCTAAGCGTGCGAGGCCTGAGCGCTTGGGGCGTAGTGCTGCTTTGCGCGCCTCTTCGTGCCTGGCGCGTCAGCGTCGCAGAGCAAGCTCTGATGAGTTGCAGCGCTGGCGCTTGTCGCATCCTGAGTCGCTTTTGACGGCCATGGGGCCAAGAAACGGCCTCCCGAGGACGAAAAACGTTGAAAGACCAGTCGACGCAACTTTTCGCCTCGCCTGGATCTGCGGCTCCCCCTCCTGCCGAGGGGCAACGACAATGTGGGAGCGGTTGAGGGGAGGAAGCGTTGACCTGGAATGAGCGATACATCGCCGATGGATCGGCGATTGGCCCCCGATAGCGAGTCCGCTACTGGGCTCCGCAATGAATGCGCGATTGGGGATCGACGGATCCCTCCTGCGTCAGAGCCTTAGCCCCTGGCTTTCGGGTCACAGCTCGGCTCTCCGGCGGCCGTTTGAGACGATCCTGGCACCCATGGAACGGTCTTGACGAAGCGCAGCTGATTGAAACCAGCCCAGGCCTGGGAACCTGTCCGAAATCTAACCAAAGCTTCGCAAACGTCACTCCTCCCAGCCCCCGTCTGGGCCCCACACTGACGCTGCCCCGGAGAGCTGAGCGCTGTGAGAGAGGAATTTCTGCTTGCTGCGATAACGGGCGCTACGGGGGGGAGGAGGGGTGGCGGGGAAGCGGGTGGGGGGAATAATGTAACGCCGCCCCCCCGCCGCGTGGCTCTGGCACCACAGCGCCTGTGCGCACCAAAAGCAATGCCTGGGGCGCACCAAAAAGGAGGGAGGAGGGCGTTCCGCTGCGGGGGAAGATGGGAGGGGCGTGACGCGCTTCGTGGCCCAGGGGGTTGAAAAAACACGTCCTACGGTGGCGACGACATCGACGACGACGACGACGACGACGACGACTAGCGCAGGCCCACGACGGCGGAGCGGCTGGCCTCCCTCGCGGCAGCCCGCGCTGCCAGCGCCGGCGGGGGCGCCGGCGCGGGCAGGTCTGACCGCCTCGCCGCCGCCGTCGCCGCCGTCGCGTCGTCGTCGCCGTCGCCGTCGTCGTCGTCGTCGCGACCATCGTCGCCGTCGCCGTCGCCGCCGTCGCAGTCGTCGTCACCGCCACCGTCGCCGCCGCCATTGCCGTCGCCACCGTCGCCGCCGTCGCCGTCGTCGTTCCAGTCGTCGTCGGATCCAACTTGTTGAGCGTGATATATGGCCTTCGGAAATGTCTTGAAAGCTCGGCGGAGCCTCGTCGTGGTCAGCGTTGGCAGAAATTAGAGGAACAAAAGGCGAAGGAGGAGGACGATCAGGACGAACAGAGGGACAGAGGAAGACGCAGAAGGAGGCTGAGGTTCCTTCACTGGCACGGCTGTTTTCCGTCTGATCAATCAAATTAGTTGTACCAGCGCTGACTTTGAACACAGCAAATGCGTTCCCAATGCATGGCGAACACAAAGAAAGAGAAGAGGAAGACGAAGATGAGAGCGATAAACAAGATGAGAGATGAGAGGGTACAAGATGAAGAGGATGAAAGCCCCAAGCACTGCCGAAACCGTAAGAAAGCCTCGATCCTCGTCATTGCCCTTCTCCTCATGTCTCCTCCATCCAGTGTCCTTGTCGATCGCTTCTCCCCGTCGCACTTCCAGACGCGTCGGTAGGGCGGCCTGGGCGTTTCGCCTGAAACTTCCTCACCACTTCTGATGATCCTGAAGCTTGAGCTTCTTCTTCGGCGTTTCGACATTGGGCGGAAGGGGGAGGGGAGGGAGGGGGGGGTCAGGCTCCGGACCTCTGCTTAGTGCGACTGTTTGCAGCAGTGCGTCCCATGGGGGAGAGACTCCACCTGCTCGAAACAGGCGCCAAAAACAAACAAGATCTACTCCAGGGGGGGTGCGAGGGCCCGCGCCGATCGGCAAAACAATGAATAACAAAACGACAGCTTTTGAGGCAGTTATTCAAGGGTGGACGGCGTTTATTTTCAGAATGGGTCTCTCGCCGTAGCGCCGCGCGCATTCGTCATCTTCAAACATGGAACTGCCACAAGGATTAGGTCGGGCATGTCCCCCTACAGACGGTTACGACAAATCAAAACACTCAAAACAAATACCCAAAAATGATCAACAATACTAGAAAATCGTCCCCAGACTATTTTGTGACTATTTTTGAATACTCCTCCTGTAGAGGAACATGCCCGACTGAACACAAGGATGGAAGGGGTGCGTTTCCAAAAAGGGGTTCTCGCCTAAGCGCCGCACACGTTCGTCTGAACGAATGCAACGATCACAAGGATGGAAGGCGATACCTTTTCGAAATACGGCTCTCGCGTCAGCGCCGCGTACACTCGTTCTAAACTTCCACTACACTGACATGGACCCCGGGCGGGGCGGGCACGAGCTCGTCAACGTACCTCCAGGGCTCTCCAAGCCTCCAAATCCACCCCCTAACGCCTCCAGGTTGGCCCAAGAAGGCCCCAGGCCCCAAAGATCGCCCCAAGACAGCCCGCGAATGCCCCAGGAGCGCCCCAAGATGGCCCCCAAGAACGGCCCAGAGGAGGAGGAGGAGTTTGCTCATCCTCTTGCGATGTGGGCCGAGAGGAGGAGGAGGAGGAGAGGAGGAGGAGGAGGAGGAGGAGGAGGAGGCCCCAGACGGCCTCTGGAGGGGCTCAAGGGCGGGAAGGGGAGGAGCCCTGAGGCCAGAGATGACCAGAGAGACCGCCAAGAAGCTCCCCAGGATGCCCCAAGAGCTCCGCAAGAAGCCGCTGGACGCTACCAAGAGACCCCCCCAAAGCCCCAGAAGTCCCCGAGAAGGCAGACGAGGCCTCCTCGAAGCCCCAAGACGCTCTCGACAGATATCCAAAAGCGTGTGAGATGATAGGGTGTCCCATTTGGAGTCCCGAAACGGTGCGGTGACAGACCGTGCGGTGACATCGAACCCCCCCAAGACCTCACCGCACGGTCCGTCAACGCACGGTTTGGGGACCTCGGATGCCCCAGTCGCCAGAGACGTCCTCGGAGAACGACCCAAGTTCCAAAACCGTGCGGTGACCCCGAATCCCCACCGACTCCACCACACGGTGTGGTCACGACCCCGTTTGAGGACCCCCCGGCAATCTCTCGTTCCCACTCCTCTGATGTCCAATACCCTGTCGGAGGAGGGGAGACCTTAACGGGACCTGCAATGATGTCCAAGCCCAGACTGGCTGAAGCCCAGCTAGTCAGACACTCTAGCCCCTGCCTCGTCCTGGCAATTTCCATGTGCTCCTTACTTCATCTGGGGTTCGGCGGAATGACGTAAGCTTCTTGATAGATCACAACCATGATCCGCCACCGTGCCTGCAGCACGTCGAGCCCCAAGGCTGATGCAGCCCTGAAATATTCAGAGAGCTGTAGGGATATCAAAATTGTAAAGCAGCCCCCAAGACGGCCAAGATGGCCTCCAAGACGGCTCAGATGGCTCCAAGCTGCCTCCAAGACGGCCCAAGATGCACCAACAATAGCCTGAAATGGTCTCAAGATGGCCCAAGACGGCCCAAGAGGCTCCCAAGAGGCCTCTAAGACGGCCCAAGATACACCAACAATGGCATGAGACAGCCTCAAGATGGCCCAAGACTCCCAAGAGGCCTCCAAGGCGGCCCAAGAGGCCTCCAAGAGGTCACCCAGGAGGACCCGAAGAGGTCAAAATCATTGATGTTCCTATTGTGTTTGAAGAATGTTGGCTTTTGCTCTTTTTCGGCATTCCGACGGCTCAAGACGGCCCAAGAGGCCTCCAAGATCGCCCCAAGATCGCCCACGAGGCCTCCAAGACGGCTCCCAAGACGTCCCCCAGAGGGCCCAAAACAGGCCTCCAAGACGACCAAGATGGCCTCCAAGACGGCTGAGACGGCCCAATATGCACCCAAGATGGCCTAAGATGACCTCAACATGGATGGCTCCAAGATGACCCAAGATGGCCCCCAAGACGGCCAGGATGGCCTCCACGACGGCTAAGATGGCCTCAAAATGCTTTCAGGACGGCCCAAGATGCACCCAAGACGGCCCAAGATGGCCTCAAGATGGCCCAAGACGGCCCAGGAGGCCCCTAAGAGGCCTCCCAGACAGTCCAAGAGGCCTGCAAGACTTCCTTCAGAAGGCCCGAAGAGGCCAACATCATTGATTGTCCTTAGGTTTTCGAGAGATTTTGGCATTTGCGCCTTGTCGGCCTTCCGACGGCCCAAGACGGCCCAAGAGACCCCCCAAGGTCGCCCCAAGATCGCCCCAAGAGGCCTCCAAGATGGCCGCATGACGGTCCACGAGGCCCGCAAGACGGTGACCTCCAAGACGTCCAAGATACTCCCCAAGACGGCCCTGAAGCACCCCAGGAGAGCCTCAAGTCGGTTCAGAGAGGCCCCCAAGACGGCTTCCGACGGTGTCAGACGGGTCGGGAACGCCCTAAGACGGCCAAAGAGGCCTCCAAGAAGCCCCCAAGGCCAAGGGAGGCTCCCAAGAGGCCTCCAGAAGGCTCCCAGGAAGCTCCGCAGAGGCCTCCCAAGAGGCCTCGCATGACGGTTCCCAATAAGTCCCCTCCTCCTACTCCTCTTCCGTCCCCATCATCCTCGTCCTCATCCTCATCCTCATCGTCCTCCTAATCATCCTCATCCTCCCTCACCTGATCCTCCTCCTCTTGCTCCCCCACGCGTTCCCCGAAGGCTTTCCAAACCGACTCGAGGAAAAACTGGCCCGATAGCTTGGCCAAGCTCTAGCCCAGCTGTCGGCCACATAGGCGCTTCCAAAGGGGCAGGGGGCGGCGGTGACTCGCCGTAGGTAGGCGTCTTCGATAAGGATGGAGGGAGGCCTTTCCGGTTCCAATTGAGCGACGAAACGAAAGGGGTCTTACGCGAGGTGGCGTGCCGACCGTACGCGGTAACTTGCGCGGGCCGCCAACGCGGCACACCACGTCGGAAGCGAAGGCACTTACGCAGGACCTTACGCGGGCAGCTTACGCACCAATCTCGGCGCAAACGACCTCGAAATGTTGGGTCGCTCATTGGGGATCTCGCCTGAGTGCCCGATCTCGCCTGAGTACCCTGCACATTCGTCTGAAGCACTTGTAATAACCGCATACCAATCACTACGATGGAGGTGTGATTTCCAAATGGGGCTATCGCCTCAGCGCCACGCTGACTTGTCTCAAACAATTCTGCAACAACTAAACGGAGGGCGGCCCCTTTTCCGAATGTAGCTTCCGCGAGATCGAGACTTCCTAAAATTCGAATGCGAAATTGTACAGTTCCAAAAAAGGGACTCTCGCTCGACGCATTGTTCAAACGTTCTGATCCTGGCTCTTCGCGTCCCCTACAGTCCGCTAGAGGGAAGCAGCACAACTCCTTTCAGAACAGGGCTCTCGCCTGAATGACAGGAACATGTGATGTTCGTCTTTCAAGGGGGCGCTTCTTGCGGAAAAGGGGAAAGCTTGAAGGAACTTATGAGAAGTGGAGTTGGGACAGGAGGGTTTAGTGCAACACCCTTGGTGCACCTTCGGTCTACTCTGGCCCTCCTCCATCTCCTTCTCCGCTGATGGGTTTAGTGTTCACGCGAGCCTCGCAACTCCGACCCCTCCCCTAAGGCCTGCCCTGCGTCTTCACCCCCTGGTGGCCCCCTTTCGGCGGCTCCCTGAAGGGTGGTTGGCAAAGGCAAAGGGTGTGGTCTGCAACCGGCCCCCTGGGGGGGGGTACCCTTAAGTCGGGCCCGTCCCTCTACAGGAGGAATATTCAAAAATAGTCAAAACATAGTATGGGGACAATGTTTTAGCTGTTGTTTGACCATTTTGGAATAAGTATTGATTTTTTTTAATTTTTCGCCGAAAATCCCCCAGTAGGGAGACGCGCCCGACTTAAGGGTAGCCTGGGGTGCGGGCGAGGACTTCGACAGAGCTCTTCGCCGCGCCCCGAGGAGGCCCGACGAGGACGGCGTCGTGCACCCCAGGCCACCACGGCGCCGATCGCAGACCACCCCCTGGCGTACGGCAGGCTCGCGTCGTGACGACTTCGGCGTCGGTCTCTGACACCGCGTGGATCGTTCAACC
>CAUYUJ010003005.1:62500-83140 GCA_963575745.1 Prorocentrum cordatum | reverse complement strand
CCCCCGCAGGCTTCAACAGCTCCGCCATGCGCGTCGTGCGCGGAGCCCCAGAGACGGCGCCTGGGCCGCTGGTTGGACCTGGCCCCCCCCCCCCCCCGGCCAGCTCCTTGCCGCGCTCTTCGCTCGTGGGGAGACGCGGGCGTTGCAATCGTTCCGCACGGGGCGCTTGCGCTCGTCTTCGGGCCCCGGGGCCATCACAGATCGATCCAGCCTGCAGAATGCCGCAGAACGATGGTGCCCGGGGCTCTGGTCGTGACTCGATGCTGCCGTTCTTCCGCAACGTCGGACCTCAGGGTTGCCAGAAGCTAGATGAACGAGCAACACGCACCCATACCCATAGGTGGGACGGGGGGGGCTATGGGTGCGTGTTGTCGGGTGGGGGTCCCCGCTCGAAAGGAAGCGCCCCCCAGTACCCGACAACCCGCACCCATACCCATAGCCAGTCCTCCTCCCAACGTTCCCCCTGTGGGTATGGGTGTGTGCTGTTCGTTCGCCAAAGCTAGGAGTGGCCCTGCCCCAGGTCGAGGAAGAACAATGTTGGAGCCTCGCCTCGCGCGGATTTCTTGTGGATCGGCGCTGGCCCCCCCGGCGGCGCCGCCCCCGGCGAGCCCCGCCAGGTCTCCCCAGGACTTCCGACGAGGCCCCCTCGGACTCCAGGGCACCCAGAGGGCCCCAGGGGCTCCAAAGTGGCTCGAGAAGCTGGACACCGTGTGGCAGGGCCACTTTTAGCAGCAGCGGGAAGAGTATCCAGGACTCGCCGCCATTGCCTCGAGCTTCTCCCGCTCCCCACTGGCTCTTCTGCCACAGTGCAGGGCGGACGCGGGCGCCCCGTCCCATCGTTCGCGCGGGTGCCGTGCGCGTTTTCCCCAGCACCTATAGCTCACCCTGCGGAAGGCGGTGTGTTCCTCAAAGTCCTTGCAGTCCTTAGCGCTTCGCTCTTGCTCACGCGGGACTCTCAAAGAAAGGTACGTCCGTTCCCTATACGTGTTTGTCCGTCGGCGTGCTTGCCTGCTTGCGCCTGTGTGTCCAGTCTGTTCTGTCCTGCATGCCGCCCCCGCAGTCCTTCTCTCCGCGGCCGCCCTTCCCCTGACCCTCCTGGCTCACAGTGATAATACACCCACGGCGCTCAATAAGAAAGTTGGTTTTTCATTTCAGCCCCTGCGGATTTCTTATGCCGCGGCCATGTTCAGCGCGCCAGGGGCTGCCACTTTCTTACGGGCCAAGCTTCTTAAATCGTAGGCGCACTTCCAAAACCGTCGCGGAGGCTTTTTGATTCGGGGAGTCGCCCGGTTTGCTCCGATCGCAGCGCCACTCCTCGCCCAGAGCGCGTCAGGTGGGAGACCTAGGACGCCGGGCGGCGGCGCCGACCGCTGGCCCGCGCTGGTTTTTGCTCACTTTCGATTGCGATTGGCTGCGCCAGGGCGGGCGCCAGGCGGCGGCGCCGACCGCTGGCCCGCGCTGGTTTTTGCTCACTTTCGATTGCGATTGGCTGCGCCAGGGCGGGCGCCAGGCGGCGGCGCCGACCGCTGGCCCGCGCTGGTTTTTGCTTATTTGCGATTGCGATTGGCTGCGCCAGGGCGCGCCCCGGGGCGCCAGGCGGCGGCGCCGACCGCTGGCCCGCGCTGGTTTTTGCTTATTTGCGATTGCGATTGGCTACGCCAGGGCGCGCCCCAAGGCGCCAGGCGGCTGCGCCGACCGCTGGTCCACGCTGGTTTTCGTTTATTTGCGATTGCGATTGGCTGCGCCAGGGCGCGCCCCAGGGCGCCAGGCGGCGGCGCCGACCGCTGGCCCGCGCTGGTTTTTGCTTATTTGCGATTGCGATTGGCTGCGCCAGGGCGCGCGCCAGGACGCCAGGCGGCGGCGCCGTCTGCTATCCGTTTCGGGCTCGCAGAGCGCGGCAGGCCTGGCACTTTCTCGACGCCACAGGGGGTGCGCTGGGGGTGCGGTCGCTATCCGTTTTGGCTTCGTCAAGCGTGGCAGGCGTGGCACTTCCTCGACGCTTCAGGGGGTTCGCTTGGGGTGCGGTCGCTATCCGTCCCGGGCTCGCAAAGCGTGGCATGCGTGACACTTTCTCGACGCCACAGGGGGTGCACTGGGGGTGCTGTCGCTATCTGTTTTGGCCTCGCCAAGCGTGGCAGGCGTGACACTTCCTCGACGCCACAAGGGGTGCGCTGGGGGTGCGGTCGCTATCCGTTTGGGCATCGCCAAGCGCGGCAGGCGTGGTATTTTCTCGATGCCACAGAGGGTGCGCTGGGGGTGCGGTCGCTATCCGCTTCGGCATCGCAAAGTGTGCCAGGCGTGTCACTTTCTCGACGCTACAGGGGGTGCGCTGAGGGTGCAGTCGCTATCCGTTTCGGGCTTGCAAAGAGTGGCACAGGTTGTGGTTTCTGAGCGCGGCCGCTATCCGGGCTGGTCGTCCAGGGCGTAGCAGGCGTGGCATATTCTCGTAACCTTAGGGGGTCCGCAGGTGGTAGTCTCTGAGCGCGGCCGCTACCCAAGCCAGTCGTCCAGGGCGTAGCAAGCGTGGCACTTTCTCGACACCATAGGGATGCGCAGGGAACGGCCACCAACGTCATCCTCACGTGCTTGATTTCGGCTATCATCAGTCCAGCCATCATAGAAGTATGTGGGGGTCCTCGGTCGCGTAATTTTCGGGCGCCCGAGACCGCCATGGGAGGCTCGAAAATCGCCCCAAAACCATCCGAAGGGGCTTCCATGCAGTCCAAGAAAGCTCCAGGACGGCACAACAGGGTTCCAAAATGGCTTCAGAGAGCCCCATGACGGCCCAAGAAGGCCATAAGACACCCTCCGAAGCATTTCAAATCGAGATCCGGTCATTCAAGGAAACCGCGATTGGAGGCAGGATATCCCGAGGAAGCCCCCAGAGGCCCCCAGAAGACGCCCAGGAAGCCTCTAGAAGGTTTTAAGGAAGTTTGAAAAATCTGTGGGGCCACCAGAGATTCTCCAAGGAAAAACCTCCGCCAAAAAAAGCTGAGGAGAGGGGAGAATTTCGCAAGCTAGGGCGAACATGAGGACAAATAAGCATGGGGGAATAATCAATTACGCGATCTAGGAACCCACATACTTATTGTATGTTTGGAGTGATGATAGCTAAAGTGGAACATGCGAGAATTATGCTGGTGGCCGTTGCCCCGCCGATACTGTTGGTGACGCCGGTCAAGTTTTGGGAGACCGACGCGCCGTGCGAACAACAGCCTGAGCCATGGCGACCACGGATGAGAGCGGGGCTGTTGGTAGGCAGGCGGACGGCGCACGAGTCTCGACGCGGTGGGCAGGCGGACGGCGCACGCCGCGGTGAGGGACCACCCTTTGCGCATCCCCTACGGTGTCCAGAAAGTGCCACGCCTGCTGTGCATGGACAAGTGGGGCGTATAGACACCGCGGTGAGGGACCACTCTTTGCGCATCCCCTATGGTGTCCAGAAAGTGCCACGCCTGCTGTGCATGGACAAATGGGGCGTATAGACACCGCGGTGAGGGACCACCCCCTGCGCATCCCATATGGTGTCGGCAAGGTGCCACGCCTGCTGTGCATGGGCGAGTAGGGCGTATAGAGACCGCGGTGAGAGACCACACCGTGCGCACCCTTTGCGGTTTCGAGGAAGTGCCACGCTTGCCACGCTTTACGAGCCCGAAACGGACACGGAGACCACCCCCAGCGCACCATCTGTGGTGTCGAGGAAGTGCCACGCCTGCCACGCTTTGCGAGCCCGAAACGGATAGGGACCGCACCCCCAGCGTACCCCCTTGATGTCATCGAGCAAGTGACACATATGCCTCGTCTTGCGAGCCCGAAACGGATAGCGACCGCCCCCCCAGCGCACCCCCTCGTGGCATCGAGAAAGTGTCGCCCCTACCACATTGTTCCAGCCCGGGACGGATAGCGACCGCACCCCCTGTGACACCGCTTTGCAACGCCGATAAGTTGCTACGCCTGCCACGCTTTGCGAACCCGAAACGGTTAGCGACCGCACCCCTGAAGGCACCCGCGCCAGCCATGGTTCGCGAGCCCGCCATACCTTGCGAGCCCGAAACGGATAGCGACCGCACCCCCATGACACTCCCTGTAACGCCGATAAGCTCCCACGCCTGCCACAGTTGGCGAGCCCGAAACGGATAGCGACCGCACCCCTTGCGCACCCTGTGGCGTCGAGAAAGTGCCACGACTGCCACGCGTTGCGAGCACGAAACGGATAGCGACCGCCCCCTTATGGCACCCCATGTAACGTCGATAAACTACCACCCCCAGCGCTCCCCCTTGCGGTATCGAGGAAGTGCCACGCTTGCCACGCTTTGTGAGCGCGAATGCATGCACATGTGTATGATGCGTGTGCGATTGTGTGTGGACGCGTGTATCAATGTGTGTGTGTGTGTTTGTGTGTGTGCAGTGTTTGTGGTGCGTGCGTCTTATGTGTGTGTGTGTGCAGGCGTGCGGATGTATGCAGACGGTGTCTCATGTACGTGCCGTGCATGTGCTGCGCGTGTGCATACAGGAGTGGGAGGAGGTAAACGAGGAGGAGGAGGTGGAGGAGGAACCGGAAAAGGAGGAAGGAAGGACGAGGAGGAGAGGTTAGGTGAGCTTCGCGGGTGCGACGCTGGTGGGAAGAAAACCAGAGCCCCATTGAGAACGTGGGGAATAATGCCTTATATAACGGTGATGTCGGAAAGGCATCAACGAGTCATCGCTAAATCGCTTGCTTGACCTTCTTGCCATTCCGCCTGTATGCCAACCTTCAAGGACCAAGGTTCATGGCCCGAAGCGCCAATGCAACCTTGTGTATCTCTCTCTCTATATATATATAACTTATCTTCTTATTAGTTTGTTCTTCGTGGCGCCGCCGCCCGCGCTCGGCCTTTCCCCTCCGCCCCCGTTGCCGTCCACGGCGCCGTGCCCATTCTCCGGCTGCGCGTGCGGCTGCACCTGCCTTCCCCCCCCCCTGGGGTGTCTTGTGCGCGTCGGCCGGGCCGCGGGCCCGGCGATCGGTGTCTGCGCGCCCGCGGGCCCGGCGATCGGTGTCTGCGCGCCCGCGGGCTTCGGGCACCGCGTCCGTGCCCGAGCCTGCGGATGCGCTGCGTCATCCGCTCGCCGTGGTATCCCCAGGCTTGCCTCGAACGCAACGGGCTCGCTCCGAGACCGCCGGCCAACAAGCTTCTGTGTCAGCGCCGGCGTCTGTCAGCTTCCGGCTGCACCTATACGTGCGTGTGCGTGTGTGCGTGTGTGCGTGCGTGCCTGTGTGCGTGCGTGCGTGCGTGCATGCGTGTGTGTGTGTGGTGTGTGTGTGTGTGTGGGTGTCTGTGTGTCTGTGTGTCTGTGTGTCTGTGTGTCTGTGTGTCTGTGTGTCTGTGTGTCTGTTTGTCTGTGTCTGTGTGCCTGTGTGCCTGTCTGTCTGTCTGTGTGTCTGTCTGTGTGTCTTTGTGTCTGTGTGTCTGTCTGTGTGTCTGTGTGTCTGTGTGTCTGTGTGTCTGTGTGTCTGTGTGTCTGCGTGTCTGTCTGTCTGTCTGTCTGTCTGTCTGTCTGTCTGTCTGTCTGTCCGTCCGTCCGTCCGTCCGTCCGTCCGTCCGTCCGTCCGTCCGTCCGTCCGTCTGTCTGTCTGTCTGTGTGTGTGCGTGTGTGTTGTGAGTTGTGTGTGTGGGTGTGGGTGTGTGTACAGTCAAGGCGCCGAAATGAGGGCCACTTTGGGCTCCGGAGGGGCCCCGGTGTTCGGGCCGCTCCTTGGACCCAGGCCAGGGCACCCGTTCGTGGCCGATGCGCGCCGTGGCCCGGAAGCCCCCTCGTTCCTGCCTTGGCGCTCCTGCTGCTCGCACGAGGGATGCGCGTGGCCCGATGCCCCAGCCGCGCGCGCTCGCTCTCGCCGCTCCACGGCGCACTCCGCCTCCGTCGCTGCGCGCGAGGCCCCGGCCGCCGCAGAGTGCTGGAGCGCGCCGGCCCCCTCTTGGCAGGCCCAGAGGTGGACACCAACACCAAGGTCGGCGGCGTACCTCCACCGAGGGAGGACGATCCCGACCTCGGCGCTGGTGGTACGATTCTGTGGCTGCCAGGGCGACCGAACTGTTACCACCAGCACCGAAATCTGGGATCACCTTCCCCTGTGGAGGCGACCCCCTGTGCTGGTGCTGGTGCCCACTTCCAGGCCTCCACACCTCTCGCCCTCCCGCGGCCGCCCCTCGTCACCCTCCCCTGCCCTCTTTGCATGCGGGCAGGTCGCGAGGCCGTCTGCCGGCCTGCGGAGCGTGCGTGCAGGCTGCCTCTGCCGCGCTGCGGCGTCAAAGCGCGCGCGTGTCTGAGGATCCGGTCGTTTGCGGCGAAGACCGTCATCGCGCCTCTGCAGCCTCCTCCTCCTCCTCCTCCTGCTGTTCCTCCTCCTCCTCCTCCTCGTCCTCCTCGTCCTCCTCCTCCTCCTCCTTCTCCTCCTCCTCCTCCTTCCTCCTCCCTCTTCCTCCTCCTCCTCCCCCTCCTCCTCCTCCTCCTCCTCCTCCTCCTCCTCCTCCTCCTCCTCCTCCCCCTCCTCTTCCTCCTCCATGGCCCCTCTTCTTCTCTCGATGCGCCCCCTGGCCCCCCTCCGAGGGGGCCGGCACAGCAGGAAGGAAGCCGAGTGTAGGAGCAGCGTGTTTGCGACGAGCGATCCGAATGGGGCTGGGTCGTGAGCTCGACCGAGTCCGCGCGGCAGGGAGGAGGTCGAGAACACGCCCCGCGTGAGTTCAGCGAGTGGTCTGAACTGGGGAGGGCCGTGATCCCGACCTCGTCTTCGTCTGCGCGGTACTCAGGAGGAGGGGGAGAAGGAGAGGGAGGATCATGAGGACGAGGAGGAGGAGACCCCTTGGGGCCCTCGTGGAGCCTTTTTGGGGCCCCCGTGGAGCGTCCTGAGAGGGCCGTTTGGAAACCTCTTGGGGGCCTCCTGGGGCCTCTTGGGGGCCTCTTGGGTCGTCTTATGGAGCTCTTGGCCCATCTGAAGCCGTCGGATGCCGTCTTAGGGGGCCTCTCTGCGCCGTCTTTGCGCCCTCTTGGAGTGCTGACTTGGGGCCCTCTTGGGGCCCATTTGGGCCGTCTTGGAGCTATCTGGGAAGGCCTCTTGGGCCGTCTTGGGCGGTCGGAAAGCCAAACATGCGACAACTTCAAACTCCGTCAGAAACGTAAGGGAAATCATTGGTTGTTGCTTCCTCGGGTTCTCCTTGGGGGCCTTTTGGGACCCTCTTGGGCCGTCTTGAGACCGTCCTGAGAGCTTCTTGATCTGTCTTGGGCCATCTTGCCATCTTGGACCGTTTGGGTGTCATCTTGGCTTCCGCAGAAAGCCGTTCTGGATGCGATGCTGGCCGCCTGGAGGCCGAAAAGAGCGCCACAGAGCAAATTCAGGGGGGGGGGGGGAGAGCGGCTCCTCCTCCTCCTCCTCCTCCTCATCCTCCTCATCCTCCTCCTCCTCCTCCGCCTCCGCCTCCGCCTCCGCCCCCTCCTCCTCCCCCTCCTCCTCCTCCTCCTCCTCCTCCTCCTCCTCCTCCTCCTCCTCCATTCCTTTTCCCTGGACGACGCGCGGGGGTGAGAGGGGAGGGGGGCGGCCACAGAACACCTCCAAAACCTCCCAGGCACCAGGCCTGCAGTCTCTCTCGCACACAGCCGCCCCGTGCAGGGGCACGTCGGCCCCGCGGTCCCAGAGCAGTGCCTGTGCTCGTCGGCTTCCGTCGGAGGGTGGAGGGGCCCATTCTTCTCCACCACCACTACCACACAGCAGGCAGGACGGAGGAGAAGGGAGGACGGGGAGGTCCTCCTCCTCCTCCTTCTCCTCCTCCTCCTCCCTCCTCCTCCGCCTCCTCCTCCTCACCTCCTCTCCTCCCCTCCTCCTCCTCCTCCTCCTTCCTCCTCTCCTCCTCCTCCTCCTCCTCCTCCTCCCCTCACTCCCTCCTTCTCCTCCTCCCCCTCCCCCTCCCCCTTCCCCTTCCCCTCCTCCTCCTCCTCCTCCTCTTCCTCCTCTCCTCCACCCTCCTCCTCCTCCTCCTCCTCCCCTCCTCCCCCTCCCCCTCCTTCTCCCCCCCCCTTCTCCCCCTCACCTCCCCTCCCCCTCCCACCCCTCCTCTCTCCTCCTCCTCCTCCTCCTCCTCCTCCTCCTCCTCCACCTCCACCTCCTCCTCCTCCTCCTCCTCCTCCTCCTCCTCCACCTCTTACCTCCCCCTCCCCCTCCCCCTCCCTCTCCTCTTCCTCCTCCTCCTCTTCCTCCTCCTCCCTCTCCTACGTATGGTAATGGTGGTGGAGAGTCCATCAAGGCTGGGGGAGGGTGAGAAAGAAGTGGGCCCAACGGGGAAGTCGGTCTCGAACATCGGCTCGTGCCGTCCGCGCGGGAGAGGCGAGTCCGCGCGGGGGCGACGGTGTGCCGTCCGCAGTCTCGGGCCAAGGCGGACAACGGGTTTCGCTTGTCTTGTGGTTGTCCGGCGGTTGTCTTGGGGTTGTAGCGAGGTTATCCCGTGGTTTGTCCCGTGGGTCGTCCTGCGGTTTTCTCGTGGGTTGTCCCGTGGGTTGTCTTGTGGTTGTCCAGCGGTTGTCTTGTCGACGTTCTGTGGTATCCTTTGTGCTGTCCGGTCGTTCCGTGGTTGTCCCGTGGTTTGTTTCTTGGATTGTCCCGTGGCTTTACCGTTGGTTCTCCCGTGGGATGTCACGTGGTTGTCTTTTTGGTTGTCCTGCGTCCCTCTGGTAGTCCCATAGGGTATGCAACGGCATGCAAGTCCAATTGTTTTCGAGCTTTTGGCAGACCTACAGATCGAACTGAAGATCGAAAGGTAAATCCGATTGCGCTCGATATGAACATCGAAAACAGGGCGAGATCTGCGTCGTAAGACAAGTCGGCATGCAGATCGAACTTACAGCCCAAATCCAGTCGTATTGGGAATCGACTTGCAACCGGCATGCGCATCGAAATTAATTCATAATTCAAGTCCGATGTCAGTGCCATTTGCAATATGAATGCGCATCGAAATTCAAACAAAAACATGTACATGACATACACATCTAAGTGCAACTTCAGCTGCAACCGACATGCACAGCGAAATGCAAGGCGGCATGAGATCGAAATGCAATTCGATTTGAATTTTGAAGCGCGCATCCAGTTGCAACCGATACACAAAGCGAACTGCACATCGGCATGCAGGGTCAATTGCATCGACTTTCAACCTCTCAACCTCTCAACCTCCTCGTCGCCCGAAGGGGGGTCTATCAGGTCGGTGTCTGTGCATGCTTCCTCTTTCTATTGCTCTGCGTGCTGTTTCTCTCCATTGCGTCCTCTGCTGGAGAAAATGAGCGGAGAGGTAGATGACGAGAGAAGAAGAGAGAGAGAGGGAGATCAGGAGGCGGTGTAACAACAAGGAGCAGTGGAGGGCGACGGATAGGGTTTGTTCGGGGATGTACTATTGAATTGGTCCGCGCCGCTAGGTTCCTACGACACGCACATGGTGGCCAGCTCTGCTCCGATTCTTACGGGGTGCGTTCGAACAGTCTGCAGAGGCAGCTACCGCAGCTTGTCTTGGCCGTCGACGCTGCGATTCTGTGCACAGGATCGAGTGTCCCTGAACATATAACATTTCCCTTGCCAGCTCGTCTGTGAGGGTCGCATATGTGAGGTCCTCTGGCTCAAGAATCAGTGGCTCGTGGCCCGTGATCTTCTGTATGGTCTCCAGTCTGGTTTGCCGTAAGGTCTCCCGTATGGTCTGCCGCGCGATCTCCCGTACGGTCTCCCGTGCAGTTTCCCGTGTGGTCTTTTGTATGGTCTCTTTTCGGATCTCCCTTGCCGTCTTCCTTACCATATCCCTTATGACCTCCCTTCTGTCTCCCGTCTGGTCTACCTTAGGGGCTTCCTTTTGGTCTCCCATCTGGTTTCCCGCTTTGTCTCACGCATGGTTTCCCGCATGATGTCCCGCATGGGTCACTGGTCTGGTCTTTCGTATGGTCTCCCGCAGGGTTTTCTGCATGGTCTCCCATGTTTCCTTCCGTGTGGTCTCCCGCATCATCCCCCGTATGATCTCCCGTCATTGCTTTCCCGTATGGTTTCTCGCAGGGTCTGCCATATGGTTTCCCGCAGGGTCTCCCGTAGAATACGGTCTCCCGTACGGTCTCTGTGATGGACTCCCGCCCGCACGGTCTCCTGTTTGGTATCCAGAATGGCCTCCCGTACGGTCTCCCCAACAGTCTCGTGTGGTTTTCCCTGTGGTCCTCCGCATCTGCAGCACATTTGAGAGTCTGTTGTTGGTGTCACGCTGTTGCTTGTGATGTTCAGGGTCTGCTGCCGCCAGGGTGCAGCTCTAATGCCAGGCGTGAGCGAAGCTGGATGCCGACCCGGTGGGAGCGAGTCTTTCTCTGGAATCGTTGTCACGTTGTTGCTTGTGATGTTCAGGATCTGCTGGCGCCGGGGTGCAGCTCTAACGCCAGGCGTGAGCGAAGCTGGATGCCGACCTGGGGGGAGCGAGTCTGTGTCCGGAGACGTTGGCTCGTGGCCCGTGGCCTCCCGCACGGCCTCGCTCGCGGTCCTCCTCGTGCCATCTCCGATGCAGTCTCGCGTGCGACCTCCCGTAATTAAGGCCTCTCGCGCGGCCGTCCGCGCGGGCTCCAGCACGGTCTGCCGTGTGGTTTCTCCCGCCTGGTCTGCCCCGTGGCTTTCCGTATGATCTCCCGTACGGTCCCCCGCGTGGTCTCTAGTAGGGGTCTCCCTTCCGCCTTCCGTGTTCTATGGCTCCACGCATGGTATCCCGTCTGGGTTTTCCCGTCTGGTCCCGTTGATGGCTACCTTGCAGTACATGTAGGGGGCCACATGCGAACCCTACCCCTACCCCCCGCAATTTCTGCGGGGGAGGGTGGGGTACACGGGAACTCTCTGTACTCGTCGTCACTGCCTCCGTTGCTTTATGCAGTTCTCTGGTACTCCACGGGGCCGCGTCGGGCCTTCTGCTGCCGAGGGGGGCCTTAAAAAAGGGGTGCACGTCTTCGTCAGCAAGAAGGCGCAGGCGCTCGGGCTTGGAGCCTGCGCCTGGGGGCCACATGCGAACCCTGCCCCCACCCCCCACGATTTCTGGGGGGGAGGGTGGGGTTCACTCCGCTCGGGAGCTCGGAGTGAACCCCACCCTCCCCCCCAGAAATCGTGGGGGGTGGGGGGTAGGGTTCGCATGTGGCCCCCTAATGCGGCCAGTGTGATGGATGGGTCTCAGCTTCTCCATGCGTCATCTCCAGCGCCACTTGCCATTACCACCTCACTGCCCCGTCTGACCTGCTTGCCCATATTAGGACACGCCAGCCTTGCCACCGCGACGGAAGCAGGGACACTGGTACAGATCCACGCTCGCACATCGTATTCATCATGTTTCGTACCCCTCGTGCACGATAGCATCGCGAGCGGATCCGAACACAGTGCGGCTGTATTGTGTGGACGTGAGCGTACGTCGTAATCGTGTGAGTCACCATTTAGACGTTGTCCGTAAGGGGCTTCGCCCATTGCCGCTGGCCCCCCTTTCTTTTAGAATCGAGCATGCCAGAGCTAAGCTGGGATGCAAGGGCGCCGTCGTGAAGCAATGCGGGAACGTCACGCGAGGGCTAATATCGTACGTCACGGCTTGTTCAGCAACATTGAAGCACATCTCTCGAATTCTGACATTTCGCATTGCGAATTTGCTGACAATCATGGCCTCGGGATGCGAACACTGTGTAATTTACCAGGGATCGTAGCCTCGGGGACGTGAACGCAGCGTACTTTACAAACAGATCGTGGTCTCGAGAGGCTAATATGGGTAATTTGCGAGGGATCGTGGCCTCGGTGACGCAACTATCATGTAGCTCATTCTGGTGTATGACTTCGAGGGCCCTTCTATTCGTAATGTACGTGGGATCGTGACCTTGGGGACGCGATTATTGAGAACTTATTGGGGACGCGAATCTTGCTTAGTTTACGGGGGATCGTGGCCTCGGTGACGCACATTTGGTGTACTTTGCAATGGTTCATGGCCTCGAGGACGCGGATATTGTATAATTTGTTATCGCAACGTCTCGGGCGACAGGCGGGGGGGCCAGCAAAGCTGAGGGGATATCTGGGCAGGGCGTACAGCAACGCCGCGAAGCGGCTACATGGAAGGCAACCGTTTTTCAACCATGCGCTGCAAGCGGGCCCAGGCGGGCCAAGTACATATCTGATATCGGGAGGCCGATTGAGATGCGTTAGCCTCAACCCTATCATAACAGATGCCAAAAACCCGAGTTGCAACAGGCGTCGGATTGATCTCATTCCAGTTCCCGCATATCTATCGCCTGGCGCAGCCGTCCAGGAATGCTGTAGTCCAGGGTGGGTGGGTCGGGACAACGTTGACAACGTGACGGGAGCAGCTGCCACCAGGGGCCCGAACTGTCTGAACAGAGGAGCCCCGGAGGTACGAGACACAGGTGCATGCAACGTCGCGCAGCGGGCGCCTCGAGCAACCGCGGGGAAACGACATCAAACTTCAACATCTGCAAGGCGAGCGCCGTTGTGAGGTCAGGGATTCGTATTGCTGAGCTCATCCCTCGCACGGGTCGACCCACGCGTCAGCCAAACGATGTCATCCCACCGTCTGTCACAAAAGCTACCAGCCCCAGCGAACGAAACAGAAGCCATTTTGTCCACCAGCCTGTCTTCTCGCCAAAGTTCTCGTCTGAGAGCAGGCCGTCACTTGCCTCGTCCTGCTGCTCAGTGTTATTGTTCTTGTCTTTGCTGCGCTTCGGCTGCTTGGCTGGTCCCAGCATCAGGAGCTCCGCTGCGACATCCTTCGCTTTCTTCATCTTCAGGTTCTTGTTAATGGAGCCCACCAGCTGTCCATGCTCTTTGCTGTAGTTGGTGCGGGACGCCATGGCTCGGATGATCTCAGAGGCCGAGTCCGAGCTCGCGCGGGCGCCTGCCTCCAGCACCTTCTGCGGCATCCTCGCCCGAAACTGCGTGAGGGCGAGGGTCGTAGAGTACCTCTGAAGGCTGGATAGGGCCTTCTGACGGCCCCGCCTCCGCACCTGCTCCAGGCTGGCGCGGCCTCGCGCCGCATCCTCGCTCGGGCCCGAGCGGCAAAAAGCCATGCGGCGGCGGCGCCCACGGCGCGCCCAGGGTGCGGCGGGCGCGGTGCCACTCCTTCCGGAAACCCGCCCGCCGAGCTCCGCAGACGGGCCCCTCGGAGTTCGGTTTCACGTCCTTGAGGGCCGGGAGGAGGTTCGCCACGGTCCCGCGGCGGACGGTGACCCCCTGGTTGCCGCCCGTCTTGCCCTCCTCGCCTCGTGCTGACACGCCGAAGAGGAGGCCCACGCAGCGCCCGTCCCAGATGATGTCGGACCCGCGCAGCATCTCCATGTCCTGCTCCCGCCCCCGTAGACGCCATGCTGCACCAGCGTCCAGATCGCCTCCTCCAAGAGGCCTGCCTCGAAGAAGCAAGTGGCGATGGCGAAGACGGCCGCCTCGGGCGGCGGCCCCCCCCCCTCAACCGACACAGCCAACCTCTGCCAGCTCCTCAGACTCCTCCAGGCCAGGGGAAGCTGGTTCCCCCACTCGGGCCAGGTCACCAGCAGCCCGAAGAGCACAGCCGATCCCCCTGTCGGGCGAAGCCGATCTCGGCAGCACTTCACATCCATGTCGTCGGCCAGGGCGTGGTCCACGGCGTTCGCGGATCGCGGCCCCCACCCCTTTGCCGACGCAGTGGGAGAGGAAGCCCCGCACCTCCGGAGCCCACGGCTTCGCGCCGGCGTCTGCCCCGGAGTGCGCGAGGAGCCGCGTGGAGGCCCCCCTCGCTGATTCCCTGGTGCGGCTCGCGCTCGTACAGTCGGGTCGCTGCAGAAGGGGCCCTTTTCGTTGGGGAGGGGCTCCGTATTCCTTACATGTTTCACAGCTTGCCTCAGGTGTTCCTTATGTCTTCGACGGGGAATCGAAGTTGAACCCATGGAGAAATATGGGGCCTCGTTCCTCATTTAGGGTTCCTTGGGTCAACGCCCCAACTGTAGTTGTCCCAAGCCAGCGGCCCCCTCTCCTGCAGGGGGGGCCTCGCCCGCCCTCGGCGGTCTCTGCCGGGCCGCCTCGGCGGGGCCCGCGGCCGCGAGCGCCACGGCGGCTGGCCACCAGCGCAGCCCGTGCACGAGCGGCCCAGGCCGCGGAGGTCGCCCGCGGGCCCGTCTGCCAGTGGAGGGCGTCGGTCGCTGTGCGCTGCCGCCGTCTCGGGCGGCCGCCCCGAGGAAGCCCCCCGATGGAGAGGCCGTCGGCCACGTTCAGCTCCGAGGGGGCGCAGCGGTGGCATCCGTAGGTCCCGAAGGCCATGGCGATCGCCGCCGCTTGGCGGCACAGGCGCAGCAAGGCTGGGGAATTCGAGCGCCCCTTGGCCAGGGCCCCCAGCGCCACCATGCTGTCGGTGAGGATCAAGACCTTCCGCCTTCACATTTTGGCTCAAGCCATTTTGGCTCAAGAAGGTGCAAGGCTAGGAACCAAGGGGTCGGTAGCCTCCCGCCGTCTCGCGATGGTAGCCATTCTACCGGTACAGATCAGTCAACATATTTTCCGTTCTTCACGCCATGCTGTTGCTGCTGCTTTGAGGAAAGATCAGCAAATCGCTCAACTTCTGGCTGATAAGAATGCGCTCACTGGGCAGATCGCTGATCTTCAGCATTCGCTTCGCGACATGCACGCGCAGCTTCTCTGGTGGCAAGATTGGTGGTTCTCTGGCGCTGGCCTCACTTCTGAGACCTCGTTACCGGATGCTCTCGGTCATCATGGCGATGAAGATGAGCATGAAAATGATGCATATGATGTTTGGCCACTCCTGCAAGGCATGTGCGTGCGTGAGTATTCTTGCGGCCGGCATGGCGGTGTCTTTCAGCCGTCGGCTGCCTGGTTTTCCCTTGGACGGGGAGTCCATTCTGAACGAAAGACTGGCCCGTGCGGAGGCTTTCCACGATGCCGTCCAGCAGGCACGGACCATTGTCATCGATGCTGAGGCCAGTGGACGAGGCGACCATGAAGTTGTCCCAAATAGGGGGGATCTGTCTTGCTTGGGCGAGGTGAAAGAACATGTCGGGGTGCACTGCTGACATTGTTTCAGGTGGTACTCTGCCAGATACACCCTGCTACTGCACGAGTGCGCCTGCCGCACTTTGCCATTCGACCATCCTTTATTAGGTTACGCAGTCGGCACGGAGGACGATGTGACCCAGGAGCTCCGGAAAGTGGACGCTAAACTGCGATCGGAAGCACGTTCCCATTGTGAAGCGACAATGAACGCATTATGACACTCAGTGCTTCCCAGATGGAGGTCGTCGTGGATTTTGCAGTGGACGCTTTGCGGGATAAAGTTCACCTCGTTCGCACTTTGCCGCAAGAGGCGCTGGCGCCATTGATGGAACGATTGAAAAGTATGTACCGCGGGAGAGACGGAGATATGTTCAAGCAAGCCGACGTAACACAGCTGATGGAGCTCACGAGCGAGATGTGCATCATAATTCTGAGGGGGCACACGCCTTCTACTTAACAGTAGGGGGGCTGCACCGCCCAATTGTTCGTGCCACGGCGTTGTTGTCACTCACAGTTCGTGCGTTGCGAGAGCGTTAGTGTCCCGCCTTACTCATGAGATCGGCTTGTCCTATCGCCCGCACAATAACAACAACAACCTGGCCAGGTGTCGCAGGAGGCCCACCACGGCCCGCGTCTCGTTGATGTTCGCGTGCTCGGTGATCCTCCATTTTCCGAAGTAGAGCGGGCGCCACCTCGCCAGCGGCATCCAGGCGGGGGCCAGCAGCGGGGCTCTGATGCGATCGCCCCGCCTCACCTCGCCTCTCGCCCTCCCTGGCCTCGGTGGGCCGAAGGTCGCCGCTGGTGGAGATGCCAGCGTACCCGTCGGGTCTTGGGCGATCTCCTCCTTGGACATGCGGGCGAAAGCCTCGAGAATGATTCCTGCCAGCGCCATGCACAGCGGAGGCTGGTAAGCCTGGGCGGAGGAGGCACGAAAATCGGGTCGTCCTCGTTCCGATCGTCCTTTGGGCACAGCTGGATGCCGCCCTCGATGGTCGCGCTGGAGGCAGAGCTGATCCACCGCGCAGCCTGCCATGCGGTCGCAGTTCCCGAAGATGCCGATCATGGTAGGCTTCATCGACGGGGCCCCGTAGCGGCACTCGTCGATGCGCTTGATCTGGCCGCCCATATCCTGGATGAGGTCCGCCATCTCGCGCAGGTGCCAGATGGACGGGTAGGGACCCTGCTCGGGCTCTGCGGCATGCCCCCCTCAGACCCAAGCCCCCCGCTCCACGGACCGCCCGAATCATCGGCACCGCGGTCCGCAGGAGGCGCGCCCCCAGGTCAGGCGGGGGCGCTCTCGAAGGGCGCGAAGGCGATGTCGCTCCGGCCCCAAGGGCTCGCGACGCGCCCGCGGGGGCCTCGGCCCCTTTTCCAAGAAGCGTGCTCGACTCCAGGTGGAACACGGAGGGGGGGGCGATCACCGCGTGGAAGTACCCGGCGCGGGCCAGCTCCAAGAACCGACCGACGAAGCCCTCGTCGGCGAGGTCGCGCTCGGGGTCGATCACGGCGCCGATGGACCAGGCCTCGACCTCGAGGCCCTCGAGCTCCGCCCTCGCGTGGATGGCCTCCTCCAGGCCCCGCTCCCTGCGTCTCCCCGCGGAGAGGCAGAGCACCCCGCAGATGCGTCGATGGGCACGGGGCGGGGCCTCGGCGGAGGCCTTGGCGAGCCCGCCCAGGTCGAGGGCGCAGCCACCTGCGCGCGGTGCCCAGGCGTCCTCCTGGCTCGCGTGGCTGTCCTCGGCGGCGGTCGCCCATCCTCTCATCTCGCTGCGCCGCGCGCCCCTCCGAATCTCGCCCGACGGCGCGGCCGTGGCCGCCGCGCCGCCCCCGCGTCGCTGGAGTCCGCCACGAACAACTGTGGGGGCCACGGCCCTGCGAGGTCCGTGCGCAGGAGCGGGGCGGGCGCAGTGCGCCATCGCCGTCGGCTCCCATCGTGCCGCATCCGAATGCCTGAACGGGGTCTGGGCAGCCTCGCAGCATCTCGTGGTAGACCTGGTCGAAGACGGCGAGGCCCGCGCGCTGGAAGAGGGCCGCCCGCGCCCAGAGCCCGACGACGCGCTCGAGCAGCTCCGGCCCAGTAGGGCCGCTCCGCCAGGATGAGCGCCACCAGGGCCAGGCGGCGTGCGCGCTCGATCTCGGCCGAGATTGCGCAGGGGCGGCCCTGGATGGCGGCCCCCAGCGACTCGAGCCCCTCGCCCTCGATATCCTGGTTGGCGGGAGCCCTACCTGCGCGAGGTGGCCCTTGACGCGAGCCGTTAGCCTCCCCGCGACCTCGGCGTCTGGCTGCTGGGCACTGGCCGACGTGGCAGTCGGCTGCCGGCGTAGTCGCCCATGCGCGCCCAGTTCACCGGCTCGCGCCCGTCGGGCCCGACCGGCTGGGGCGTCGGGGCCTCGCGGGCCAGGCGAGCGCCGATGGAGTCCTCCCCGAGCCCCCGCTTACCAGCCTCGAACTCATCCCTATCCCTAAGATTGACACGCCAAAAGGCGATGACAATCTTAGGGATTCGCCGTCAAAAAATAAGGGAACCCCTAAGATTGGCATCGTGATGAGGAGATGCCCAGCTTAGGGATAGGGATATGTTCCAGGCTGGTAACCCGCGCCACGCAGGCCTGCAGCGTCGAGTGAGCCAGGAAAGGGGCCCAGGACCACCCGATACCAAGACCTTCGGCGCTGGGCGCTGTCCGTCGTCGGGCAAGCCGTCGCGCCGGCCCTTGGCCCTCAGGTAGCCTCCGACTTCGTCGACGCCGACCTCCTCCAGGCCAAAGGAGGGCGACGCCTCGGACGGCGTCTCATGGCGTCTCCATCCTATAGGACATGTCCGGTATGGCGCCCACGCCCGCGTAGACCACGTCGCCCTCGCCCAGGCTGGAGAGGTCGAGGTGGGTGAACGTCGCGGGGCTGCCTAGAGGCACGCGCGGAGGCCTCTGTCAGCGGAGGTTGGCGCGCCTCTCCTCCCAGACGGCGCGGACCTGGCGCTGGAGGGGGCGGGCCGGGGGGTCCGACTCCTCCTGGAGGTGCTTCTCGATGACCCCGAAGAGGGAGACGCTCTCGACGAACTGGTCGGCGATCCCGAGAATCCCCGCATCCCAGAGCCTCTCGGCCAGGCGGAGTCGAGCAGCGCGAGAGCGGAGCGACGGGTCGCGATGGACTTTCTGATTCCGCAGCTCCTCGTCCATGGCCTTGCTGGGCTCGCGTAACACCCCGCCAACGACGCCGGAGAAGTACTCGGCCGCTAGCGGGCAGATGTCCACGATCCTCGCAGGGGCGGCCCCAGGCGGCGGAAGCGCCAGCTCCTCCACGTCGACCGAACACATCGCACCTCTTGGTAGCATGTCTCTTCCTTTGGAATCCTTTCCCAGGGCCGCAGCAGCCCCGTCGCCGGAGCACGGCGAGGCCCGACAGGCCATGACGCGCCGAAGGGCAGCGTCTTCGGCCCCCTTGATCGCGACCACCTGACCGCCCCAGGCAAGCCACGCCTCCAGGAGCCTCCGCGACGTGGCCCTGAGGAGCGGCGCCGCCCGCTCCCACGAGGCCGACGGCCTCGCATCATCGGGCGCCCCCACCATGCCCCGCGAGAGGTGGTGCATGGCGCGGATGAGCCCGCTGGCGAGAGCACGCGCCCCTCGAGCGGTGCCGCGATGCATCGGCCCCGCGCGGCGCGCCACCACCGCCCAGGGCAGCAGTGGCAAGTCCGGGAGAAGGTCCCGATCGCGAGGAACGACCTTCAGGAGGGGAAAAAACACACAGACACAATTAATCGCCGATTCCCAGGGAAATATAGGAACATGTGGGAAGTGGAGGGGAAGACAAAAACCCAGAAAATATATGAAAATATGGGGAATATGTTTATTTGTGTGTATTTATTTGTGTGTCCTGGGGCCCCCTCACTGGAGGCGGGGCCCGACGGCCGTGGCCGAGGTAGACGATGGAGCAGCGCGCGGAGGAGGAACAGCGCGCGCGGCGTCGCCTCCCGCGAGCGGCAGCGCCGCGCGGAGAGGTCGTCGCGACCAGCAGGAGCGCCGCCCACGCCGTCGGGAAGGTAGGCCAACCTGGGCGGCCGTCGTCGGAGCGAGCGGAGCGGCGAGCCGCCGGCCTCCCCGTCGAACGCAGGGCGCCCTGCAGGGCAGCAGCAGGGGGGGGGGGGCCTCCACGTCTGCGCGTCCTCCTCCTTGGCCGCGTCCGAGCCTCCCTCCTGCAGGTGCGTCTGGAGGAGGGCCCACTGCTGCGGCCTCGCCGTCAGGTCGCGCTCCACGCCAGGGAGCGCCTCCTCGCCCTCTGTGAGCGACCTCCAGTCCAGCTCGTTGGCGAGGCCCCACCGCACCTTGGATTTCCACTTGTTGGCCCCGCTGCCTTGAGGCTGGTTCCAATCGTTCGTACAGGTCACGTCATTGAAGGCCCTCTTCAGCGCATGCACCCGCACGCGGAGGATCTCGCAGCCCGCTGTCTGGATGAACTCTGGGGAGGCATCCTGCATGCGATCCAAGATCATGCAGTGCAGCATCATCTCGTGTCCGATGTGGTTGCGGCCCAGCTCCTTCAAGCGTACCCAGTCCGCCGCAAACTTCACCATGCTGCCGTCCTTGCCGTAGGTCTGGACTAGGAGATCGGGTGCCACTCTCGAGGGGGTCCCGCTGCCGCTGGGAGGCTGAACGTCGGGGGCCCATCGATCTTCGAGAGGTTGGCGAGGAGGCGCTTCCGCGGATTCCGCAAGGCCTCCCTCAAAGGCTCGAGACTGACCCACGCTACCTCAGGAGCCGTCGGTGATCCCAGGTCGAGTGTCGGACATGCCATGGATCTTGCCGTCGCCGTAGTCGACGATGCATCTTGAAGCGTCTTGCGGTTCGGACTAGCCCGGTCCACGTTGATGGTGTCCTCGAACTTCTTCAAGCGGTCGAACATCCTGTCTACGTGCATGCCCATGCTCGTCTCGGGGGGTGCGCTGCATAGCCTCTCCCAGCTGGCGTAACTGCTGCCCCCTGGGGAGGCGGCCGAAGACAGGCTGTTGCTCGACCGACGTCGTGGGGACTCGACCTTCACACGGGTGATCTCGTCCAACAGGCTGCTCATCATCGCCTTCATTTCCTGCATGTCTTTGGAGGGGGCTCGTCCGAGGAGGCTGCCACCGAGTGCCCCGCTTCCCCGTCGCTGTCCACGTCGCCCCCAGCCAGGAAAGGGATCGGGCGCCTCTTGCAGCAGCGGTAGATGCTCGAGCCCATCGCGACCAGCGCCGTGAGCATCAGGATCGGGAGCTCGAGCTTGCCGCCCTCGTGCAGGTCGTGCAGGTAGCCTCTGAAGTCGTCGACCTCCAGGAGCAATGTTGCGGCCGTCCTCGCCTCCTCTTCCTCCTCCTCCTCCTCCTCCTCCTCCTCCTCCTCCTCCTCCTCGACCGTCCAGCGCATCCACTGCCAGAGATTGGAGTACACCGCCACCCGCCAGCCGCTGAAGAGGGCGCCCACCGTCGAGCCGCGGCTCTGCGCACCCCGGAGGCCAACGAGCCCCGAGCGAGCCCAGGACGGGTGCGAGACCCACCCGCGCAAGCTGCTGAGATAGAGCTCGGCTTCCAGCGGCTTCTCCCCGGCCAGCTCCAGGA
>CAUYUJ010003005.1:0-57500 GCA_963575745.1 Prorocentrum cordatum | reverse complement strand
CTGGTGCCAGCGCCTGCAGTGGAGGCTGCGCCTCCTGCCGCCGCCCCTGCGGCGCCCGCCCCCGTTGGCGACTTCAGGGTCCTCCCGATGCAGCTCAACCCGAGGGGCGAGCGAGAGAGGAGGTTCGGTGAGACGGTCAACGCCCTCTCGGGGACGCCTGTGCAGGGCTGGCCCGTGCAAGGGCCGCGGGCCCTCCTCTGGTGCCTGTCCTTCATGTCGACGATGGCGGGTGCGCCGTACGCCCACAGCGTGGCACCAGAGGTGGCTCACCTCGATGGCGTTGCCCGACGAGGACGAGTACGCGAAGCTCCACCAGACCCTATGCCGCGTCCTGGACCTCGCCGTCGTGTACGACCAGCTGCAGATCGCCGAGATGGCCTCGTTCGAGGTCGTCGCCCGCCAGCTCCAGCTCCTGGAGGAGCGGGTGTACGAGACGCGATCGGCGCCTCCGAGCGGCGCAGCCCCCAAGGCCAAGGCCGCGGCCAGAGGCGGCGCCTCAGCTGGACCCTCCAGCTCGCCTGAGACCAGCTACTTCCTCGGCGCAGGCGTCTCAAAGGCCAACCTTTGCATCTCACCAAAATTGCTGGAGTACATGGCAGACCAGATGAAGGCGGAGGCCGCCATCAGCAAGGAGCGCCGCAAGGCTCGCGAGGAGCGGGCCTTGCGGGCGCCATGACGCCTGAGAACTTCAGGCCTGGCTGTGGGGCGCGCCGCAGTGGCGCCAGCCAGGCCCATTGCCCCCTCTCTGCGCACCCTCTTCGGCAGCGAGGCGTTTTTCCCTTCCACCCTCTACCTGTGGAGCGAAGATCGGGCACTTCATCCATGGGTGGATCGGCCCGCAGACGGGTCGCCAGAGGAGCTGCTTGGCGTGAGTGGTACAACGACGCGGTGTCCACTCTCAACGACATGTACCACTGCGACCCGAACGATGTGATCGGCCCGCCTCCTGGTCTTCCTCCACGCGCTCGTAGTGACGCTGAGGAGTTTCTTGCCCAACAATATCGCGATTTTGAACTACCTCCTGGATATTCTGAATCTCCCCAGAGATGCGAGGCAGCCCTCGCAGAGTTGCTCGCATCGGCGCCTGGGTACTCTGGAGAGTCTCGGGTAAGACCCTACGACAAGGAGCTCGTCTCCTGGCCGAAGCACGCGGCTCCCGTCCCGACGGCCGACCTCGTGTCTGAGGCTGATCGTTCTACGCTGTCAGGGTGGAGGCATCAAATGCTACGTGGCCCTGCTGATGCAGCTGCTCTCAGGAAGGACTCGGGACTGGGGTCACCCTATGTGGATCCACGCCATCGGTTTCGACCTCGGGAGTATGCTGATTTTCTGCTACGCCTCGACCAGGCTGGCATGCTTGAGTGGGAGGTCGCCGATCGTCAGGCTACCTTTTCTACTGGCTTTTTCTTCGTCGAGAAGTCCAACGGCGTCAACCTGCGGCTCGTCTTTGACACGCGGGTGGCCAACATGTCCTTCTCGGCCCCTCCTTCTACGAGATTGCCGACTCCGTCGGCATGGAGCGCACTCGAGGCCGACCGCGACTTCAACGTTGCCCAGGGGGACATTCAGTGCGCATTTTACCATATGAAGCTACCGCCACATCTGCATCGATATTTTTCTCTGCCCGTCGTCCCGAATCGGTGCTTGGGCTTCAAGCGGCTCAACGGTGTGGTCATCGGGGCGGACGCCTTTCTGCAGCCGTTCGTCTCCGTCATGCCGATGGGCTGGTCATGGGCCCTCCACTTTTGCCAGTCCGCCCTGACCACGGCCATCCTCGACTCGGGAATCGACGAGAGCTCCATGCTGGTGGATGGCGCCGCCATCCCTCTGCTGCGAAAGGACTCCGACGTCATCGGCGCAGGTTGCGTAGACAACTTTGCCACCGTGTCCCTTGACCCCGAGGTGGCCACGGCGGCATGCCAGGCCATACGTGACGTGCTCGCGTCGAGGGGTCTGCCCGTTGACGAGTTCGCCCCCGCAGCCAAGCGCGTGGTCTTCACTGGCTTGGACATCCTCGGCGACGCCGGCGTCGCCCGCTGCAAGATCGACAGGCTCTGCCGGTTGCGTCAAGCCTTGCTCGGTCTACTGAGACGCGGCTTTGCATCGCCCTTGGCCTTGTCAGCAGTGGTGGGTCACTGTACGTGGGGTATGATTACCAACAGACCCATGCTGTCGATCTTCAACTCAGTCTACCGCTTCATGGGGTTGGAATCCCGAGTGGCCGCGCCGCCGTGGCCGTCGGTCGTCGCCGAGCTGCGCGCGGCGGCCGCCCTCATACCGCTATGGTGGGCCGACGTTAGAGCACAGTGGTCGGCGACTACCTTCTGCAGCGACGCCTCCCCCTACGGCATCGGGGTCTGCCGCAAGACCGTCGACCAGGAGGTCGCCGCGGCCGCGGGGCGCTTGTCGGAGAGATGGCGCTATCGGTTCTCCGACGCCGTGCACGCCCGTGCCCACGCGCTCGGGATCGAGCCTCGCTCTGTGTTAGAAGCTACCGTGGACAAAAATTGTCTCGCAGAATGCCGCCTCAGTACGAAGCCTCCTAAGATCCTTTGGGGCCCTCCGTCTACGGCATCATCGTTACAACAACCAGCTGACGCTGCTTCCTTCGACGGCTTCGATGAGGTTCCCGACTCGATCACGGCTTCCGACGGCTGGGCCACGATACACAGTTCGCGTCATTCAAGGTTCGGCTTGGACATTATGCGATACGAGGCGGAGGCTCTCGGTTTTGCGATGCGACACTCGGCTCGGTCTGGGCGGCTTCGGCATCATCGCATCTTGTTCACCTTTGACAATTTGGCTCTAGCTCTTGCCGCTGGCAAGGGCCGTTCTGGCGCCCGAGGCCTCCGCGACCCTCTACGCCGACTATGCGCCTTGTCGGCGGCCACAGGCATCCGCCACGCCATTCGGTGGATCCCCAGTGAAAGCAATGCCGCGGACTGGCCGTCCAGGACAGGCTTCTTCGTCGGGCCGACCTTCGAGGAGCACCAGGCCTCTGCATCCCGAACTTCGAGGGCATCGGACCACGCCGCTGGCGGAGCAGAGGACCAGGACCCAGCCTGGGCCCGTGATGCTCGCCCGAGGGGCCCTGTCGGTGCTGGAGTCGGCCGCCGCGTCGGACACGACCATGGCCAAGTATCGGGACGCTGCCAAGAAGTTCGAGCAGCGGTGCCGCTCGAAGTCCCAGACGTGCGCCACGACGGAGGAGGTCGGTGTCATCCTAGTTACCTACTTCGTGAACCGCTTTCTGGACGGTTTCGACAGTGCCACGGGCCGTGTACTCATGCCCGTTCTGGAGCACTACCTACCCGCGGCCCTTGCTGGCAGGACCCCGTGCCCACAGGCGGCTCGCGCCTTGACAGGCTGGCGGGAGCTCGTGTTCCCACTGACGCGTCTCCCTCTACCTCGAGCGGCGATGGCCTCCATCGTGGGCGTCCTGATAGCGTGGAAGCCCTTCGGCGTGACAATGTTCATCGGGCTGACGTTCGACACCTACCTGAGGCCAAGCGAGGCCCACCGCCTTACGGCGGGGAGCGTGATGCGACCTCGACCCGTGCGCGACGAGGGCCCCACCGACGGCCTTTGGACCGTCGCCTTCGACGCGGTGCGGGGCCTGTGCCGTCGAGCAGCAGCCGCCCTCGGTCTGGAGATCGAGTTGATTCTCTACTCGCTTCGTAATGGGGGTGCGTCCGTCGACCTGCGGTCGCTCAGGCGCACGACGAACGGGGTCAAGGACCGCGGCCGCTGGATGACGGACCAGATCCCTCTCCGCTTCGCGAAGCGGACCCGCACGCAGCAGCGGATCGCCAGCCTCGGCCAGAACATCGTCGAGTTCGACGAGCAGGTGGACTGGCAGAAGAACGACTTCATCCTCCAGACCACGGCCTCGGGCGTCTTCCCACGGCAGGTTCCACGGGCAGTGACGCCGACGCCGCCTGCGGTCAGGCCAGCGCCCGCACCGATCACCGCACGGTGGGCCTTCGTCTGACGCGCCTGCGGCGCGCTGCCAGGCGGGTTTCTACGAGAAGCAGGCACTGCCCCGCGCTGGTGCTCGGCTGCGGCGGAGGGGCGGCACGCGCCCTGCAGCGGATGGGCTTCGGCGTCGTGCATCTCGACACGAGTCGCCACCCTGGTGACGACATCACCGATCCCGCAGTGATGCGGCGCGTCTTAGGCTGGATTCGTTCTAACTGCATCTCGTGCGTGTGGGTGGAACCCGACACCGCCACCTGGCTTCGTCATTCGCTTGCTGTTCGTTCTAAGCTGTATCCTCGCGGCCTCCCGACCTTGACCAACTTTAAGGCCCGATCTGTTTACATCGCCAACCTTTTCCAATATCAGTACTTGCACGTCCTGTCTGAATGCTGTAGTAAGAAAGTGCCCGCCATATTGTGCCACCCCGACGCGTCTTTTATATGGGATGGCCGTGCGTGCACCTCTCTTGTGAGACAGAGTTCTTCTTCGACTGTTTTCGACTCTTGCATGTACTCTGGCCGCGTCAGAAACAGATTTCGTCTTGTTGGCTGGAACGTGAAAGATATTGATAGGCTATCCCTGACCGGTTCACCTGTTGCCTCGCCGTGCCGTCGCACTCGGAAGCGACATCTCGGCGAGTTAGGCATCCCATCGTTAGACCGTCAGATGCGCAACGCTGCGCGCCACCCTCCTGTCTGTGCACTACGATGCGCATGTGAAATGATGGCCAACAGTGTCGATAGCCTCCGATACGTCTCCCGACTATCTAGATGTGTGTGAGTTTTCATTCAAGCTTTGCGGCTTGCAGCAAGTGTTTTGGACTAGCCATGATACCTGGTGCTGGCCCCTGCGGCATCAGATTTCGTGTCCTCGCCTGGCGCCCCTTTGCACAAAAAGAATCGTCTGGCCACGGGGTCGTCCACATTATGCTGCCCGCGGCTATTTGTGGCTCTCTTTCGGGCCGCGCTTCCATTCTCAAGTCTCTCCCTCCCCCCCCTTTGTTCCCAATCATCATCACCATCATCATCACCATCATCATCATCATCATTTTCCTTCTCCTTCTCCTCCTCTTCCTCCTGCTCCTCCTCCTCATCATCACCCACGTCATCCTCCTCCTCCTCCTCCTCCCCCTCCTTTTCCTCCTCCTCCTCCTCCTCCTCCTCCTACCCCTCGCGTTCGTAGCGGGTTTGCGTGTTGATCTTTAGGTAACGTCTCTTCGGGTTAGGTTTCTGTTTCAGCCCACGCTCTTGTCTTCTTGCGAGTGGGCAGCCTTCGCCCCCAGGTGGGGAATGGGGTGGCCGAAGGGCCCCAGTGAGGTCTCCTGGAGGGTGGGCGTCGGGCGAGGTGCCGTGCTGACAGGACGGATGCTGAACGGCAGAAGGAGCCCTGTCCTGGCAGTGCGACGGGACTGGCCAAGCTCGTCGTCCGGCCTGAGAGTCATCAGCTCTTCGTTTCTGACTCGGCTCGGGACGGTTCTTTCGTCGTCGCGTGCAGAGCTTGGGCAGGTGCAGCGAGCGTATCCGGATATGCCTACGTCAGCGGTGCCTCCAGTCATGTGTTCTACGTTCAGCAGGTGTGCTTAGGATTTGCTTCTCAGAGGTCGACACCCCATCAGTTCTAAGACAAGGCGGCCAATGGCGTACAAGTTCACGATCCCAATTGTCTAGGCGGCCCCGAGCGTTGCCATCCAAGCGCTCGAGCCGCTGCCATAGCGGAGTCGAACCCTTTCCGAAGCCGTGCGACGGACCTCTTCTTTCCCTCTCCTCCTGCTCCTCCTCCTCCTCCTCCTCCCCCCCTCCTCCTCCCCTCTCCTCCTCCTCCTCCTCCTCCTCCTCCTCCTCCTTCTCCCCTCCTCCTTCTCCTCCTCCTCCTCCCCCTCCTCCCCCCCTCCTCTCCTCCTTCTCCTCCTCTTCCTCCTCCTCCTCCTCCCCCTCCTCCTCCTCCTCCTCTTCCTCCTCCTGCCTCCTCGCCTCCTCCTCCTCCTCCTCCTCCTCCTCCTCCTCCTCCTCCTCCTCCTCCTCCTCCTCCTCCTCCGCCTCCTCCTCCTCCTCCTCCTCCTCCTCCGCCTCCTCCTCCCCCCCCTTCCTCCCCTCCTCCTCCTCTACTGTCTCTCCTCTCCTCCTCCTCCTGCTCCCCCTCCTCCTCCTCCTCCTCCTCCTCCTCTTCTCCTCTCTCCTCCTCCTCCTCCACAATTACTCAATATGAATACTACTCTCCCTCTTCCCCTGATGGCGTGCTGGGAGTGGCCGACCCCCCCCCGCGTACTGTTTTTTACACACAGGATTCCCGGGAGTTGGGTTTTCGCCTGCGTTTTTTTATTGTTTTTTTCAAAATGCTTCTCTCGCTGAGGCGCCGGCCTCATTTCTGCTCCCGAATCGTTCCGAATCGTGCTCCCGCTGCAGCGTGGGCCTCATTTTCGGATCGGTGTTTGGCCTCCGTCGTTCAGGATGGCGTTCTCGCCCAAGCGCGGGCCTTTTCTCGCGCGCCCATCCGCCCGCCACCACCGCGCCGCACCCCACCACCACCACCCACCACCACCACCCACCACCACCACCACCCAACCACCACCAGCAGCAGCAGCTACCACACCACCACCACCAGCACCACCACACACCACCACCACCACCACACCACCACCACCACCACCACCACCACCACCACCACCAACCACGCACACACGCACGCACGCACGCACGCACGCGCACCACCACCCACTACGCACGCGCGCGCGGAGCCACAGGTCCGCTACGACACGCGTCCGCGGATAGAGAAAATCAGCGCCATGGTAAGGGATGGGAGGGAGGGGTAGGACGTCAGATATGACGCGAGCGCACCTAGCTTGTCCTCCTCCTCCTCCTCCTCCTCCTCCTCCTCCTCTTCCCCCCCTTTTCATGTCCTCCCCGTCCCGTGGTCGCGGGAAGGCTGCATTCGAGGTGAGGGACACAGATCCAGCACACTTTATCTGGCAGCTTCGCCAGCGGTTCTTCCTCGGGAGCTGAACATGGACCGCAAGTGGTCCGTTCCATCCTTCCCACCAAGAGACTGAGGCCCACGAGACCAGGGTCCATTTCGATACGATCGGCTTCGATTCGATATCGACCTCGGCCAGCCCGATCCGATTCGATTCCGACACGCCGACGATCCGATGCGGCTAGATGCTTCTATGGCGCTGTTGTGCATCCTGGCGCAGCCGATCCGATGCGACTCGGATCTCTCTGATGCAGCCCGATCCCGTGCGATTTGCCGATTCGATGCGGACGGCAGCCACGCGCAGAGGGGGGTGGGGGGAGAGGGGAGGGCTTCTTAGAAGCACCCCTGCTTCTGAGAAGACGCGGGCCTCACCTGTAGATGTAAGGCCAGCGCCTTCTAAGAAGCAGCCTCCTTCTAAGAGGCCCTCCCCCCTCCCCCCACTCCTCCTCCTCCTCCTCCTCCTCCCTCCTCCTCCTCCCCTCCTCCTCCTCCTCCTCCTCCTCCTCCTCCTCCTCCTCCTCCTCCCTCCTCCTCCTCCGCCTCCCCTCCCTCCTCCTCCTCCTCCTCCTCCCCCTCCTCCCCTCCTCCTCCTCCTCCTCCCCTCCTCCTCCTCCTCCTTCCTCCTCCTTCTCCTCCTCCTTCTCTCCTCTCCTCCTCCGCCTCCTCCTCCCTCCTCCTCCTCCTCCTCCTCCTCCTCCTCCTCCTCCTCCTCCTCCTCCTCCTCCTCCTCCTCCTCCTCCTCCTCCTCCTCCTCGTCCTCTTCCCCCCCCTCCTGTGCGCGCCGCCAAGGGCTGGTCCTGCATTGGCCCCCGCCTCTCGGCAGGCCGCCCGGAGCCTTGGCTCGGGAGCCGCCCTCCGAGGGCCTCTCGGCCTGCGGCCGCCCTCCCGTGGGCCGCGGCGGGCGTGCGTGCACATCGGAGACCTCGCCCCCCCCAGGCGCCTCCGACCTCCGAGGCCTTCCCCGAGAAGGGGGAGGAGGAGGAGGAGGAGGAGGAGGAGGAGGGAGGAGGAGGAGAGGAGGAGGAGAGGAGGAGGAGGAGGAGGAGGAGGAGGGAGGAGGAGGGAGGAGAGGGGAGGAGGGGGAGGAGGAGGGGAGGAGGGAGGAGGAGGAGGAGAGAGGAGGAGGAGGAGGGGAGGAGGAGGAGGAGGAGGGGGAGGGGGAGGAGGAGGAGGAGGTCGCGAAGCATGCAGCATTGCGGGAAAGACACGACCTCCTCCCCGCCGCCTGCCTCACTCTCCCTGCTTCTGCCGCCGCCGTCCGCGCTGATGCCCCGCGTGCCTCACGTCCTGGCTTGGGTCCGGGCTTCTCTGGGCAGTGGGACCCAACCTCGGGGGCGGCAAAGAGGGGGGTGATGACTAGGGGGGGGATATCATTGCGGGGGCCATGATATTTCCTCAGATTTCATGGCGCCTCTTCTGGCCCCCCCTGGGCCGCGCACGTGCCGCCGGTCATGCTTTGCACCCCCCCCTCCTGGACCCCCCCCTCCTGGCCGCTCGCGACAACCGCCTTGGAGAAGAAGCGCTTGACGGTCAAGTCGTACGCGGCGGGTGCGCGAGGTGGACGGGGCAGCATTGGGGTCATGATGCTCCAACCTACTTTAGCCTTGACCGCCAGGAAGAACTTCGAGCGCCCAGAAGAGTACCGAAACTCAAGGGTTTTCGCGTGTCGGGCCCTGGGAGGCGCTTGCCCGACACTGTTTCGACACTCTTTTGGCACTTCTCGTGGTGCTTGAAATTTTTGGGGGATGTGGCCCTCAAGTGGGATGGGAACAACATAACATGGGGGAAGTCACGCCCGGAGCTCCCCGGGCCCGATCGCCCTGCGCCGCTCCCCGGGCATGGACCGGTCTGCGAGTGCCGGTGGGGCCCGAGAGGGGGGGGCGAGGAGCGGCGCGGTGTGACAACGGTGCGGCGCCAAAATCTCAGAGCCCTGACCCCAGACCCCAGACGTCATGCTTTGTTGTCGCATCGTCGATCCCCCAGTGGTCTCCAGGGCTGCACCTAAACGGTGTTTTGGCGATTTCGTGGGCCGTTTTCGTTTCGACTTCGTTTTGCGGTAAAGGCTGATCGAAGACAAAACGATGGAAAACGAAAACAAAACGAAAGCGAAAAACACCGTTTAGGTTCAGTCCTGGTGGTCTCGACCGATTCCTAGGGACCGCGTAGATGGGGTCGGAGTAGATGGGGTCCGAGTAGATGGGGTCGGAGGATCGCGCTGTATCGTCGATGCATCGGCGATGTGGCTCGATGCGGAGCCCGACTTTCTCCACGCCGCCGACGCCGATGAGTCGCCGACGTCGGCGATGTATCGGCGATGCGACGAGGCCTTCCGACCCAATCTACTCCGACCCCATCTAGGAGCCCTCCATGACCCCAGACCCCAGACGTCATGCTTTGTTGCCACATCGTCGATCGCCCAGTGGTCTCGACCGATTCCTAGGGACCGCCTTTGCAGCCCGCGTCGTTTTTGGACGGTCCTGGGGTCCCCGAGGCCGAACATCGTAGAGCAGACGCCCGTCGTGCTTCTTCGCGACGCGAGGTGGTCTGACTCTCGGATCGTAGCTCGCATCTCTCACGGCTGCTCGGGACGATGCGGGCCCCCCCCCGGAACGCCCTCGGCGAGGCGGAGCCGTCGGGAGGCATTCCGAGGTTGGAAAACGTCCAGGGACCGAGGCCCTGCCCCCCTCGCTCCCGCTGCAGAGTGGAGGCGCGGAGACCGCGCCGGACCACTCGCGCCGGGACGACCTGGGCAGGTGAGAACAACTGGGTAGCCGAAGGCCAGACTGTCAGATTGGATTGGGCCCCAAGGGCCAATCTGGCTTGGCCAAACTGGATGATTTGGGTTATTCGCCAGACTGGATTCGCGTTGGCTCCCTCGCCAGATTGCCCCCGTTTGCCAGATTGGGCCTGCCAGATTGGGCCTGCCAGATTGGCTTCGACTACCCAGAACAAGCATTTCGACCGAGGCGTTCTCAACACATCCTCATGCTAGACATCGGCCAGGGCGACCTGGGCACGTGAAACCTATGGCGTTTCGCTCGAGGCGTCCTCAGCACATCCTCATGCTAGACATCGGCCAGGGCGACCTGGACACGTGAAACCTATAGCGTTTCGCTCGAGACATCCTCAACACATCCTCGTGTTAGACATCCGCCTGGGCGACCTGGACACGTGAAATCAAGCGTCTCGCTCGAGACGTTCCCAACATGCTGAGGCCAGCCTGGGCTACTCGGGGGCTCTGCCTGAGGCCAGCCGAGACTACCCGGGGCTGTCTGTGCGCAACCTGAGGCCTTACCAGCCCTGTCCCAGCCCCCCCCCCGCTCACTCGAGATCCGACGTTGCGAAACAGATGCGCCATCGCGAAAAATCGCGACTGGAGCCCTAGGCCCTAGGCCCCATCTTCCTGCGGCATTCTTCGAGCCGGATTGATTTGTGATGGCCCAGGGGCCCGAAACCGGGCGAACACGCCCGGCGCGACAAAATTGCAACGCCCAGATCTCAGGGCTCTTCTGGTCGTCGCCGAGCCGACTGGAGGAGGGGAGGGCTCGGGCGGGGCTGGGACGAGGACAAATCCGTTCCAGAGCATTCCAGAGCGTTCCGGAACGCTCTGAGAAGGCCGCGGCGCCCGCGACATCCTCCAGAACCGCCAGATCTCAGAGATTCTCGGGAGGAGGAGGAGGAGGAGGAGGAGGAGGAGGAGGAGGAGGAGGAGGAGGAGGAGGAGGAGGAGGAAGAGGAGGCTTCCTGAGGTGAGTTCTCGATTTGAATGGAGCACTGTGGTATCCACTCTTTCTCCTTCTTCTTCTCCTCCCCCTCCTCCTGCCTCCTCCTGCGCTGCTCGCTGGGTGGCTGCGAACTGCGCAACTGTCGCCACTTTCGTGGGCTCCTGGGAGGTCCAGCGGAGTGGAGGTGTACGCGCATACAGATGACACATCGCGGCTCCCTGGGTGGCTGCGAACAGTGCCACTGTCGCCACCCGCGTGGGCTACTAACAGGTCCAGCGAAGTGGACGTGTACGCGCATCCAGACGGGACCTGGCGGCTCCCCGGGTGGCTGCGAACTACGCCGCTGTCGCCACCTTCGTGGGCTACTAGCAGGTCCAGCGGAGTGGACGTGTACCATCCAGCCGGGACCTCGCGGCTCCCCGGGTGGCTGCGAACAGCGCCACTGTCGCCACCTTCGTGGGCTACTAGCAGGTCCAGCGGAGTGGACGTGTACCATCCAGCCGGGACCTCGCGGCTCCCTGGGTGGCTGCGAACTGCGCCGCTGTCGCCACCTTCGTGGGCTACTAGCAGGTCCAGCGGAGTGGACGTGTACGCGCATCCAGCCGGGACCTCGCGGCTCCCTGGCTGGCTGCGGACTGCGCCACTGTCTCCACGTCCGCGGGCTTTTGGGAGGTCCAGCGGAGTGGGGGGCAGCGGCCTCCTTGGGTGGCTGCGAACAGCTCCACTGTCGCCGCTTCCGTGGGCTCCTGGGAGGCACAGCGGAGGTGGGGACAGCGCATATCATTCTAGACCTCGCGGCGTCTGGTGCCTGTGGACTGCGCAGCTGTCGCCAGGTTCGCAGGCTCCTGGGAGGCACGGCGGGGTTGAGGGCAGCACAGATCATTTGAGACCTCGCGGCTCCCGGGGTGCTGCGAGCTGCGCAACCGTCGTCACTGTCGTGGGCTCCCGGGAGGCACGGCGGAGTGCAGGGCGCCCGCCTGGCGCGTGCCCGCATGGCGCGTGGCGCCGTCGCGTCACTTAGCGCGCGACGCTGCTGCATCATAGAGCGCAGAGCGCCAGCACGTCACGCAGCTCGTGGCGCTGTCCTCGGTGGCCCACTCCTGCGCGGGTGCGCGACGCGCGTGGCCCCACGTCGTTGGGCGAAGAATCTCAGAGTGCCGCATCTTTCGCAACGTGTTCTTGTGTGGGGCGTTCATGTACGCAGTCGCCTTGTGTGTAAAGAGGGTTGGCTACTCCACATTTCGTAATAAAGGGAGGGGGGTCTCATTTCGAGGGGGGTCTCTTCCAGGCTATCTTGGAGGGCCTGGGGGGGTCTGGGGACGATGTTTTGGAGGGTTCTCCCAGGGGGGGGGGTCTGAAATGGCTTGTCTTGGAGGGTCCAGACCCCCTCCCTTTTATTACGAAATCTGGAGTACGTCTCGGGTGGTTCTCATCACTGGAACTGCTCGATTGGAAGACAGCCGTACGATCATCCTAGATCGTGCCGGAACAGCTGTCCCAGGGATTGCGACGCCGCGGGTCCATACAGTTCTTGCGCCCGGAGAACGTTTGCTCGGTGCCTCGTTTGCTCGGTGCCGGTACCCTTCGGGACCTGGTTCCACGCCAAAGGCGTGCGACACTGGTCGTCCGTCTCGGGAGCACTCCGCCACGGGGCCATATCTAAGGGGCACGCAACCGACCGCCACTTGGAGGATCTGCGGAGCCTGGGGGTAAAAAAAAGAAGTTCGTGCGCCCTGAGAACCCTGAACCGTGCCAGAACACCGTTCTTGGCATGCCAACACCGCGCATCATTCATGTTGTTGCGGCCGGACGTTTTCACATCATGCCAGCAGACTTCTCCTGGGACTTCAGCCCTGCGAATCCTTACAACAGCTACAAGCTGTTATGGCGAATTGGCGCGGCGCCAGAGCGAGATTTGCATTTTGAGAAGGGTCTGCCGTCCATGTTTGAAGCTCTTGCGGCTCTTGCGCATGTGAAGAAACTACTGCGCGCAGTGCTAAGGCGAGAGCCACATTTTGAAACCCGGCCGCCCTCCATCCTTGAAGCGGTTGCGAACATTGAAGACAACTGCGCGCGCCGCTGAGACGAGGGCCACACTGTAACCACCTGCCCTGCATCTCTGAAGTTGCTGTTGAACGAGTGCGCGTGGCGCTGAGGCGGGAGCCGAGTTTTTTTAGAACGGACCGCCCTCCGTCCGTGAAGCTGTTGCAATCTCGAGCTTCAGGACCGGACGTGGTCGGAGAGTCAGGCGAAACGCCCGGCCCGCCGTGCCGATACGTTCGGGGGTGCGACATTGTCGCACCCCCGAACGTGTCACAGGGAGGAGTTGTTCAGAAGGACAAGGGGTGGTGGGGGAGGCGGGGGAGGACGACGAGGAGGAGGAGAAGGAAGAGGAGGACGAGGAGGAGAAGGAGAAGGAAGAGGAGGATGATGAGGAGGAGGACCAGTGTAAACCCAAGAGTCATCAACGATGTTGAAATGAACCCTCCCTCCAAGCTCCCTCTTCATAGACCCCCACAACGGTTCATTTCCATTGAGATGGAACTGCCTCGTTGGAAGACAACCGTTTGAAGATCCTGGAGCATGCCCGAACATTGTTCTCGGGATGTCAACGCCACGTATCAACCTGACTGCTGCGTCTTGACGATCCGGAATCGTGCCAGAGCGCTATTTTTGGAACTCCAACACCGTGGATCAACACAATTGTTGCACCCGCATACATCTGAACCCTTCCCAGAAACCATCTCTGCTACATAATCCGTGAAACTCTTGCAAATTTTTGAAAACGAATATGCGCGGCGCTAAGGCGGAACCACATTTTTTGAGGAACCGCCCTCAATCCGTGAATCTCTTGCAACTGTTTAAAACGAGTATGCGCGGCGCTAAGACGAGAGCCACATTTTGAAAACCACCCGCCCTCAATCCGTGAAGCCCTTGCTTTCTAAAAACGAATGCGTGCGGCGCTAAGGCGAGAGCCACATCTTGAAAACGACCCGCCCTCCATCTGTGAAGCTGTTGTCACCTCTTTAAGCTTCAGAGTCATCAGCGGTGAAGAAGTCTCAGGCGAAACGCCCGGCCCGCCCTTAAAGCTGGCCTCGGGGTGCGACAGGGAGACATGATCTATAAGGAGAAGGAATGGAGGAGGAGGAGGAGGAGGAGGAGGAGGAGGAGGAGGAGGACGAGGAGCAGGAGGAGGACGAGAAGGAGGAGGAGGAGGAGGAGGAGGAGGAGGAGAAGGACGAGGAGAACGAGGAGGAGGAGGAGGAGGACGAGGAGGAGGAAGAAGAGAAGGAGGAGGATGAGGAGAACGAGGAGGAGGAGGAGGAGGAGGAGGAGGAGCCCGCCGCCGTCCCCTGCCCCGCTCCGCGCCGTGCCGCGCACCCCGCGGCACGGGGGCAGAGGTCGCCAGTGCTGTGCACGTTCGGCAAGTGGCGCCCGCAGGACGAGTCCAGCCCGCCTCTGTCCAGGCCCCCGCGCCGCCAGTGTAGTGTGCTCGTGTGCTAAGCAATGCCCTAGACGATACCGTACACGCCAGCCTAAGTCAGATCCACTGTTCCAGACGACATCCTAACCAGCTTCCTGGTCAATTTCCCAACCAATCTCCTCAGCAATGTCCTAGGCAGCACCACCCAAAATATCCTAAGCCAAGTTGTACGCACTACCCTAAGCAGTATGCCCAACATTACCCCTAAACCGTATCCCAGCACCAGTCATAATCACTAGAGTCACCAGTGCCTGAAGCAACATTATCCAACACCATATCCTGAGCAGCATTCAGAGCAGCATCCAGTGACGCAATCTCCTGAGCACTGTCCTCAGCAATACCATAACCAGTGTGAATTAAGCTGTCCCAATCAGAGGCCGAGTTGATGTCATCATGGCTTATTGTGCGTGCATTTGTTTCACCTCTCAGATTCAAGTGCGTGCCGAATCCCTGTATCTCTAAGGCTTCAGAGCATGTCGCAGGTTTGTGTCTCACAGGTTTAAGTGCGTGTAGCGCTTGTGTCTCCAAGGCTCAGGTGCGTGCGTGTAGCGCCGGTGTATCTGATGTTTGTAAGTGAGTGTGTAGCGCTTGTGTTTCTAAGGTTTAGCCGCCTGTACAGTCGAGCATCTGGTTAGGAAACCTCCTCCCGCGCTTCACGTTCGCCAGCAAGTTTGCCCAGTTTCTTGAGCACGTTCGCCCCCCTCCAGCGTTCACAACGGAGATTTGCCCAGGTTCCTTCAAAGAGACTGATGGGAAGTCGGCCCACATTTCTTAGTGCTAATTCGATGCATCATATGTTCGGCTGCAGTGTTCGGGTCTGGCGCTTTTTCCTCCAAGGTCCAAGTGCGTGTAGCATTCGTGTATCTGCGCTCTGGGGTGCCTGTCGTACAGTCGGGGCCCTGAAGAAGGAACCCTTTTCGTTGGGGAGGGGCTCCGTGTTCCTTAAGTGTTTCACAGTTTACCTCAGGTTTTCCTTATGTCTTCGATCGGCCTTATGTCTTCGATCGGAAATCGAAGTTCAACTTACGGAAAAAGGGGCCTCGTTCCTTATTTGGGGTTCCTTAGGTCAACGCCCCGACTGTATGTCTCTTGCTCAGCGGGGCACGCGCGCACTGCATGGGCGCAGACGGCCCCTGGGAGCGACGCGCGCCAGCGAGGGCGCGCGCCGCTCGACGCGCCGGCCGCTTGGCGGTGGCCCAGCTCGCCCTGCCGCGGGGCCGCCCGGAGGTGGCCACTCTTCGCCGGAGAGTGGCCCAGCTCACCGGGAAGTGGAAAGTGAGTGCCAGTTTTTCTTTGGATTCGGGCAAGTCTACTTGCATGGACGGGGGGGGGGCTGAGTCTGAAGCAAGCCGAAAACAACTCGACGTGCGGAAATCGCGCAAGTCGAAAGGCACTTGCACGCTCGTGTTCGATTGAAGAGGGGCGGGGGTGGGGGGGGCAAACGCCATGCAAGTAAGCTTGCCTGGATATAAAGAAAAACAGGCTCTGACCCAGTTCACCGGAAGTTTCGGAGGAGAACAACGAGCCGACGCTCGTGCCTTTCCATCGTCTCCCCACTGTTGGGCCTCCTGGGAGGCCTTCGTCGCCACGGCTGGATATTCGCCTGGAGCTTCTGGTCAGAGCGCACCCCGGGAGAGGTCTGGAGAGTTGCGGCGTCGGTATCTTCTGGTTCTCCCCATTTCGGATGCATATCATCTGAGGTCAAATTCAGACTTTGCCTTGGTCCGAACTCCGGCTTAATCCCGCTTCATCCGGCGCAATCCCGCTGAATCCGCGGCACGATCCGGCGAAGTAGCCCCCCAACGGGGCTTAATCCTCCCTGTTCTTTCCGATAAAGACCGGCCAGTAGTTGCCTCCGAACCCAGCATTCGGGGGCCGATGGCCCATCCCGCACAGGCGAGTGCGGATTCGCCATCGCGAGCCTGTCGCCACTCTATCGGCGATGCATCGCGGATGCTGGCTCGGTGTCCCCCCCCCGTGAGCAAGTCCCCCGGATTTTTCCCCCCTCAGGGGGGCGGGATAGGGACGCGAAGGAGGAGGAGGAGGAGGCATGAGGAGCAGGAGGAGGAGGAGGAGGAGGAGGAGGAGGAGGAGGAGGAGAAAGAGGAGGACGAGGAGGAGGAGGCGGAAGGAGGAGGAGGAGGAGGAGGAGGAAGAGGAGGAGGAGGAGGAAGAGGAGGAGGAGGAGGAGGAGGCGGGAGGAGGAGGAGGAGGAGGAGGATGAGGAGGAGGAGGAGGAGGAGGAGGAGGAGGAGGAGAAGAAGGAGGGGGACCATTGGAAACCCAATGGCCATCAACGATTTTTGGAATACACCCTCCCTCCAAGCTCCGTCTTCATTGGCCCTACAGCGGCTCATCTCCAGTGAGGGGTCTGCCTCGTTGGAAGGCAATCGCTTGAAGACCTGGAAGCACACCATACCACTGTTCTCGGGATTCCAATGCCACGGATCAACCTGACTGTTGCGTCTTGACGATCGTGGATCGTGCCAGAACGCCGTTCTTAGGATTTCAACACCGCGAATCAATGTAATTGTTGCACCCGCAAAATCTGGAATCTATCTAAATCACAACTTCTGGTACGCTCATCGTGGAAATCTGCGAAACTCTTGCAAATTCTATGAGCGAATGTGCGCGGCGCTAATGCGAGAGCCACATTTTGAAAAGGAACCGCCTTCAATCCGTGAAGTGTTTGCAAATGTGTAGAACAAATGCACGCGGCGCTAAGGCGAGAGCCACATTTTGAAAACGAGCCATTTTCAATCCGTGAAGCTCTTGCAAATAAATATAGCGAATGAGCGCGGCGCTAAGGCGAGAGCCACATTTTGAAAACGGGTCAGCCTCAATCCGTGAAGTTCTTGCAAATATTTAAAGCGAATGTGCGCGGCGCTGAAGCGAGAGCCACATTTTGAAAACCACCCGCTCTCCATCGGTGAAACTGTTGCCATTTTTTGAAAGCATCAGAATCATACATGGTGAGGAAGTCTCAGGCGAAACGCCCGGCCCGCCCTAAAAACTTGCCTCGGGGTGCGACAGGGAGGAGTTAGTGATAAGGTAAAGGAATGGAGGAGGAGGAGGAGGAGGAGGAGGAGGAGGCGGAGGCGGAGGAAGAGGCGGAGGGGGAGGAGGAGGAAAAGGGGGTGAGGGAACGATGGCGCCCCTCCACTTTCGCCTGGCTCCCCCCCCACCCCTGCGGGGGGCTGGGTCGGAGAGTTTCGAGACGACCCGATTGCGAGGATGCTTCGCTGAAGCCGCGCTGAGAGCAGACCCCGCCCCTGGCCTGGCCCCCTCTCTGGGGCCAGAGGGGCTAGGCCAGGGGGTTCTTCTGCCCACCTGCGGGAACAGGAGGGAGTCGAAGCGGCGAAATCTGCGCGCAGCAGGTGGCCCTCCAGGCGGAGCAGTCGGCACTCCAGCAGCAGGTCCCAGTCGCGCCAGAGGATCGTCCGCCTGGGCAGTCCATGGAGCACGACGTCATCAAGAACACGGGCGGCCTCACCCTCGGCGACCTGGCGCAGGCTCTCAGCGGTGCTCTGGCCGCTCACCCCGACGACACCATGCAGACCGCGGGCGATTTGCCGCAGCGGCTGGCCTCGGCGCTCGGCGGGCCCCTCCAGGAGCTCATGCTGCGGCGGCAGCGCGAGCGGGCCGCCGCCACGGAGGCAGCGAGCGCCCCTCGCACCCCTGCAGCGTCCGTCGAGGGAGACGACGCCGCCGCCGCCGCGCATGGCGCAGGCACTGCAGGCGGCGCCGCCCCTGCAGCCGCAGCGCCGCGCTGGGATCCCGCCGCGATGGAGCCCGAGAAGCTGCGGCAGACCATGGCGGAGTTCTCGCCAGGGCCAGCAGAGGAGACCAGCGACGCCATGCTGGCGCGCGCCACGGAGCTGGCCGTCAGGGGCTTCAATCCTTACTAAGCTCATCATCGCGATGTCCTGCACACTTGCGATGGCGAAAGGCACTATCACTACCAGCAACGTGACTTCCTGGGGTTCATTGGCGCCGTGCCTAGAGACCCTCGAGTCGCACGTCGTTCTCGTCCAGGAGCATCACCGACGGGACGAGGCGAAGCTCGCCGACCTGCAGCACGAGGTGCTGGATCACGGGTTCGCGGGCATCTGGGCGCCAGCAGTGGCAGGCCCCACCTCCGCGGAGGGCACTACGGGCGGCGTCGCGGTCTTGGCCCGCAAGAACATCCCCGTCACGGCCCCGCCGCTGCTGCCCTCGGCGACACTGTGGCCAGGGCGACTGGTGGCCGCCCACGTGCACTGGGGAGTCCGTGGCGGCATTGTCTTCGTGTCGGCCTACCTGGTCGACAGCGTTGGCATGAACGACGTGAACCGAAGCATCTTCGGCGCGCTCACTCGCTACCTCACGAAGCTCACGGCCTCGGGCATCGATTGGATCGTCGGCGGCGACTTCAATGGGCCTCCCAGCTGCCTGCCCCTGGCGCAGTTGGAAAAGGCGGGGGGCCTCTGGCTAGCGCCGTCGGCCGACACCTGCCGCCCACAGGCGGGCAGCGGCTCGGTGCTGGACTACTTTCTGGTCGGTGCAAACCTGGCCAGCCGCATCTCGGCTCCGAGAGTGGATGAGTTGGGCATCACCTCCCCGCACCTCCCTGTCAACATGGAGCTGCGTGCCGCCGACCTGGACATGCGCGTGAGGATCCCGATCGCCCCCAGGGCGATTCCAGCGGTGCCGCCCATCGGCTGCAGCCGCGGTGTCGAGGACTGGGCGCCCACTTTGGCCCAGGTGCGCGCCACAACCAGCGCCGAGGAGCTGCCAGCAGCCTGGGACGCCGTCGTCAGCACCTTGGAGCAGGAGCTGTTGGACCGCTACGACCAGGTTGGCGAAGCGCGCAGGCGGTTCGAAGGACGTGCGGGGCCCATTGCGACCAAGCTGGCGCCAGTCAAGTGGAAGCCGCAAGGGCAGCGTGTCCGATTGGGGCCTGATGTCATCGCGGCCAAGGTCGCGGGCCGATGGGCGCGTCACTTCATGGGGGTCAGCGCGTTCCTCGCGAAGGCCAGCAGGAGGCTGCAAACCGCCAGCCTGCAGTGCTCCCTTGTCCCTGAGCAGTACCACGAGCTGGCGGACTTCGTCGCGAGGGCTTTGGAGTATGGGCGCGTGGTTATGGACAGCAAGAAGACGCTGGCACTGCTCCCGCATTGGGTGAGGTCCTTCTTCGAGCAGGGCTTTCGCGTGATCGGCAACACCGACTTCCTGGAGCAGGCGGGCCGCATCGTCCAGTTCGCCAAGGACGCCCACGCGGACGCGCTCAAGGTCAGGCAGCAGAGCTGGATCCAGTGGGCCAACGACAGCCTGCGGAACGGCGCTGGCAAGGCGCACCGCTTCACCAAGCTGCGGGCGATGCAGGAGGTGCTGGCGCAATGGCAGGGCACCCACACCGAGCTCACCACTGGACGGCTCGCCCAGACCTTCGTCCCGCAGCAGCAGGTCGCCAGCCAGCACCTGATCTGCGACCGGGAGATGAAGGCCTGGGAGGACGTCTGGTCGTGCCACAAGCTCGAGGCGCTGGAAAGGCCAGCTGACTTCGACGAATGGGACGACCTCGAAGACCTCACCGTGGAGGCGCTGCAGCGGGCCGCCTGCAGCTTCCCCACCACCACGGCGCTCGGCCCAGCGCAGATCGGCATGCGCGCGCTCACCTTTCTCACGGACGACGGCGTTTACACCTGCGGCCAGCTCTTCATGAAGTGCGAGGCGCTGGGGGCTTGGCCCAGCGAAAGGCTGTGGCACGCTATGTGCCGCATCCCCAAGGCCTCTGGCGGCTGCAGGCTGATCACGCTGATGCACTCGCTAATCCGATGGTGGTCGAGGGCTCGTGCCTCGACGTCCAAGGCGTGGCTGACGGCGCACCCCAATGCCAGTATTTGGGGCATGGGCGGCGGCAGATCTTCCTCCGACTCCGCCTTCGACCTCAACCTTGAGACGGAGGTATCGGACTGCCTGGACGAGCACGTCGTAATCGTCATGCTGGACGCCTGGAAGTTCTTTGAGACGATTAAGCCCGAGTGGCTACTCATCGAGGCGCGGCTGCTGGGCATGCCGCTGCGGTTGGTCTGGATGTTGATTGAGCTATACAGGCAGCCGAGGCGGCTGCAAGCTTTCGGCTCGGTGTCCTACGCGGTCGTGTCACATCAGGGCGTGCTCGCAGGATGCACTCACGCCTGTGCCATGGTCACCTTGCTCATGTTCAGGCTGCTCGAGCAGGTGCGAGATGCAGGCGTCACCCCGAGGGCCCTCATCGACGACGTCACCTTGCAGTGGCGCGGGAGGCGGCTCTCGCAACTGGGCGTGCTTTGGGCGGCCACCACCAGGTTCCGCGAGGGCGCCCAGGAGCGAGGCATTGTCGTGCAGCCCACCAAGTCGGGCTACTTGGTCTCATCGGACGCGGCTGCTCGCGAGTGTGCCCGACACGCGGCGGCCCGCAAGCTGACCAAGATGCGCTGGGCCCGCAACCTGGGGCACGATCTGGGCGGGCGCAGAATCGCTAGGCTCCAGACGGCAAAGCGGGTGCGGCAGCTCAAGGAGCGGCGCGGCAAGTTGGCAGCTTTCAAAGGGGCAGTGGGCAGGCGCGCTACCTGCCTGTGGAAGACGGGCCTCATGCCGAGTGCGGCGCACGGTGCTGGGGTGTCAGGGCTCACCGACGATGCGCTGCAGGTGCTGAGGGCCGAGGCTGGCAGGCTTGCAGGGGCTCGGCCAGGTGCATCGAGCGTCACGGTGTATTTAGCCACGCAGAAGGCGCGCGAGTACGACCCCATCTACGGCGCCACCTGCGACATCGTTTGCCGATACGCCAGCTGGATCTGGGAACAACGCACCTCCCTGGCTAGGCTCCACAGGGCCTGGGCCAAGGTCACGGAGCGGCTCGTGGGGCGCCCGTCCTGGGCAGGGGCTCGCGGTCCCATCGCCTCCGTCACGCTGACGCTCTGGCGCATCGGATGGCACATGTACTCCAGCACGACCCTGGTCACCGACCAGGATACGGCGATCAACCTCCTCACCACGTGCCCGAAGGACGTCAGGATGCATCTGACCGGCGGCGTGCAACGCTGGCAGGCGAGGCAGATCGCGGCGCACCACCGCCAGCACGGCGAGGTCAAGCCTTGGGTGCGGGCCATGCGGCTCTGCGTGGGCGACGGGCGCGCGGCGTTGGCGGAGGGCCCGTCGGCCACCAGCCTGCGTCACCACTGGGCGACGGTGGCCTGGACGCAACAGGCCCAGCACGACCTTGGGCTGGCGGCGGCGCCGAATTGCAGGGCCTGCGGACATCCGTCCGACTCGCCTGGGCACAGATTTTTCGGCTGCGAGGTACTCGTGCAGCCGCTCACAGAGGAGGAGCAGGACGAGCAGCTGCCGCCCGAGCCGATGCAGGCCATCCGCACCTTCATGTGCGACAAAGGCCTGCAGGAGGGCGGCAGCTTCGAGAGCGCCGACTTCCAAATGTGCTTGCCCTGCATGCCGCCATTCGTGCCGCCCGCCGCGGAGCAGGCCGAGGTGAAGTTCTGGGGCTGCTGGCCTAGCCAAGGGGCGGACACGGCTTCCTGCAGCAACGCCGTCTTCACCGATGGCTCGGGCTTCGCGTCCAGCATGCCCGAGCTGAGGCGCTGCGGATGGGCCTTCGTGCAGCTTTCCCTCCAGGGACTGCCTGTTCGGGCGGCGTTCGGGGCGCTGCCAGGGCCGCTCCAGACGGTCGGGCGCGCGGAGAGGCACGCGCTGCTGCAGGCATTGCGGCTCGCGGGGCCGCAGCTCGAGTTCGTCTTCACCGACCTTCTGTCGATGGAGAAGGAATGCAGCCACTGGGGGCAGGAGCTAGAGGAGGCGCGAGCGGCACATGCCACAGTGTGGAGACGGATTCGTGCCCAGCCAGCGCGGCCTGAAGTGAGATGGATCCCCGCGCATCAGGACATGGATGCGTACTTGGACCGAGGCCTCCACCCGCTGCTGTACTCTGGCAACATGTGGGCCGACTGGTTCGCTCGGCAAGGAGCCATGCAGCACACCGTGTCGAAGGTGTACGAGGAGTTCTACAACATCGAGCTGCAACACTACAAGAGCCTGGCAAAGTACGTCGGCTGGGCGATGCAGAGGACGATGCACGCAGGCCGCTGGGATGCGCCCGAGCAGACAGCCCGCCCGCCAAAGGTGCCCAAGGTGCAGGCGGCGACTGTGATCAGCCACTCCCTGGTTCGCCTGAACGGGACGGCGGTGGTGCTGTGCCGCGCTTGCTGCAGGCAGACCAGCGGGCAGACGGGGCCCACATGGACGCAGTTCGCGCGTTCAGCTTGCGAGGCCAGCCAGTACACCGCGCTGCGGGCCGAGGCCATCATCGCGCACGTCGGCGCGCAGCCCATTGTGGTCTCGGAGGCGGGCGAGTTCGCTATGCAGGCGATCGAGCGCGCGGCGTGCCCCGAAGATGCGGGGCCCAGGCCAGCCGAGCCTGCCCCCTGGGGCTCAGGGGACGGCACCATCGAGATGCAGGGGCGCAGGCTGAGGCGCGCAGGGCCCACCATCTACTGCGAGGTATGCGTGGCGTGGGCGGCGACAGGCTCCTCACTGGCCCTGGCTGCGCCCTGCGCTGGCCCGCCCAGCGCCGAGGGCAAGAACCAGCGCACCTACCTGTCCAACCTCAGGGCGCGGCTCAAGAAGCTCAGCCAAGGGCTGCACCCCAAGACAGGAAAGGTGCTCACTTGGGGAGGTGCAGGCGAGGCTCCAGACGGCCCCAGAACATGGGCCACAGCGGCGGCCAGCGCGGCCGCGGGCGACATGGCCTCTGGGGGCGACGGCGCTGCAGAGCGGCCAAGCGGCAGGCACGCGCAGAAGGAACAGGGCGAGGCGACCAGGCCTGGCCAGGACCACGAGACGCGCGAGGTGCCTGCAGGGGCTGGAGGTTCCGACGCAGTCCAGACCAAGAAGCCTGCTTGGCGGGTGCGACGGCAGGAGCTCCTGGAACGGATGCAGCGAAGGCAGCAGCATCTGCTAGCCGAACGTGGTCCAGCAGCCGCCAGCGGCGCGCAGCGTGATGAGGGAGACATGGCCGACGGCAGCTTGCCCTCGGCCTATGGAGCGCACCAATGCCCCGACGGGGGCACCACTGGACTGGTGACGCTCCAGCCGCCGCCAGCTGCCCCAGACGTGGGGGTGGTCGATGCCTGTCTGGCGGCGGGGCCGTCGCGGCTGCCTGCGCCCTTGAGGTGTGACCTGGCACACGAGGTGACGCTGACCACGGACCACCAGGAGGGCGCCGTGACCAGCCCTCAGGACATGAGCAGCCCGCCGCAGCCGTTCTCGACTACCGATATGGCCAGCACCAGGGGTGGCAGGGGACCTGCAAAGTGCGGTCGCGAATGCGGCCCCGCCCTGAGTGCTGGCAGGTCTGACAACTCGCAGCGGGCGCTGCCAGGCATGGCCAGTGACAAGGGTGGCAGGAGGCCTGCAAGCCGCGACCCTGAGTGCGGCCCCACCTTGGGCACTGGCGGCGACGGCAGCCAGGCCCACCGCGTGCGGCGACGATTTACGGCCTGGGCCAGGGGTGGCAGGGGACCTGCAATGTGCGTGCGTGAGTGCGGCCCCGCCCTGAGCCCAGGATGCGACGAGGACCGCGACGGCAAGGGCATGGCCAGCGCCAGGGGTGGCAGGGGACCTGCAAAGTGCAGTCCTGTGTGCGGCCCCGCCCTGGGCACTGGCAGCGGGTCTCTGGAAGCGGCGTCGCCTGAGGAGGACCAGCGGCAGCCGCAGCTGGCTTCTGGGGAGGCGTGTCCACGTGCAGCTACGGCTGGTGCCAGGGGTGGCAGGGGACCTGCAGTTTGCGGTCCTGAGTGCGGCCCCGCCCTGAGCACCAGCACCCACCCCGAGCGGCGACGGATTACGGCCTGGGCCAGGGGTGGCAGGGGACCTGCAATGTGCGTGCGTGAGTGCGGCCCCGCCCTGAGCCCAGGAAGCGACGCGGACCGCGACGGCATGTGCATGGCCAGCACCAGGGGTGGCAGGGGACCTGCAAGTGCCGACCGTGTGTGCGGCCCCGCCCTGAGTGCTGGCAGAGTTGCGGTGGCTCGGCCTGAGCCAGCGCAGCCGAGGCGCAGCGTCGCGCCCAGGCTTGAGCTGCAGGTCGCTGGATGGGCGCGGTACTGGACCCAGGCTCCCGAGGTCGGCGAGACGATGGAGTGCTACAGCGAGTGGCTCGACCACTGCGTCGGCTACGTCACGCAGATCCTGTCCCAGCCGCGCTTCGCCACCAGGCTGCGGGCGCGTGGGAGGACGGCCGAGGAGATGGCCGAGGAGATCTGCGAGCGGGCCTGGGGGACTGGCAGGCCCGCGAGGCGGGCCTACTACAGGTGGCGCCACACGCTGACGCGGTCGCAGAGGATCGTGTCGGACTGCATGCGGCGCTACGACTACGTGTGCCTGCGGACGTGGCTGGCCGAGCTGCGGCGGGAAGGGCAGCCACCGCCCATTGGCCCGCTCAGAGCGCCTTCGGTGCCGTGGAATGCGGGACGCAGGAGGCGACGGAGAAGTGGTTGAGGGTCGGCCTCTCCTGGCACGGGCAGCCGCTGCGTGGCGTTCTGGCCCCAGCGGCTCGCCGCACGGCGCTGCGCGGCGGTCTGGCCCCAGCGCGCCGCCCTTCGCGTCCGTCGACGTGATCGGCATCACTGGCCTCCCCTGAGGCTGCGGCCCCCTGGCCGCCTGTGCTGCGTCTAGTTGGCCTGGCCGACGCGACGTCCTGCCGCTGCTCTCCGCTGCTTCTCCTCCTCCTCCTCCTCCTCTCCTCCTCCTCCTCCTCCTCCTCCTCCTCCTCCTCCTCCTCCTCCTCCTCCTCCTCCTCCTCCCCTGTCCTGTCTCCTCCTCCTCCTCCTCCTCCTCCTCCTCCTCCTCCTCCTGGGAGTTCCGCGCGCACTGCTCCGATCGGCGCTGGCCCACCCCCCAGACCGGCGCTGCGCGGAGCCGCGGCGCGCGCTGCGATCCCAGAAGTCCGCGCGGATTTTCGAGAGTTTTGTGTGGTTCGATGGTTCTGCTTCCTGGGAGGGGAGGGACAGGGCAACTGTGAGGGGGGGGGGGCAGGATGCTCGTGCCGAGTTGGCTGCTGAGCGCAGCCTGAGGCCAGCTTTTTGTCCGGCTGTGGATGGCTTCGGTAGGCTAGGTTCCCAGGGCTCGGTGTTTCACTTCTGGAGCTTCGGTCGGGCGATGTCGTCGTCGTCGTCGTCGTCGTCGTCGTCGTCGTCGTCGTCGACGTCGTCGGCTCCCTCGACGTCGATGAACTCCGGCGCGGGGTCGCGCGGGAGGCCTTGGGGCGGTGGCAGCGAGCAGGGCGCCCGGCGCCTGCGAGCAGGGCTCGGAGGCAGGGTCTCTGCGCCGCCCCTCCTTGGAGGGGTGGGTGGCCTGGGCGGCGCCTGCCCAGCGGTGGTCGCTGGAACTTGGCGGATCGCGTCCCGTGTCGCGGGCGTGGCGAGCGCGGTTGTGGCCCCGCGGCTTCTCCAGGGTCGTCCACCGCCGCGGTGGTCCAGGGGGCGCCGAACCCGCTCACCCTCGCCGTGGCGCCCGCGCGGAGGGCCGTGCCGTGCGCGCGCGGGCGCGGGCGGAGTGTCCCGAGGCGGGCCCGGCCCCTCCCGCGCAGTCCTCGGATGGCCAAGTGGGCACCTGCGGGGCGGTGGCAGCTTGACCTGTGGCGGCGCATTGATCAGCCACGCGCAGAGTGGGGTGGGGGGAGGGGGGAAGGCTTCTTAGAAACCCCTGCTTCTTAGAAGGCGCGGGCCTTCTCTATAGATGTAAGGCCAGCGCCTTCTAAGAAGCAGCCTCCTTCTAAGAAGCCCTCCCCCCTCCCCCCACCCCCTTGTGCGCGCCGCCAAATTGAGACTCGAGGCCACCGATTCGGCACGTGGCACTCGGAGAGGGCAGCCTCGGTGCAGCGCAGCTCGAGGGCGGCGGTCCTGGCGGCCGCGCCGCCCCGCGGTGCCCGGAGGCCGACGCGGCTGACGCCGTTGGCCTGCGGTCGGGAACTTCCGCTCAGCGCGTGTCGCGCACGCCGGTCCTGGCCCAGCACGCGGCGGCGCGACGAGCGATCCACGTCGCGCTGCTGAAGCATCCACGTCCCGAGCTTGCCAAGGGCTCCCGCCCCGCGGAGCGGGGAGGCACGCTGTCCGCTCACAGGGCACGGCGTACAGCCAGGGCCGCCGCTGCGACACGCAGGGCAAAAGTTCCGGGCCGTGGCGCCGCAGGCCCCGTGCCTGGCTGCGACGGCAAGGGTGGCATCCGTCTTGGCGTCAGGCTCGCACCAGATGGTCACGTGCGGATGGGTGGCCGTGGCGGCCGTGGCGGCCAGGGGGGAACCAGCTGGGGGGCTGAAGTGGCCCAGCACTGGTTCCGGCCAGCAGAGGGGGGAGAAAGGGGCCCCCTCGTGGCCACGGCAGGACGCGCGGCTAATCAGAAGGTATCAGTCTCGACCCTGGGGCCCAGTTTGAACAGATTTGGCCTTGCCCACCCCCTCATGACCGAGTTTCTCCGGACCCATCCAGCGCAGACCACATGGCCGCCCCACGGTGGCTGGGTTCGTAGGTGCCTCCTCCTGGTGCCTGCTGTGGCGAGGACGTTCTGGGGCCGTCCACAGGGCAGACGTCCAAAACGGCCGTGAGCTTGCCTTCGCCTCGGGCCAACCCGCGGCGGGCCGAGCGGGACAGGCTGCCCGCGGAGCGTGACAGCGGCGAAGCGGCTCTGGAAGACGGCCTCGAGGGCGTCGAGGAAGGCTTTGTCCTGGTCGGGCCCTGGGTGGCGCACAGACAGCCCCGCCCCCAGGTACAGTCAAGACGCCGCAATAAGGACCGCCTTGGGTTCCGAAGGGGCTCGGGGAGTTGGGTCGTTTCTTAGAGTTACGCCGCGGGACTTGCTTGTGGCCTAGGCCCACCGTGGCCAGAAAAGCCCCTTGGCTCCTTCTTCGGCGTGCCTTCTGGTCGTACCTCGACTGCACAGCTTCTGGCAGCCTGTTTCTGCTTCTCGGAGGTTTTCCAGCCTCGGCATGCCCTCCAGCGGATTCGCGCCTCGCCGGGGGCGCCTCCACGGGCGCTCGGCTCGTCCCGAGCGGCCGCCGAGAGGTCGGAGTCGTGGCCCGAAGGCCGAGCGACGAGGGCCATCGGAGGGGGATGGGCTCGGGGTGGGAAACGCGACCCTCGATCGCCCACTGGTCGCCAGTAGGGACCTGGTAGTCCAGATTTCGTAATAAAAGGGAGGGGGTCTGGACCCTCCAAGACAAGCAATTTCAGACCCCCCCCCGTGGGAGAACCCTCCAAAACATCGTCCCCAGATCCCCCCAGGCCCTCCAAGATAGCTTGGAAAAGACCCCCCCCCGAAATGAGACCCCCCTCCCTTTATTACGAAATCTGGAGTAGTCCGCTCCGCCCAGGAAGGCGCGGTTTCCAGAGGGGCATGGGCAAGAAAAGCCCCCTGTGCTCCTTCTTCGGCGTGCCTTTTGGCAGCACCTCGACTGCGGTCCTGGCTGGCCTCCCCGCAGCCCGAGCAGCCCCGGCTGGCCTCCGCGGGCCCCCCGAAGAGGAGGAGGGGGAGGAGGATGAGGAGGAGGAGAAGGAGAAGGAGGAGCAGGAGGAGGAGGAGGAGGAGAAGGAGGAGCAGGAGGAGCAGGAGGAGGAGGAGGAGAAGGAGGAGGAGGAGAAGGAGCAGGAGGAGGAAGAGGAGGAGGAGGAGGAGGAGGAGGAGGAGGAGGAGGAGGAGTCCTGGCTGGCCTCCCCGCAGGCCCCCCCCCGAGCAGCCCCAGCTGGCCTCCGCGGGCCCCCCGAGCAGCGCCCAGGGCAGCCCAGGGCAGCCGCTCCCGGCGGCGTTCTCCCGGAGCGCTGTGCGCCCCAGGGTCGGGAGTTGGTGGCGCTCCGCTCCAGACACGGTCGCGTCGTGAACAAAACAAATCGGGGGTGGACAGACCTCCTACCCTGACACGTCGATTAAGGAATTTGCCGTTTTCGGTTCTCGAGAGGGCGGCGCGGCCGTCATGTTCCAGGCTTGCGCCCGCCAGGTTTGGGCCCGAGGGCGTTTTCACTAAACCACGTTTTACTAAAGGGAGGTCTGCCCATCCCCGAAAAAAAGAAAAACACGACGGAAGGTTTTTGCCCGTGTTCGGCCTCTGGAGGCCTTTCTCCGGGCTTCGGGACCGTCGAAAAACGATTCAGGATGGAAAGCCGGTGCTGGGGAAAAGGTCGGGACTTCCGGGGACCGCGCACTGAAAAAGTCAGGACGTCGCATGTCTAGGGCTGTCTCTGAAGCCCTCCCGTTCGGTATCTTCTCTCCTGTTGTGCCGTACGCTGGGGGTGTTCGTTAAGGAATGTGCCCAGGAGGTTTGAGACCCTGGAGTGTGCGTTATCTAATGAGGGCGGCAGTGATATTCATGCCAGAGCCTCAGTTGGCGTTCCCCGGGCTCTCAGACCCTGGATTCCTGATCGAAGGGCTACTTCTCGAATACCCTCACCAGGGAGACTGCTTCTTTGAAGGCGTGGGCCTCATCTGTAGATGTAAGGCCGGCGCCTCTTCAGAAGCAGCCTCCTAAGAAGCCTTCCTCCCCCCCATACCCCCCTCTGTGCGCCGCCAATTTGCTTCGTTGCGCCCCAGCGTGGAGGAGGAGGAGGAGGAGGAGGAGGAGGAGGAGAAGGAGGAGGAGGAGGAGGAGGAGAAGGAGAGGAGGAGGAAGAGGGAGATGAGGAGAAGTGTCCCCGCTGGAGCTACTCGACAGCGCAGAGCAATAGATGATGAGGAGAACGCTCGTCTTTGTTCTAGTTCTCTTCGCCGTCATCCTCCCCCTCCCCCCGTTGTCCTCCTCCTCCTCCTCCTCCTTCTCTCCTCCTCCTCCTCCTCCTCCTCCTCCTCCTCCTCCTCCTCCATTCATTTTCCTCATAGGTACGTAGCCTTTCCCTGTCGCACCCCGAGGCAATTTTTTAGGGCGGGCCGGGCGTTTCGCCAGAGACTTTTTCACCATTTATGACCCTGAAGCTTAACAATTGGCAACAGCTTCACAGATGGAGGGTGGGTCGTTTTCAAAATGTTGCTCTCGCCTCAGCGCCGCGCACGCTCTTGCTGCAAAGTTGCAAGAGCTTCGCGGATTGAGGGCGGATGGTTTTCAAAATGTGGTTGTCGCCTTAGCGCCGCATATATATATATATATATATATATATATATGTGTGTAAGTGCATATATATATATATATATGCATGTAAGTATGTAAGTATGTATGTATGTATGCATGCACGCATGTATGTATGTATGCATGTATGTATGTATGTATGTATGTATGTATGTACGTATGCATGTATGTGTGTATGTGTGTAGGTGTGTATGCCTGTATGTGTGTATGTCTGTCTGTCTGTCTGTCTGTCTGTCTGTCTGTATGCATGTATACAAATTGGAAGAGCTTCACGGATTGAGGGCGGGTTGTTTTCAACATGTGGTTCTCGCCTTAGCGTTGCGCACATCCGTTCAATTTAATGCAATAGTTTCACGGATTGAGGGTTGGTGGTTTTCAACATGTGACCCTCGCCTTAGCGCCGCGCACACTCGTTGAAATATACTGCAAGAGCTTCACGGTTTAAGGGCGGATGGTTTATAACATGTGGCTCTCGCTTTAGCGCCACGCACGTTTGTAACAAATGATTTGAGATTCACGGATTCCCATGATGAACAAGCCAGAGATGGTGTTTTGGAAGGATGCAGGAATATGAGGGTGTAACAGTTACGCTAATTCGCGGTGTTTAAGTCCCAGGAGTGGCGTTCTGGCACGATTCAAGATCGTCAAGACGCAACAGTCAGGTTGATCCGTGCCGTTGGAATCCAGAGAACGATGTTTTGGCATGCTTCAGGGTCTTCAAACGGTTGTCTTCCAACGAGGCAGTTCCCTTAGTGGAAAAGAACCGTTGTAGGGGCCTGTGAAGAGGGAGCTTGGAGGGAGGGTTTATTCCAATTTCGTTGATGACTCTTGGGTTTCTACTGGTCCTCCTCCTCCTCCTCCTCCTCCTCCTCCTCCTCCTCCTCCTCCTCCTCCTCCTCCTCCCCGTCGCCCCAGGTCCCCGGGTCCTGGCCACTACGCCGTGAAGGAGAGCATCGGAACCAGCTGGCAGAAGTACCCGTCGTGCCCCCGCCGGACACGCCCGACTCGCGGAGTGCCCCTTTGGGGGGAGGAGTGCGTTGCCCATGCAGTCCTGGACGTTTGCTGCACGGGCTTCCCCTGCTCGGCTCCCTCGGGCGCGCTTGCTCGAGGGCTTTTCGCCTGCACGGGCGCTTCTCTCACCCGGGCAGCCGCCGCTGCGATCGTTCCATCCGCAGCCCCAGGGAGGTCGCGACCCCTTCCCGCGGGGGGGGGGGGTACAGTCGGGTCCCTGAAGAAGGAACCCTTTTCGTTGGGAAGGGGCCTCGTGTTCTTTCATTGTTTCACAGCTTGCCTCCGGTTTTCCTGATGTCTTCGACAGGAGATCGAAGGCTAACTTATGGAAGAAAAGGGGCCTCGTTTTCTATTTGGGGTTCCTTCGGTCAACGCCCCGACTGTAGCGTGTCGTCCCGGGGGCCGGGGGCCCGAACGCGGCCCCCCCCGATGCCGAAGTCCACGACAGAGCAAGCATCGGGATGAAAAAAGAGGTCCTATGGCAGATCGTCGGAGATCCGGGTCTGGCGGTGGTTATGCAGCCCTGCATCCCTGGGGTAGCCCCCAAAAGAGGTCCTATGGAAGATCGTCGGAGATCCGGGTCTGGCGGTGGTTATGCAGCCCCTGCATCCCTGGGGGGAGTCAGGGCCAGCAGGAGGGTGGCGGGGATCAGGGCGCTGAGGGGCACAGCGGTCGCGAGGGTCAAGAAGCATCCCAGCTCTGCAGGGCTGCTTCCATGCTCGTCGTGTTTGGGCCTTCCTCGCTGTCTCTATGGGTCTTTCGGCCATGGCAAAGGGGTTCATGTCCATGGGGCCGCGCCCTGGCTGTATCCCCCAGTCAACCCCACGGCCCCTTCGAGCTACTCCCGGGCCCTCCTTCCATGACGCTCGGCGATCTGATCTGTTCAATCCCGCCGTTTTTGTCAGATTTCTGCCCTCGGGTGCCGTTTCTGGGCCCCGGGTCACATGGATCTGGGGCGGAATGCTACCCGAGGGGATTTGGCCTCGGACAGGGCTAGGACGAGGACCAATCCGTTCCAGAGCGTCCTTCCAGAACGTTCCGAGAGGGCCGCGACGCCCGAGACGTCCCCCAGAGCCGCCGGATCTCAGAGAGTTTCTCGATCTATCCTCGCCCGATGCTATCCTCGTCCTGGCGCCGTCTTACCCGGGGGCAGTGGTCAGGGCCTCCAGTGGAGGGGTCGGGGGTGGACAGAACCCCTAACAGTGACATGTCGATTCGTGAATTGTCCGTTTTCGGTTCTCGAGAGGGCGCCGTGGCCGTTATTTTCCAGGCTTGCGCCCGCCAGGTTTGGGCCTCAGGTCGTTTTCACTAAACCACGTTTTACTAAGGGGGGTCTGTCCATCCCCGAAGGGGACGTCAGCGCCCCCGGCCGAGTGGAGACGACCGGGGGAAGACCTGGCTCTGGGAGGGCGCCGGCGCCGAGACGAGCGGCGGCAAGGGTCCTCTGGAGCCGCTGCCCGCAGAGTCAACCCGCACAGTGAGGATGAGCGACTTTCCAAGGTTACTCCAGATTTTTTAATAAAAGGGAGGGGGTCTGGACCCTCCAAGACAAGCCATTTCAGACCTCCCCCGTGGGAGAACCCTCCAAAACATCGTCCCCAGATCCCCCCAGGCCCTCCAAGATAGCCTGGAAGAGACCCCCCCCCCAAAATGAGAGCCCCCTCCCTTTATTACGAAATCTGGAGTACCTTTGCATCCTCCCCTTCCGGCCATCCCTGGCCGCTCTCGCTGGCCAGCCCCGCTCGGCAGTCGTCGGCATGGCGCTTCAGGGCCCCTGCATCCTTGGCGCGCATCCTTACTGTACGGGTTGCCTGCAGTAGGGCTCTCGTCGTGCTCTTCGCCGTGCTTCTTTCGCAGCGTCGGACCTCGGGGAAGGGGAGGAAAAGGAGGAGGAGGAGGAGGAGGAGGAGGAGGAGGAGGAGGAGGAGGAGCTGTCCGCCAGCGTAGAGGCTCGGTGCTTTCTCTATCTCGGGGGCGCCCCTCCGCCTGCTCCCGGCGCACCGGGGTGGCTTCCACGCGGCTGCCGGCGGGGGCTCGCTTTCAAGCACCCCCGCCCTGGTCTCCACCGCCATGGAGGAGCCAATGGGCCCTGAGGGCCAACGGGCCCTGAAATTTCCCGCCGCCTGTCAGAGAAGGAGACGGTACTCATATACCGCTAGCCTTCGCCCGTCTTCCCCCTTGTTCGGCCTCCTGGGAGGCCTCCGTCGCCACCACTGGAGTCGCCTTGACGTTCACGCCAGAACGCACCCCAGGAGAGGTCACCCAGGAGTAGGGGTATCGGTACAGTCGGAGCCCTGAAGAAGGAACCCTTTTCGTTGGGGAGGGGCTCCGCGTTCCTTAAGTGTTTCACAGCTTGCCTCAGGTCATCCTTATGTTTCCGATAGGAAATCGAAGTTTAACTTATGGAAGAAAAGGGGCTTCGTTCCTTATTTAGGGTTCCTTCGGTCAACGCCCCGACTGTACCTTCTCGTTTCCCAAGTTTTCGTGGCTCACCCAGGGCCCTCCACGGGCCCCGACGTTCAACAACAGGACCCAGGCTGGGCTGCCCCGGCGCGCCCATGCTGAAACGTATTGGCACGCTGCGCGTCGGCTCGGCACGTGTTGGTCCACGCTTTGGCGAGCGCATCGCGCCAGACCTACGCCTTCAGTCTCCGTGTGAGCTCTGTGTGGGCACGCTGCGTGCTGCGTGTTGCATGTCGGGGCAGCGAAGGACCCAGGGTGAAGGAAGACCCCGGGTCCAGGACCCGTTTCTCTCGGGACCCGTTCGCCCCGTGCCAAGGCGCCGACCGCGATGCCGAGCGCTGCTTCTAGGAAGCTCACTCACTTGGGGCGCATGCGCTTGCGCTGGCGGCACGTGATAGGTGCTGCCCTCGACGCCTCCAGGAAGCCTCGGGGGTGGACAGAACCCCCACCCTGGCACGTCGATTAGTGAATCGCCCGTTTTCGGTTCTCGAGAGGGCGCCGCGGCCGTCATTTTCCAGGCTTGCGCCCGCCAGGTTTGGGCCCGAGGTCGCTTTCACTAAACCGCGCTTGACCAAAGGGGCTTCTGTCCGTCTTCGGAAGCCCGCTCCGGGGGCACGCACATCCCGTGGCTAATTAGGAGGCCACATGCGAACCCTACCCCTACCCCCCACGATGTCTGAGCGGGAGGGTGGGGTTCACTTCGCTCGGGAGCTCCCGAACGGAGTGAACCCCACCCTCCCCCTCGGAAATCGTGGGGGGTAGGGGTCGGGTTCGCCGGGGGCCCCCTACTAATGCTCTTGCCAGGGAGCTCCCTGCAAGTTCACCAGCCCGCCTCCGCAGCGCACACCGCGCCGCGCAGCGCCCGCTGCCGGAGAACGCCCGCTCGGGGCGCCCCCCCCGGCCTGCCTCTGGCGCCCGGGAGCGCTGCCAGCGCTGCTGCCCTGGAGCTCCCGGCGAGCGCAGCCGCCAGCCCCCCCGGCGCACCTCCGCGTGCCGGCGCCGCCTCCCCAGACAGGATTGCGTCGTATGGACATTTTTTATTTATTTATTTTTTTCTCATCTGCGGGGCGAGAGCGAACCTCTTCCGATAGATGCTAAGCGGACCGCGCACAGCATTAATTGGAGAGGGAGGGCAAAAGAAGGCTGGGCATCACGTCGCGGCCGAGAGAGGCGTCGTATGAAAACCAGGACGGGAGGTTTCTGTCCGCTTTCGGCCTTCGGAGGCCCTCGCCGGGCCTCGGGACCGTCGAAAAGCGACTCAGGTCAATCAGGTGCAAGCGAACACCATCGAGTCGTATGGAAAACAGGGCGGAAGGCTTTTGTCCGTTTTCGGCCTTTGGAGGCCCTCGCTGGGCCTCGGGACCGTCGACAAAACGACTCGGGCTGGAAAGCCGTTCCTGGGGAAAGGGTCGGAGTCGGGACTCTTTTGAGGCCCTCGCTGGGCCTCGGGACCGTCAAACAACGACTCAAGTCAATCAGGTGCAAGCGAACACCATCGAGTCGTATGAAAACCAGGACGGAAGGCTTTTGTCCGTTTTCGGCCTTTGGAGGCCCTCGCTGGGCCTCGGGACCGTCAGCAAAACGACTCGGGCTGGAAAGCCCGTTCCTGGGGAAAGGGTCGGAGTCGGGACTTCGGGGGCCGCGTGCTGCAAGAATCCTCCTCCTCCTCCTCCTCCTCCTCCTCCTCCTCCTCTTCTTCCTCCTCCTCCTCCTCCTCCGCAGCCGTTTCGGCTCAGATTTTTCTGAGCTTGCAACAGCATGCCTCTTCGAAACGGCCAAGCGCTGTTGCGGGCCTTTGGCTCGGTTTTGGTGATTTGTGAGCTCCTGCTGGAGCATACCTACCGTGCTCCTGAGGGAACCAAGCATTGATGCAGTCGTCACAGGGCCGCGGACGCCATATTGGAGCTGCCAGAAATGTGGAAGAACGAGCAACTGGGCGTGCATATTGCAGTGTCAATGCGGACAAAAGGCGCCCAAGCATGTTCTGGACCGTGCAAAGACCTTCGGCAATGGAGCGGGTCCTGGTGCAGCTGCTCCTCGGGGGGGGGGGGGGGGGTCGCACGTGCTCGGGGATAAGCGCCAGGCGAAGCTCGAGAAGCAGCTGGCAGATATCACCAAGCGCTTCGACCTGCTACTCAAGTCCTCTCCACAGGGCGGCAGCCACGTCGGCGGTGGCAAAAGTGGTGCGAGCCCAGGCGGAGTCAACAGAGCAGGCTGAGGACCCCCTGGTGGCCCAGGCGGCGGAGCTCGAGCATGCCATCAAGGCTTGCGGCAAGGAGCACATGTCCTAAGCCAAGGAGTTGCTGGTCGCTCAGTTGCGTGAGGTCCGCGCCAAGCTGGATGCCAAAAAGAGCGACCTCACTCAGCACACCAACGTCGGACACCGCCTGGCCAGGGCGGAGAAGCAGCTGGCGAAGCTCACTGGTGAAGTGGAGTCGAAGAACGATGTCATCAAGGAGGCCACTGCCAAGCGCGACGAGCTGGAGGCCAAGCGTCGGGCAGTGGCTATTGAAGTGGATGCGCTCCCAAAGCAACTGGTGGCTTGTATTCCTCGTGGCGTTCCGCGTGCCAAGTCATCACCGCCGTCTCTGGAGATTCCCACGGAGATGCTCGAAGGCAAGGGGGAGATCAAGTCGATGCTTGAGAGCCAGGTCTTCAAGGAGTACGCGGCTCTCATCGCACAGATGCAGGAGGAACAAGTTCCTGATGGCACTGCTACTCCTCCTGCTGGCCCCTTCTGCCGAAGATGATGATGAAGAACTACCTCAAGCCTCCGCCGACGACGCAGAGGCCGAGAAGTTCTGGGAAGAGCATCGGGGTGACAAGCGGGCGATATGTCAGGCGCTGGCGTCAGGAGCGTCCAAGCGGGCGAAGACATCGGGTTCCTGACGGCGCTGGAGGAGTACACCCTGTGCTGAGGGCCTCCGCTGTGGAGGCCCAGGCTCAGTCATGGAGGCCCAGGCCCCAGCCTTGGGGCAAGGTTTTTTTCGGCCCCTGTTTTGTCGGAGGCCTCTTGCGAGGCCCGCGTCGGCGAGGTTTCGCCGACTTCTCGCCCCCAGTTGGCGAACGGCGCGGTAAGAGAAACAGCCTGGAGCAGCGGGGCCGTCGGCCCTGGGCGTGGCCAGGATAGTCGGAGCTCGAGCTTGCATGACTCTGGCAACCTCGGGCCCGCGGCCAGCACGAACAGAGTTAAGCCCCATGCGGGGCAGCCGCTTTGCACTGGTTTCAGAGTTTCTAAGTTCGGGGCGGGCTGTCCTCCCCCGCCTGCTACGTTTAAGGCCGATGACCTACCAGGGCAGGTTTTTGAGTGTTATAACGGGAACAGCTGGGGCACTCTGGAGAAACGGCTCAGACGTTCCGAAGCGTTGGTCCTTTTCGCCCAGGGGATGGGCGTCACGGGCGAGACACAAGGGGACAAGACGGCCAAAGCATTGGCGATGGGATGGCACATGCTCTGTTCTCCCTCTGTTCCCGCTGGCCGCGGGCAACTCTCAGCGGGTGTGGCGATATTCGCGAGGGCCATTGTGGGCCTCAGGTGGCCAAGTCGGCTGCCACGTGGTGTTTTCGTGCCGCATCGTCTGATCATTGCCGAGCTGGACATCCCGCAATGGCCGCGACCGGTTTTGGCCGCCTGCGGGTGCCTCCATGACTCCGAAGGCCTCTCGAAGCGCAACCTGACGATTTTGAAGGAAGCGGGCGGGGTCCTCGAGGGCCAGCATCTGGCCATCTTTGGAGCGGACTGGAACATGCAGTCGTCGATCGTCGAGGTGTCGGGCCTACCACGGAAAGCAAACGTGGTCATCCTACAGCCCCCAGCCGAGACATGTGCCACGGCCGCGGCTAATTCGTACATTGATCATTTCGTGGTGTACCCTGCGGTCGCGAAGTTGGTCGATGAGACCTCTGCCATCGCGACGTGGCCGCGCCGCCCGCGCAAGCCTGCGCAGCTGCAGTTCAAGGCAGGTGTTAGCGGGATCAAGCAGTTGGTTTATCAAACACACAAGAGGCTCCCACGGGAGCTCCCGTTTGGACCCTCCCCCGAGCCACCGTGTTGGGAGGTCCCCAGGGCCTTGGCCGAAGAAGCTAACAGGGCTGCCAGCGTCGATTCGGTGATCGTGGCGTGGGAACTGCTCTCTGCCGCGTGGAAGCGTTTTTCGGATGTCCTGGAGGTCGAGTTAGAAGGTAAGCTGGATACTCCGATCAAGAACAAAGGCCTCAAGGGGCTTCCTCCCTCGGCGAAGTGGGTCTGGGTGTTTTCGAAACCGCGTCGGGATCCTGAGGATGAGGAGCTGGTCTGTGAAGGTTGGATTTGGCTTCAGCAGAACCTCAGAGACCTCCAGTGCACGGCGTTGCGAGTTCATGAGAGCCGTGGCCTGATTGTGCACCAGGACATCCAGGCCGTGTTTAACATCTGCAGCATCATCCAGCAGCCCTTTCATGGGGAGGGCCTGTCCGTGAGGCTGGGCGCCACGGTCAGTGCTGCCAGGCAGTTAGTTGCGTCTCGGCCTCAGGACGGAGGCCACCTGTCGGGTTGGCCCGAAAAGATCACGCAAGCTCTTGATGATTGGGGTGATGATTTTGACAGCGCCCGATCGGGCCTTGACACGCGTGCCAAGGTGAGCTGGGATCAGTGGCAGCACGAGGCGTTATCAGGTTCGGCGCGGACGGTGCACCAGCTTTCCCTTCTTCAACCCAAATGGTTGCCCACGGTTATCGAGACTGCCCCTGGTGTTTTTTGTTTCGGCCGGCCCGCGCAAGCTGCTCGCGGATGAAGCCGACGTGTTCGGGTCCTACTGGAAGGCTTCCCGAAGCCCAGATCCCCTGGAGGTCCTGGACAGGCACTGTTTCGAGCGTTTGAGGCCTGAAGATATCCGTGCTATCTGCAAAGCGTTCAGCCCTCGCACTGCTCAGAGTTTGGATGGCGCGCACATCAGACATTACGGTATGTTGTGCGATGCTGGCCTCGAGGCCCTCGCGTGCATTTTCCAGACGATCGAGAAGATTGGAGTCTTCCCGAAGGCCGTTTACTGGATGCTTTTCCCATTCCTGGAAAATCCCAAGGGTGGGCTCCGTCCTGTTTTGCTCTGTGCGGCCCTTGTGAGGCTGTGGGAAAAAGCGAGGCGGTCTATGGTCCAGGACTTCGAGGCCCGACACCCGAGGCGGCACTGGGCGTTTGGGGCTGGGAAGTCGGCGGAGCAAAGCATCTGGAATCAGGCCATCAAGGCCGAAGCTCATGTTGGAGAAGGGAATGTGACGGGGGGCTTCTCTTGGGACGGATCCAAGTACTACGAGCCCTTCCGATTACCACGCTCCGAGACTGCTCGATCGCGGCTGGACTGCCCAGCGTTGTGGTCAAGGTAACTTTCAATGTTTGGCGCGGCCCGCGCATCCTCCGTCTCGGGACGGATCATAGTGTCGTCCCGTTGTATGCTTCGTGCGGGCTGCCTGCGGGGTCGCGTTTCAATGACATTAATGTTAAGGTGTGCACGCTCGAGCCCTTCAACAAATTTCTCGAGCGCAACCGCGATGTGGATTTGGCTTCCGACGTTGACGATGATACGGTCAGCGCCGATGGAAGCCCTGACCAAGTCGTGGAGGTGCTGGGGAAAGCTGCCGATGACCTTCACGATGTTTTTCGGAACGGTTTAGGAGTCGGACTTGCGGCCGACAAGCTTTTGACGTTCGCCTCCTCGCCTGCTCTGTCGCTGCGGATCGGACGTCGCCTCGGAACGCTGGCGGGCACTGTGGGAACCCACGTTGTCTCCCTGGGTGTCGATTGGGCCTCTGGTGTGAGGAGGAATGCTAAGCAGGCTTGCAGCAATAGAAAAGGAATACTTGCTGATGTGATTTGGAGGCACCGTAAGTTGAAACGCTTGAAGAGGGCCCTTCCCAGGGACAAAAGTAGGATTGGACAAATCTCCACGGCGGGGGTCCGACCTGCGGTGTCCTTCGGGGACACGGTCACGGGCTGCACCGACGCTGAGCTTAAAACGATCAGGTCGGTTATGCTTTCCTTTTCCTCACCCGCTCACGCGGGAGTGCCGACCCAGGCGAAGACAGTGCTGCTCGGTGATCCAGTTTGGCGCAGCATGGTCGCGCCTGCCTCAGCCTGGGCCGCTGCCGTTCGGCAAACGACAACTAAGCCCGCGCTCGCCTTCTTCACGCTTCCCGAGCTGCGCAACATGTGGTTGGCGGTGCCGAAGGACGGTTTCACGTGGAAGAATTCGAGGGGCCCCATTAGCCGTATGTTTTTGTCGCTTCAGCGTATTGGCTGGGAGGCCCTGGGGCCGCTTTTGTGGAGGGATGACAAGGGAAACGGGCTGTCGTTGTTGTACAATTCCCCTGCGATGTTAGGATCCCTCCTGCGTGAAGGAGTTCAGAGGCACCACGAGAGGTCCCTGGCCGCCAAGCTCGGACGGGGGGAAGGAGAGCGAGTGCGCCTTGAACCTATCCGTCGAATCACTAAGGCGTCGGGCAAGGGGAGTGGGCTCAATGCTCAAGGTAAGTACATGGTCAAGTCCCTTTTCTGTAACGGTTGCTGGTGCGAAGATCGTGCCGTCAAGGCTGGTTATTCATCGTCGGGATTGTGTCCTCTCTGCCGTCTGCCCGATTCTCTGCCACATAGATTGTGCCATTGCGTGGGTAGTCCTGAGGTCCGTGCCGCCCGCTCGGCCGTTGAGGCCAGTGATTTCTTTTACCAGCAGGCGCGGGATGGCCCCAGTGAGTTCTACACGGGACTCAAGTTTCGCCACCCTGCTAGTTCGTGGCCGCCACCCAGCGACGAGCACGAGCCCATGCTGTTTGCCGCGGACGGATCGCCCTTATCCCGGAACGATTTCGACACCACGGGGACGAGTGTTTCTGGAGATGGGTCCTGCGGCCCTCACGCCATCAAAGAGCTTTCCAGGGCAACGTATTCGTGGGTGGTCGTGGGGCCCGAAGGGCAGCAAGTGGCGACGGCGAAGGGCACGGTCTGGCCGTCGCTTCCGCAGACGGGCCAGGCGCGGAGCAGCTGCAGCTGAGTCTTTTGCCAATTTTCGTTCCGAGGCATGGGGAAGCGCGTTATAGTGACTGTATGAATGCTGTTCGATTACACAACAGTACGCCCCAGCAACAGCTCAGCCACAAACATAAGTATGCGGGCCTGCGCAGAGGAGCGCTGCAGCACATGGTTAACAACAAGTATGCCCCAGCTGTTTTTTACCCCAGCCCACAGAGAGCTGAGTGTTATTGATGCGCTCCCTGCCCCAGAAAGGTGGATAGGCCAGGCTAATTGGCAGGCGGATTTAGTAGCTAAGACTGCGCTAAGAGTGCACCCGCAACCGTCAGTTGCTGTGGTAGAGGCGGTCAACAATGCGGTGGAGCAACTCCAGACAGTCGCGCGCCTCGCCGCGGGGATCCTCCCACTGTTTCCGAAGGTCCAACACCAGCGTCCGCCGACAAAGGAGCGACCTGTCAAACTTTTTGATAAGAATGATGGATGGCATTCCTGGGAGCCTTGGCTGTGGGGCTCTAGATGCATTAGTTGTTTGAATTTCTACAGTGGAATGAAGGATTCGAGACCCGGGGCGGGTTGTTCCGGTTTCCCTGCGAGGGCGAAGGAGCTCTTGACCCTGTCCCCTCGTCACGGCCATCAGTTGGCCTCTACGCAAGTGGCTAACCAGTCGAAGCCACTCTTCTTTTGCATGCTGTGTGGTCATTTCGCCCAGCATAGGATCTTCAAGTTAGCTAAACGCTGTCGCCAACCTCGCACGGACGAGGACAGGAGCAGCGCGGGAACGACGGCTCTCAGGAGATTGCGGAGAGGACTGCATCCGAAGAGAGAGCTGTCAGTCACATGCGCGGAGCATGAAGCTCCACTCACCCTGCAAGAGGCTAATTCATACGAGCAGGTGGCCAGGCATGCGCGTATCCCAGCTCACGCCAGCTACATCGATAGGCTGGCGGCTCTGCGAGCGCGTATTGCTGCGAAGGAAGCGGGCGCGGTGGAGCGGGGAGCGGGTGGGGGAGTAACGCGTCAGGCTGCGGCTGAGGCGAGGTCGTCCAGACTTGCCCCCGAGCCAAGTGGCGATGTGTACGCAGAGGACGAAGCTGCGCGTTTTCGTTTTGAGGATGGAGTCACGCCCCATGCGGCGGCATCCGCCCTCGCCACGGATCCCAGGTCCAGGCTCGATCGAGCGGACTCCTCGCGAGGAGGGGAGGATAACGTTCCCCAGGTCGCAGGCATGGTCAAAGATGACCATGATTCGGGACCCTCGGACTGAAGCGAGTCGAGAGGCAGCTGGCCAAGGCCCCCTCCCCGTTTGGGAGGTGAGCGCTGTGGTCTCCTGCCCCTCACCGACGCTCAGTCTGGTGGGCCGCTGTGCGGCCCGTTTGTTACTGGCTCGGTCAAACGTGACCAAAAAAATCCTCCTCCTCCTCCTCCTCCTCCTCCTCCTCCTCCCCCTCCTCCTCCTCCCCCCCTCCTCCTCCTCCTCCTCCTCCTCCTCCTCCTCCTCCTCCTCCTCCTCCTCCTCCTCCTCCTCCTCCTCCTCCTCTCCTCCTCCTCCTCCTCCTCCTCCTCCTCCTCCTCCTCTCCTCCTCCTCCTCCTCCTCCTCCTCCTCCTCCTCCTCCTCCTCCTCCTCCTCCTCCTCCTCCTCCTCCTCCTCCTCCTCCTCCTCCTCCTCTCCTCCTCCTCCTCCTCCTCCTCCTCCTCCTCCTCCTCCTCTCCTCCTTCCTCCTCCTCCTCCTCCTTCCTCCTCCTCCTCCTCCTCCTCCTCCTCCCTCCTCCTCCTCCTCCCCCCTCCTCCTCCTCCTCCTCCCCTCCTCCTCCTCCTCCTCCTCCTCCTCCTCCTCCTCCTCCTCCTCCTCCTCCTCCTCTCCTCCTCCTTCCTCCTCCTCCTCCTCCTCCTCCTCCTCCTCCTCCCCCTCCTCCTCCAGGACGTCGCACGTGTGCCTCCATAGGAGGCCCACCGCGAGCGCACCCGCCGGCGGCCGGGCGCGCCGGGAGCCGCCCCGTCGCCTCCGACGCCGCCCTCGCCCCGGCACCGGCTGAGGTCCGACGCCGCGGCGATCGTGCAGCATCGGCCCCGGGCCCACTCTGCGGCGTTTTCAGGAGGGGAGAAAACATACAGACACCATGAATCGTCCACTCCCAGGAAAAGATGAGCAAATATGGGAAGTGTGGGGGGGGGGGAAGACAAAAACTCAAACATATGGGAAATATGGGGAATATGTTTTTTGTGTATTTATTTGTGTGTCCTGGGCCCTCTACGACGCTTGCCGAGCCGCATCGGCACCCGCGAGGGCCCCGCTGCCCAGAGCGGGGCGAGAAGCGCCCGGTCCGACGCAGAGTGCGACGCCAGGATCTCATTGGGCGGGGCGAGGGCGTCGCTGGGTCTCAGGGCACGGACCCGGCGATCCGACGCTGCGGAAAAATTGCGCATCGCGACAAGTCAAGAGCGGAGCCTCAGACCCCGCCTCCCTGCGGCATTTGTAGAGCGGGATCGATCCGCGACGGTCTCGGGGCCCGAAATTTGGCACGCCAGAAATGTGTACGGAAACCATGGGTACGATGCCCAGTGGCAAAGGCTGTCCCGAACTAACAGCGGCCGCCGTTGGGCAGACGACGACGACGACGACGACGACGACGACGACGACGACGACGACGACGACGACGACGACGACGACTCGACGACGACGACGACGACGACGACGACGACGACGACGACGACGACGACTCGACGACGACGACGACGACGACGACGACGACGACGACGACGACGACGACGGCAACACAGGCAGCGAATCCCAGTGGCAAATGCTGTCCCAAACCAACAGCGGCCGCCGTTGGGCAGGCGAGCTTGCGCCTCGAGTGGGCGACGCCCGCGGCGACACAAGAAGGGAATCCTGCTCAACGGCTCCTCGGCTCCTTGACTCCTCGACTCCTCGACAACGACGACGACGGCGACTCGATGACGACGACGACGACGACGACGACGACGACGACGACGACGACGACGACGACGACGACGACGACGACGACGACTCGACGACGACGACGGCGACCACGAGGACGACGACGACGACGAGGACGACGACGACGACGACGACGGCGACTCGACGACGACGACGTCGACGACGACGACGACGACGACGGCGACGTACCGGAGGCCCCGGCGCGCGCGGCGGGCGCAGGCCGGGCACGAGCTTCGCGCGGCAGCCGCCGGTGCCCGGCGAGTCGCGCTTCGGGGCGCTGTCGCGCGGGCTGGAGGACGCGAGGGGAGGCGCCTCCTGCGCCCGGGGGGGGGGGACGCCTCGCTCTGCCACGTGACGGGGGAGGGCACCTCATCGATCCTCGAACCTCCTAAATCCTCGATCAACGATCCTCGATCAACGATCCTCCTCCTCCTCCTCCTCCTCCGTCTCCTCCTCCTCCGCCTCCTCCCTCTCCTCCTCCTCCGCCTCCTCCCCTCTCCTCCTCCTCCTCCTCCTCCTCCTCCTCCTCCTCCTCCTCCTCCTCCTCCTCCTCCTCCTCCTCCTCCTCCTCCTCCTCCTCCTCCTCCTCCTCCTCCTCCTCCTCCTCCTCCTCCTCCTCCCTCTCCCCTTTTGCCCGTCTCCCCCTGCTCTCCGTGCCATCCGATCGCGCCCGCGCGCTCCTGCCCGCCCCGCTCCTCGGGGGGGGGGGGGGGCACATGGCGGGGCGGTGTGGAGCATAGGCGGGGCGTCCTGTCTCGCCCACGCGGAGGCCCACCAAAGACGACGGCTCTGAGGAAGAACCTTCGGGGGTTGGCACAGGATGCTATCAGAACATTGCTGGGTGAGGCAGCCTTGCACTTAGCAGTTTTCCCTAGAACAAAAGCGTGGCCCTTGAACAGGCTCTTCTCTATATTCGAACATTCTTGTGCTCAGAGATCAGATGGTGGCAGAGGAATGCTGGGACGATCGGTCCCGGCTCAAGGATAGGCTCAGGGGGGAATGCATCGATTCTGAGTCTCGGGGGTGGACAGACCTCCTACCCTGACACGTCGATTAGTGAATTGTCCGTTTTTGGTTTTCGAGAGGGCGTCGCGGCCGTCATTTTTGCGGGTCCAGGTCCGTCGGTTTCGTTCCCAGGTCGTTTTCACTAAAGGGAGGTTTACTAAAGGGAGTTCACCGCCCATTCATCGCCGATGGGGGCCCGATAGCCCACCCCGCCCAGGACAGTGCGGATTCGCCGTCGGGAGCCCGTCGCCGGCCTGTCGGCGATGTATCGCCGATTCGGGCTCGATGGCCCCCCCCCACCGATGAAGCCGTGGCGAAGCGTGCTGGCGATCCTATAGGCCTACCGCACAATGTTCTAAGAACCTCTTGTGGTTTCCACGAAATGTTCTTAGAGCATTTCTGGCTGGGACTGTCTTGTTCTAACACACTGGTTATATGTTGTAAGAGCATTGTTGTTGTTTGTTCGCACACTTTTGGGTTCTACGAACATTACGTTGTGGGCCTATAGGAATGCCTGGACGGTCGGTCCCTGCTCAAACCCAGGTGGTCCCCCACTGACGTTGCCCTCATGCCCGCTCCGCCTTGCCTGGCCTCCCTTCAGATCCAGGCGACGCCAAAAAGATCGCGAAGGCTGGCGTTTGAACGTTTTCGGCCTCTGGGAGCTGTCTCGGGCGCGATGGACGCCTTCTCGGGCTCACGATAGGTGCGTGGCTGCACGCGGGCGCGTCATGCACCCAGGCACCGAAGGAGAGTAAGTCTTCAGATCCACGCGGCGCATCAGACATCGCGACGGCTGGCGTTTGAAATCGCTCTTCGGCCTCTGGATGCCGTTTCTCGGCCCCGGCACCGTCAAACAACGATTCAGAACGACAAGCCGATCCCTGGGGACGAGGTCGAGACCTCCGGGGGCCCACGACGCGAAATGACTGCGCCATCGGAGGAAGGGGTCGCCCTGACGCCCTCTCACCTGCTCGGAGGGCCTCGTGGATGCGGGCACCAGTGCTGGAGTTTCTCAGGGGGCAGGTACCGGTGCCACTGCGACAGGTTCGACGATGAGATTTTCCAGGGTGTGGGAGGGTGCCCGCAGTTTCCGACCTCTGGAGGCCCGCCTCGAGCCCCAGGACCGTCAGGAATCGATTTGGGGCGACTATCCGCCCATGGATGGACCCTAAGAGGAGCCCAGGGACCGAGGAGGAGGAGGAGGAGGAGGCGGAGGCGGAGGAGGAGGAGGAGGAGGAGGAGGAGGAGGAGGGGGAGAAGGAGGAGGAGGATGATGAGGAGGGGACCGATTTGGGCCGTTTGTTGGCCACGGCAAACGCCGCCGGTGGCCTGGGATCGGCCGGTGTCGAACGGCCTGCCCTATCAGGAAGCCGCGGCCGCTCAAGGTGGAGCGATGCACGCGATGTCAGGGAGCGACGCGCCAGTCGTCGATGGAGTCGGCCGATGCCGAAAGATGTTATTCTATCTTTGCCAGGGGAGGAAAGAAACACCCAGACCCTTACACCTGGCGTTTACTAGACGGCCCTGGGCGTTTACTAAACAGCCGTGCCCTGCTCGATTTCTCCCTCGGGTGCGTTTATTGAACGGCTTCGCTTGTCGGGGTGCTTCTTCTGGGGGGGACGATTTTCTGCCCTCTTCGGAGGCCTAGAGGTTGACACCAACACCAATATCGACGATGTGCCTTCATCGGGCTCTCTCTCATCGCCCGAATTATGACCACCGGCACCAAAATCTAGGATCATCTTACCCCTGTGGAGGCAACCTCCTGTGTTGGTGTTGGTGCCCTTTGCAGGCCTCCAACCTCTACCTTGGTCCGGCTATTTTCACGACCTGGCTTCGGGTCATAGCCTGGGTCTCCGGCAGCCGGTCGGGACGACGCGATTTCCCGCTCATCGAGAGCAACAGGACCCTTGACCCCAATACGATGAAGATGTGGCATCACTTAGGTCCCCGTCGTCGCGGTAGGGATACTAAGTTTGGGCGGTTTGCCACCCTTCAGAAAGGAAAACGTTTCACGCTTCGCGTATCCCGACCAGCTCGTTCAGAAACGTTGCCCGTGAGAGTTGACGGGAAAAGGAGCGAAGAGACACATCTAGAGAAACAATTCGGGCAGCCAGGATGAACAGAGAGAGTCCTGGGAGCCAGGGGGCTGGCCTTTGAGGGCCTTTTCGGGCCATCCCTGGGGCCCGCCGGGGTGCGAGGGGAGGAGGAGGAGGAGGAGAAGGAGGAGGAGGAGGAGGAGGAGGAGGAGGAGGAGGAGGAGGAGGAGGAGGAAACATGCCTTTGGGGGCCCTCGTGGGACGCTGTTAGGGCGCTCTTGGGGCTGTCGTGGGGCTGTCCTGGGGGCCCTCCCTCTTGGGGCCCTCGTGGGGCTCTCCTGGGGCTCTCTTGGGGCCCTCTCGGAGCCCTATGGGGAGCACCGTATGGCTTCTTGGGGCCATCTTTTAGGGCGTCGATCAAAGGAGGGGGACCGGCACATCAGTTTTCCCCCAAGAGCTCTCGAAATCGCCTCCTGTGTCCCTCTTGAGGCGCTCTTGGGCGGCTTCTGGGCGCTCTTGGGCCGCTCTTGGACGCTCTTGGGGTCGTCTGGAGGGCCTCTTCGGCCTCTCTTGGGCCTCTCTTGGGCCTCTCTTGGGCCACCTTGAGGCTTCAAAAGCGCATCGGAAGCGAATGCGCGATAAGGCAACAAAAATATGGAACATCGATTTCCCGTATGTTTTGGCGAAAAGTATGTTGGCCTCTTGGGAGGGTCCCTGGAGGGCTTCGAGAGCACCTCTAGCAGTCTTGGAGCCTCTTGGAGGCATGTCGGAGGCTATCTTGAACCATGTTCGGCTATCTTGAGCCATCTTTGAGGCCATCTTGGGCGATCGTGGGGCCTCATTGGGGCCATCTTGGGCCGTCTTGGGCGCTCTGTCTCCTCCGCCCCCCCCGCCCAGACCCAGGGACGGGGTGATTGTGGGGGGTGAACCTCCCCGAAGAGACGAGGGTTTTTTGGAAGAGGGAAAATTGAAGTCTGCAGACCACCTTCTCCCAAAGGGCTGGTGGGATGATCTGGTTGGGAGGATGGAGCTGGGAGACGTGTTCATATCACCAATCTTACCGCGTATGTTGCAGGTGCTTATTACACAGTCGTTTTCTGTACAGTGGGAACCCATGCCAGGAAACACCCTGCTTGCCTCCAGGGTGCCCTGGGTTTCTTGGGTTTCGATGGTTTTGCGATGGAGAACGTGGCGCTCCCACGCTAAATATCGATGGACGTCCTGGGGTCTCAGGGTTGGGTTTCTTGTGAAAGGTTTCTTGTGGATTGGCCTCCACTGCATCACCAATATTACCGCGTATGCTGCAGGTGCTTCTTCTGAAAACCTGACGGCCGGTGCCGCTGACCCTGAAAGACATCGACGACGACCAGGAGGGGGAGGAGGAGGGGGAGGAGGAGGAGGAGGAGGAGGAGGAGGAGGAGGGGGAGGAGGAGGAGGAGGAGTCGTCGTCGTCGCACCCATTCGAGCTCAAGTTCGTCTGCTGGCAACTGACCGCTGCTACGCTCTGGGCCACGGCTGTTTCGCCTGAACTCTGAAAAGGGGACTCACGTTTCCGAGCCAGCCAGCCCAAGACACGCAAGATTACTTCTGAGCGGGGGCGGAAACGGTGGAACGGCGTCCAGCCCCTGGCTGGTACGCCCCACGCGGGGCGGGCATTCTTTTCAGTGGGCTAGGCAGGTCTACCTTCGACCACAGCCGAGTGGGCGCACACACAACACCCACTCTACGGCGGTACAATGGCAGCCCCCCTTGCCCGTCTCTACCGATAGCACAACTGTCTATTAACCTAGCTTCACCTGGCGCACGAGCTTACCCCTGGGAGCACGGCCAGCTTTGTTGTTAAAGCCTGCGGCGCGGAAGATTCGATACAGAGCCTGCTCTACTGCGATCACCTTCCCGTGTCCTAGCTGTGCGAACTCGAGCGGACTCCGAATGACTCGAACCTCTGCCCTGCGCTTGTCTCCCTCTTCCGCGTCCTTGTCCTCTAGAACCTTCCACTGACTCTCCTGCTCCTCGTAAGCGTTGGGTCCTGCCTGGTTGGGGTCTGGCAGCGTGATATAGCCCAGGACCTTGACCGTAATCCTCGAGATGCTGCTGTCTGCCGTCGAGCTGGTTCCGCACTCCTTGATCCACGTGCTGGCCTGCTCCTGATCTCCCTTCATCATCATCAACAGAAGCCTCCGAGGGATGTCTGCCAACTCCTTCACCGAGTCCTGGGCCTTGCCTGGCTTGTCGAGCCAACTGTTGAAAGCGCTGAGAAGTGCGGCAAAATTCTGCAATCCGGGCGGACCGAGCCCGTGTGTGTTGTTCTTGCCCTCGACCTTCTTCTGGTACTCCTGGTAGGTCTGCTTCAGCGTGTCCACGTACAGATCGTCGCTCGGTCCGTACACCACCAGGCCCGCTCCGAACTCCAGCGTGCGCACCCGCGATTCCAGCTGTCGAAGCAGGCGAGCGTTCACGTGGGAGTCCTCGACGCCCTTGCCCGAGCCCTTGCGCGCCTTGTTGCTGTCTCCCTCTGCGTTGGCCTCCGTTGCGACCCGCTTGAGAGCGCTCGGCATGAGCCACTGGACCTCCATGGAGCAACTCGAGATCTTCCAACAGACCAGGCAGCTCGAAATCCAAACAATGATCCGCCAGGTGCTCCTGCAGATGCTCGGACAAAATGTGTCTACGGAGCTCATCATTGTCGGCCCCTTCGAAGTCATCGCAGGCTGGGCAAGCGTAGGACGAGGGCTGAATGATCTGTCCGTCTGTGCGCCCTCGGTCTACACAGCATAGGCCCGTGCTGAGGCTCTTGTGCATGTGTCTTTTTGCATAGTCAATCGAAGAGAAATTCGAGCCACAGATCACGCACTGACTGGATACACAGCAGAGTCTCCCAAGAAGTTGCTTTCCGTGAGTGCCTCCCTTGGTTCTCAGATAGTGGGCCGCCAACTGCTTTTTTGTCATGAAGCGTTCAGTACTGGGCTCTCCATCGGCTCGAAGGGCCTTGCATTGGTGGGGTCCTCCACTCTCGATCTCCTCCTGCCTCCTCTCGTGCTGTGCGATGTTGAGGAAATAGTGCGACACGATCCCTCCCACATCCAATTGAACGAACTCCTCCCTCCCCTCGAATAGTATCCCCTCCAACCCATAGATCTCCATCAACCTCGCCCCGTCATCGAAGAGTTCGATCGCTCGTATGTCGTCGCAGAACTGTTCGCACCACGGGTTCGCCTTCGCGTCGTTGCTCAGATACTTTTCGAGCTCGGTCAAATCCTCGTCCCGAGAGCACCCGAAAACGACCGCAAGAAATTGAGCACACCGTGGGGCCTCGCGTAGACAAGCTTGGAGCCATCGGAGCCTTCGAACTCTCATTTCCACATGTGGGGCAGCGAGGCGCACTTTTGCAAGGGCCTGTAGGTTGGTGAGGGTGCGTACGGAGCCGTCCTCCTGCCACTGTGCTGTACCTCGCAGCAGGATCCGAGCACGCATAGCAAGAAAGCGAAGAATAGGTTGCCAATCGTGCGGACGCATGGGGCCCGCTCGAGCACGCAGGACCTCCGCTCCACTGTAACACGCATTGGCCACATCCCCTTTGAGCATGTTGATCTTCCAACCAAGAGACACTGCACTCTGCCAAAACTTAGAGAGATTATACCAGGCAGTGCGCCCAGCATGTAGTCTGTACTCTATCTCACACAATGCAAACCTCGAATGAATGCGCGGGCCCAACTATCGTGCACACACTGTCGTACGCCCAGCAAGCTCCTGATCTCGCAGGAACTTCGCTTCCATGAAGGCTGCGTTGGCGCCTGTGAAAAAAAAACTAAGTTCTCCTGCTTGCTCACATCCTGAATCATCTGGATCTCGGCGAGCCTCTCAGTGATGACTTCGTTCTGAGTGACTCCCTCCGCCATGATACTAGCTGCGTTGTTGGTGACATCGAAATTGTCGGCTACGTCGTCTACATACACAGTGAAAGAAGCTTGAATCCACTGAGCCGACCATGGGCACTTGAAACTGGCAGCTCGGTAGTTAGAAATATTAATCGAACCCATTCCCATTTGTCTGGCATAAGCACCTACAAAAAGTCGGACCATGGCGGGATCTCCAGGCATGCATCCCTGCTGCAACCAAAGAATGTCGTTCTCAGCACCTGGTAGTCGAAAGCATGCAAGCGTGACTCGAAACTTCATGATCTGCCAATCTTCCTCACGGAAAACTCGCTCCACTTCGTGACATAAGCTGTCATGGTCGATACTATAAAAAGCGTTGGCGGCGTCGTGCAACCTCTTAATGTGGGACTGCCCAGCCTGAAGCTTGCGCCAAGAGTACGCCTGCTGCACCACCACTGCAGCCTCCCGACGTCGCCCTCTGAGACAACCGTAGATCCACGGTTCAAGGGCAGGTGGGGCTCCTCGGGCCAAGAGGCTGCGGTAGTACGTCTTGGCGATGGTACACGCGAGCATGATAAGTCGTTCGCCGTCCACGCCCTCCTTGTTGTTGCCCTTGCCAATCTTGCAGGCGTCCGACAGGATTCACGACAAAGGAAGCTTGCCACTGGTGCGGATACCTGTGAACAAGCAGGCGAGCAGGAAGTAGACAGAGTTGGCCGAAATGCGCGTCTGCTGCTCGTAGCCGATGCCGTGGTGGTGCGTCGTTCTGCGCTTGTTGACCCAGTTGGGGAACATGGCAGTGCGGGGGAGCTCCGCGATGATGCTGTCCTGAGGTGCGACACGCCAAAGCCTGAGCCGCCACACCTCATGCTTGAAAGCGTCGATGTCCTCTTTGACCTCATCTGCAGTGACCGATGTGTAGGCTTTTGGAAGCTCGTGAAGCATGTTATTCATGTCATTGAAGCTGACAAGTTGTGCTGCGGCCCCACCCTCTGCCCCAGGTTGTTGCATCCTGGTAGTCCACTCCTGTGTCGTTCCGCTGGTGTTAAGCTGTCTGTAGGTAGTTACGCCGTCGTGGTCCTCTCCCGCGTGCTGCGATGAGACGAGCCAGCCCGTGCACCTCATGGAAGTCCTTGGCCTTGCGCGCCTCCTCGAAAGCCGCTACACGATCTTGCTGTACCCGCTGCCAATGACACCTCTTGTGCTGCCTGAGCCACTTGCTGATAGTCGTGATGCGCACTGTGAGCTGCAGCTGAAGGTCGTCATCATCCTTTTGGTAGGCCCATGCCAGTCGATCACGCACTTCCCTTCTCTGGTGGAGTAGAGCTTTGAGCTCTCTGGCGTAGTCGGCGTGGTGCTCTGTGTATCCCTCCTTCTGCGTGCAGGTGGTGAGCGCAGCGTTGGTGATGGCATGAACCAGTAAGTCGTTGGCCTCCACCGCGAGTGTATATCCCGTCTGGGAATTGAGCCAGGCCGCCTTCTGCTCGATCGTGGCAGTCACGGATTCCATGAACTCTCTCCGTCTATATCCCCGCTGGAGAAGGGCGTGGGCAGCCGTAGGCTCTATGCGCTCGGAGCGGCGCACATCTGTGGGAGTCATGTCCGTCGCCCACTCAAGCCCCAGCCCCAGCGGTAAGTGATCCCATTCTCGTCCCCATCGATGCGGCTGAAGCCTGCGCATGCTACGCCGAAAAGTGGTGCACCATCTCATTGCTGGAAGTAGTCCTTGCGGCAATGCTATGTAGTCGAGCGTCTTGCGGGTGCCGCAGGAGGCGACGAAGGCGTAGCCCGCATCGGCCATCGTGTTGGCAAGGCATAGCCCGTAAGACTCGAGCACTGGCTTCAGCATCTGGGCTGTTCGCTTCTCGTCTGAGCCGAGGCCATACGGACCAACAACGCCTTCTAGCTCCTCGCAAAAAGTGGAGTTGAGATCCATGGTGAGGATGGGAATCCACCTGCCCGCCAGGGCGTCCAGCTGCTGAGTCAACCAGCGAATCATTCTATCACAACAGTTAGTGTACTTGAGAAGCTGGTCTTTGTCCCTGGTGCACGGCGGGAAGGAAAGGGCGAAAACAGCAAACCGAACCGACTGCCTCCCAAGCTTGCACCCCAGGACCCGCCCTTGGAGACCTTTCGGAACAGGCGCCACTCCCCGAAGGTGACTCGGTCGAAACATCTTCCTGTTGAACCAGACACTGAGCCCACAAGATCTGTTCGTTAAAGCTCCTGAGCTCCAGCCCTCCGAGAAACCCCAGAACGACGAGCAATACCTGAGGTCCTTGGAATTCTGCTGCTTCTCCTGCGTTCCTATCAGCGATACCACGGACACGTTGTGGAGTTCATCCAGGATGTCCTGAGTGCGGGAGTGGGTGGCGCTGTGGGGGTTGTAGGCGACGAAACTGACCTGCCCGAGACGCGCCGCTGAGTCCGCCGCCATGGCGAGCAGACTGGGGGTTCCGCACACATGTCCTGAATTCTGAAGTGGCCAGCAGTCTTCTGAGACCTCGGATTGCCACTTGGAGGAGGAGGAGGAGGAGGAGGAGGAGGAGGAGGAGGAGGAGGAGGAGGAGGAGGAGGAGGAGGAGGAGGAGGAGGCAATGATGATGAGGAGGAGGAGGAGGAGAAGGAGGAGGAGGAGGTTGCAGGTGCTTATTGCACAGTCGTTCCCTGTATCGTCCCAACCCTTTCCTTCCAACGCGATCATTGCCCTCCTCGTCCCTGCAGCGGGGCGGCGGCGCACCGCGCCGGGGGCTCCGCCGATGGAGCCTGCGCGGATGGGAGCCGGCGGAGAGCACCGCACCGCCGCCTGCGGCTCGATGTGGAGCGCGCCTTCCTCCGCGCCGACGTCGCCGATGCTCAGAGGACGACAAGGTGCCCATACCTCTGCCCCCTCGCCCGTTTGCCCCTTTTTGGGCCTCCTGGGAGGCCCTCGGCGCCACCGCTGGGCTCGCCTCGAGATCTTGGTCAGAACGCACCCCGGGAGAGGTCTGGGGAGTAGCGGCATCGGTACCTTTTGGCGTCCCCAGATGCATCGCAGATGCGTCGGCATCGCCCACGCACCGCCGCTGCGGGTCGACGTGGAGCGCGACCTCCTCCGCGCCGACGTCGCCGAGGCATCGCCGATGCGTCGGCATCGCGCACGCTTGTGTGCAGTGTGCGTGTGGCGGCGGGGGCGACGCTCACGAACGAACAGAAGACTTATAGCCAAGTCTACACATTCTTCATTTCCAATTCTTCGAAGGTTCTTTGATTTTCTGGAGGGCCAAGATCCTGTCGTTTCTAATTGTTTTATCCTGGGCGTCTTCCTGGCCGCTAGGGGGCCAGGAACAATTAGAAACGAGCGCAACTAGACGCGAGCACGATTCGAAACGAACAACGTCCACGCGGTGGGCGCTTGCTGGCCATGCCGCGAGGGATGCTGCATGCCAGCGCAGCTTTGTGCTACGATTATGTCAGTGACGGGCGTGCGCCTCCAGCAGAGGCACGTCGCGCCAGTTCTCCTCGGCGGCGAGCCCAGAAGGTGTGTGAAGGGGGGGCAGGGGCTCTCAGAAGGCAGCAGAACTTCCCAGATGCCCTCGCAGCTTCCGCGAAGGGTTCTGCGTCTTTGGGGAAGGCCGAGAGACTTCTCGGAAGGCCCGAGGACTTCCGAGCCTTCAGAGACGCCCCCCCCCCCCCTCTGCATTCCCGCGGGGCTCGCCCCCGAGCTTCGCCCCCAGATCCATGCTCGATGGCGCCTGGGCCCGATGAGGGGCCCCGGGGGCCGAGATCGAGGAAGAGCGCGGGACGGGAGCCACCTCCGTCGTCCTCCCGCGTCCCCTCGCGGCGCGGTCCGCCGGACCCCCCCCCCCCCCTTCGGACCCTGTCTGGGACTGGGAGGCCTCTCCGTGCAGAGCCGCCCCGCCGCAGGCGGCCATGGCGCGATGGACTTCTTCTCGGGCTGACGCTCGGGCGCCGTGGCCGCCCGCGGATGGACCCCAAGAGGGGCCCGCAGACCAAGGAGGAGGAGGAGGAGGAGGAGGAGGAGGAGGAGGAGGAGGAGGAGGAGAAGGAGAAGGAGGAGGAGGAGGAGGATCAATTTGGGCCGGAGGAGAGGAGGAGGAAGAGGAGGAGGAGGAGGGGGATGAGGAGGAGGAGGAGGAGGAGGAGGAGGAGGAGGAGGAGGAGGAGGAGGAGGAGAACGAGGGGCAGAAGGAGGAGGAGGGGCAGAAAGAGGAGGGGAGGAGGAGGAGGAGGTGGAGGAGGAGAAGGAGGAGGAGGAGGGGGAGGGGGAGGAGGAGGAGGAGGAGGAGGAGGAGGAGGAGGAGGAGGAGGAGGAGGAGGATTCTTGCAGCACGGCGGTGTGCCTTCATCGGGCTGTGTGTCTTCATCGGGCGGTGTGCCTTCATCGGGCTCTCGAATCGCCCGAATTATGACCACCGTCGTTAAAATCTAGGATCATCTCACCCCTGTGGAGGCAACCTCCCGTGTTGGTGTTGGTGCCCTTTTCAGGCCTCCAACCTCTACCTTGGTCCGGCTATTTTCACGACCTGGCTTAGGGTCATAGCCTGGGTCTCCGGCAGCCGGTCGGGACGACGCGATTTCCCGCTCATCAAGGTCAAGAGAACCCTTGACCCCAATACGATGAAGACGTGACATCACTTAGGTCCCCGTCGTCGCAGTAGGGATACTGAGTTTGGGCGGGTTGGTCTGATACATCTGCAGAGAAGGCCCCCTATCCCTGATGTTTTTGGCCCTCCTAACATAGGTCCCCTCCCATCGGGTTAGGGGTATTTTTTTCGTTTGCCACTCTTCAGAAAGGAAACTGTTTCACGCTTCGCGTATCCCGACCAGCTCGTTCAGAAACGTTGCCCGTGAGAGCTGACGGGAAAAGGGGCGAAGAGACGCATCTAGAGAAACAACTCGGGCAGCCAGGATGAACAGAGAGAGTCTTGGGAGCCAGGGGGCTGGCCTTTGAGGCCATTTGAGGGCCATCCCTGGGGCCCGCCGGGGGGCGAGGGGAGGAGGAGGAGGAGGAGGAGGAGGAGGAGGAGGAGGAGGAGGAGGAGGAGGAGGAGGAGGAGGAGGAGCCGCCGTCGGAGGAAAGGGTCGCCTTCAGATCCAGGCGGAGCAAACAGCACCGCGGCGGCGGGCGTTTTGGGACTGCTCGTCGGCCTCCGGAGGCCGCCTCCCGGTCCCGGGACCAGCAAAGATCGACTCCTCCCCCTCCTCCTCCTCCTCCCTCTCCTCCTCCCTCCGCCTCCCTCCTCCTCCTCCGCCTCTTCCTCCTCCCTCCTCTTCCTCCTCCCTGCTCCTCCTCCACCTCCTATCCTCCTACTCCTCTCCTCCTCCTCCTCCTCCCTCTCCCTCCACGTTCTTCCTCCTGCCTCCTCCTCCCCCCCTCCCCGGGGAGAGGTCGAGGCCCCTCCCGGGGCCCACGCCGCGGAGCAGAGGCGCCGTCGGAGGCGAGGGGTCTGCACGGACGTCGACTCCCAGAGGTCCGTGCGGCTCTCCCGGGCCAAGCGGCGCTTCCGGCGCCGACCCCGGCGCGCTCCGCGCGCCAGGGAGGGGGGGCCCGGTGCCGATCCGAAAAGTCCGTGCGGACCTCTGAGAGGTTGCGCATGCTGAACCCCATGCCGAGGATAATACAGTCCCCCCCCCTTAAGTCGTTAGAGTTTTTTTATCGTCGGCCTAGAAGGGTTTCAAATATAGGCGGAGGGCGCGGAGGCCGAACTTCATTATCACTGGGAAAGTTCGCCATGGAGGATGACGATTAATAAATGACCGGGGGTCGTGTTCACGCGGCGGCGCCCGGGATGACGATTCGAAAACACCGGCCGCGGGCTGGAAAACAATGTTTTTGATCGCTCTCCTCCAGTCAGAAGACTGTGCAGCAATAGCAGACAACTTTTTTTTTGATCGTTCTCTCCCATTTTTTTTGTTGATCGTCATCCCGCATTACGCAGATGTTTGCTTCTCCTGATGCAGTGCCCCGCCCCCCGCGCACGCTCCATCATGCGGGCGGGCGTGCGTGAGCAGGGGCCCCCATCACGGGATCGCGACGCGTGCCTTCTTCCCTTGAGCAGTGAGCCAGTCGCCACGAGACGAGTGTCCAGCACGTGCCACGGCGGGGCAGCATGTCAGCAAGGGTTCTGCATGCTTGCCATATCAGGGCGAGAACGTGACGATGCTCATGTTTGTGTGTGTGTGTTGTCCTGCGCTTCAAGCTTGATCTGGTGCCTCTTGTGGGCATCCCCTTTTGTAGAAAGGGGTGTCTCGTCTGCTCCAAGCATAGGGCGCCTCGCATTGCCCAGCGAATTACGGGAGACTGTTTTGCGCACGCCGACTACTTGTGGCGAGCGATTGAAATTGCGGCATGCTTGTACTTTCTTACATGATCACCCCCTGACTGGCCATTGCGTTGCTGCTTCCTCTTTGCTACCCCATATCCCCTGTTCAGCCCTGCTGTGATCCAACCCTTGCAGAGCTCGCTTATGGACAACTGCCATGTTGAATCCCTTCCTATCCCCAGTCTGGCGTCCTCGCTGGCTGTGCCTGCCAGACCGCAGTGCATTCTACACTTGTCGTCGTGGCCGAACTCGCATGATGCTTGCATCGCCGACGCGAGCATATCACAGGTAATTATCAGTGCCAGATTTCCCGCCCATTCGGATGCAACTCCTGGGAGGGCAAATTCTGATTTAGCCCTGGTCCGAAATCCCGCTTAACCCGGCTTAATCCCGCTTAATCCCGCTTAATCCGGCTCAATCCCGCATAATCCCGCGTAATCCGGCTCAGTCCCGCTTGATACGAGGCCCACTCTGGCGCAACAGCCCCCCACTGGAGCTTCATCCTCCTGAATCCTTCCGACGAAAACCTCCCAGTAGTTGCCTCCTAAAGCCCACTTCCGTCCACCGACCTGACTGCGCAAGAGGAGGAGGAGGAGGAGGAGGAGGAGGAGGAGGAGGAGGAGGAGGAGGAGGAGGAGGAGGAGGAGGATTTTGTTCACTGTATGCTGCTACAGACGGCACTGCAGGTGAATGCGTGGACGGCTGCAGGATGAAGGGTGCCCAGCACCGAAGTTAAAGAGTGCACTGAAGCAACGACATCAGCACAGAAAAGTAAAGGCCAGAGGAGGTTGGAGCACCCTGGGGGTGGGAACCAACGCAGAGTCCTCTGGGCAGGTGGCCCCGCCAGCTCCCAGAGACCCCGAGGGGGGTGGAAGCAAGTGGTGTGGCCGTCAGCGCGCTAAAGCTGAACGACGGGCTCCTGCCCGGAATCCCACACACGAGAGCTCTGCTGCGGAGGCAATCCTTTGCGAATTCGTTGCAAAGCCTGCAGCTGCTTAGGGGAGATACGGTGCGGCCCATCCAGGGCCACAACGCAACCAGCTAACAGGTTGACCGGTCGTTGCGTGGCCCACGCACCACACAAGCCACAAATGTATATTTGCCTTTATGCCACAGCTCATGTGAAGAAGACAGTTGCTGCCCTGCAATGAAAGCAGGGTGGGCTACGAGCACAGGCGGATCTTCCATGCCAAGCCTGATCCAAAGGCCACCATCGATAGGGGCCAGGGGACCAGGCGCAGACCTCAGGCGGGGGGGCGGGAAAGGGGCCCTTGGAGCCATGGCCGCGCAGGCCGAAAGGACACGGTCCCAAACCCCCCGAGTCTTTTCTTTGGCATGGAGTCCGCATTCAGAACAGCGCCAGAGACCAGGCGCGTGCAATTCAAAATGGTGCTGCGATCGGCTCACAAAATGTACTCGCTTCTGGCGGAGGGCGAGCAGCCTCGGAACCTTTGCTTTCACGACCACGCGCTCCTTGTTCTTCGGCTTACTCGCGATCTCCATAGTGAGAGTGGCAATCCG
>CAUYUJ010003004.1:27500-83147 GCA_963575745.1 Prorocentrum cordatum | reverse complement strand
CCCCTGAGGGGTGAATTGGCGGCGTGCGAGGGAGGGAAATGAGAAGAAGGCCTTCTCAGAAGGCTCGGAAGTCCCCCAGGCCTTCTGAGAATTGTTCCAAGCCTCCCGCCAAGACAAACTGAAACATTTTTCGGAAGGCGCCAAGGGGCTTCTCAGAAGTCCCGCCGCCTTCTGAGGAGGCCTTCTCCTTCTCAATTCCCCCCCTCGCCCGCCGCCCGAATGTCGGGGAACGAACAATGGCATAAACACACAAAAGCTCGGAGGTCCGCGCGGATTTCTCGGATCCGCGCTGGACCCCCCCCCCCGGAGGCGCCTGCGGCGCGGAGCGCGCCAAGGAGGGGGGCCCAGAGCCGATCCGAGACAACCGCGCGGCCGCCCGAGGGCCGCCCGAGGGCCGCCCGAGGGCCGCCCGAGGGCCGCCAAGAGCGGGCCTCGCCAAGCGGCAGAGCGCGCTCGCTGAAGAGCAGCTCGGCGGGCAGCGACAGCAGCTCGCGCTGCACCTCTGGGGGGCGCAAGGCGGGGTCTCGCGAGGGCAGCCCGCTGGTCACCCCGCGGTGTCCTCCACTCCCACCCGCTCCTCCTCTCACTCCTCGCTCCTACCTCCTCTCGCTCCGCTCGCTCTCCTCCCTCTCCTCCTCCTCCTCCTCCTCCTCCTCCTCCTCCTCCTGACTCCCTCATCCATCTACCTCCTCCTCTCCTCCTCCTCCTCCTTCCTCCTCCTTCGTCCTCCTTCCTTTCGTCCTCATCCTCTGGCCCTCCTCCTACTCCTCCTCCTCCTCCTCCTCCTTTTCTTTGTCACCGCCTGTGATACTCTCTATTCTTTCTTCTTTTCTTCTTTCCTCATCCTCCTTCTCATTCCTATCCTCGTCCTCTGCTCTCTCCTCTCTCCTCCTCCTCATCACCATCACCATCACCCTCCCCAATTCACCATCCACCAAACATCACCATCGCCTCATCATCATCATATCATATCATCATCCTCATCATCTTCATCAGCAGCATCAGCTTCAGCATCAGCATCAGCATCTTCTCATCATCATCTCTTCATCATCACCACACACAACCACACCTCACCCACCACCATCATATCATCATCATCATCATCATCATCATCATCATCATCATCGTCATCATCATCATCATCACCATCATCATCATCAGCAGCAGCAGCAGTATCATCATCATCATCATCATCAACATCAACGTCGTCATCATCAGCATCATCATCATCATCATCGTCATCATCATCATATTCGTCATCAGCTTCGTCATCATCAGCATAATCAGCATCATCAGCAACAACAGCATCATCAGCAACAGCATCATCATCATCATCATCATCATCATCATCATCATCGTCATCATCGTCATCACCAGCATCATCACCAGCATCATCATCATAATCAGCATCAGCAGCATCATCACCATCATCACAATCATCATCAGCATCAGCATCATCATTATCATCACTATCATCAGTATCATCAATATCATCATTATCATCATCATCAGCATCAGCATCATCATCATCATCATCATTATCAACATTATCAGCATCAGCATCAGCATCATTATCATCATCATCATCATCATCATCATCATCATCATCATCATCATCATCATCATCATCATCATCATTGTCGTCGTCGTCGTCATCATCATCCTCTCGCTCCCACCCGCTCCTTCCCCTCCTCCTCATCCTCCTCCTCCTTTTCCTCCTCGCTCCTCGCTTCCAATTATCCTCCTCCTCCTCCTCCTTCTCCTGCTCGTCCTCCTCCTCCGCCTCCTCTTCGCTCGTCGCTCGTCGCTCCTTGCTCCTCCTTCTCGATCCTCGCTCCTCGCTCCACGCTCCTCGCTCCTCGCTCCACGTTCATCGCTCCTCGCTTCTCGCTCCTCGCCCATCGCTCCGCCTCTCCCTCCTCATCTCCCTCCTCCTCCTCCTCTTCCTCCTCCTCCTCCCCCTCCTCCTGCTCCCTCCTCCTCCCCTCCTCCTCTTCCTCCTCTCCTCTTCCCCCTCTCCTCCTTCCTCCTCCTGCCTCCTCCTGCTCCTCCTCTCCTTTTCATCCTTCCTTTCCTCCCTCCTCTTCTCTTCCTCCTCGTCCTTGCTCTTCCTCCTCGCTCCTCGCTCCTCGCTCCTCGCTCCTCGCTTCTCCTCCTCCTCCTCCTTTCCTGGTTCCTTCTCGCTCCTTCCCGCTCCTCCTCGTGATTCTCCTCCTAGTCCTCCTAATTCTCCTGCTCGCTCCTGCTCCTCCTCCTCCTCCTCCTCGTCCTCCTTCTCCTCCTCCTATTCCAAATCCTCCTCCTCCTACCCCTACTCTTCTACGCCTCCTTCCCTCCTCCTCCTCCTACTCCTCCTCCTCCTCCTCCTCCTGCTCCTCGCTCCTCCTCCTCCTCGTTTCGCCTCTCCTCCTCCTCCTCCAACTCCTCCTCCTCCTCCGCCGCCTCCTCCTCCACCTCCTCGCTCCTCTTCCTCCTCCTCGTCCTCTTCCTCCTCCTCCTGACCCTGCCTCAGGGCGCACGCCAACATGGAGGAATGATCCATGGATATGGTGCAAGGGCCCCAGACCCATCGATCGGGGAAAGTGCCCCCGACATGTGGGGCCAGTGCCGCCTGATTTGGATACAACGTTCGCCGATGCTGCATGGAAGCGGAACCCGTCGCTGATCCACGCGCCTTAAACCATGTTAGCGTTCCCTCAAGCGTCCTTCCCCACTATGACTACTGCTCCCCCATTTTCCCCGGGCTCTGTCCCGCCGTGTCCGCGTGTGTTTTGCTCACCGCGTCGCATAAGTTCGTCTTCCAGATGTCCTGTTTCAATCGGAACGGTTCCGATGTTTCAAGCCAATGTTCTCGCTGCAGCGCTGGTCTCATTTCAGGGTCGGCACGTTGCTACTCCCATCGTTCAGGATGGCGCTCTCGCCCCAGCGCGGGCCCAATTGCTGGATCAAGGATGCCTCGTTGTTGTTGCCCCCCTTCCTTTCCCATCCCCCGCCTTCCCCTGGTCCTCCTGCTCCCCCCCCCTCCGTCCAGTCCAGTTCCAGTTGCTGCAATTCCTCTCCTCGTCCCCCTTCCTCCTCACCCTCCTCCCCTTCCTCTGGCTAGTCTTCGTGCTCATCCCTCAACTTCTCCTCCAATGTACACAAGTTCAATCTTCATGTTGCGCAAGAGCACGAAATGGGGTCCTGTGGCGGGTTCCGGATTCGCAATGACATTAACGCAGTGGGAAGGGATAGGTGGGAGGTGTAAGGTGCCAGATATGGCGCGAGCATACGTAGCTCCCCCCCCCTCTCCCTGCTCCGTGCTCCCCATACTTACCCCGCTCCCTCCTCACTCCCTCTCTCTTCTTCCTCCTCCTCCTCTTTCTCATTATCCTCCTTCTCCTCCTCCTCCTCCTCCTCCTCCTCCTCCGCCTCGCTCCTCCTCCTACTCTTCCCCCGCTTCCCCCCGCCGCAGGATCCTCTCCCCATGCTCCTCCCGCCGCCGTTCTCCCTCCTCCCCCTACGTACATACAAAGACATCAGATGCGTACCATTCGACGAACGGAACCTGGCCCCCCAACTGTTTGGGGACAAACAGAAGCCAGTCCAAGAGGCAAGAAGCAGAACAGTGATCGCATGCTCCAGTTCCCCCCTGAGCCTCGCAGCCCCGAAGGGTGCAGTAACAAGGGTGCCTGACACGCGTGCTAAACGCAACGCGCACGCGGAAGCTCGTGCAACACACGCAAGAAGTATCGCACGCGGAACCGAAGCGAGGCCACAGCACGACCAGTAGCCCGAGCCCCAGTGGCCTGGATCGCTGGACAGGAAGCACGCCACCGTGGATGAGGTGACGCGCCGAGGTGAAAGGCAGGAAGGGGCCCATCCCGTATCGGAAGAACTCGCCAGAAGCTGAGCAAACTGCCCGCGCGGCCCGAGCTGGCCGCCAGCTGGACGGGCAAGGAAGCCCGCGGGTGCAGCCTGCCTGCTGGGTGGCGGGCAGGGGCTGGCGCCACGAACTGCCCGCCGGGTGGCGGGCAGCGACCCGCAGAAGGCCTGGCACGCTCCAGGCCACGCAGGCGTGGCACGCCTGTACTTCAGCTGCACCGCCTGACAACAAGTGTGTGAGGCTGGGTCAGTCTGAATCTCCTGACTCGAAGAGTGGGTCTGGCTCCGTGGGGTGGGGCACCAAGAGGGACCTCGCCTCCTTCCTCTCTGAGGGCCCGACTGGCTCGGGCCAGCGGGCTAGGCTCCACCGCAGCTGTAGAAGGCCAAGACAGTAGGAGCTCGACCACACGAAACCTTCCTCACGAAACCCTGCCCTCAGACCCCAGGGCGTCGTTTTGATGTCTGGTGTGGTAAATATGCACGCTTCCCATTGCAAAACCATCAAAAAGCCTACGAAACCCGGGGCCCTGGAGGCAAGCAGGGTGTTTCTTGGCAGGGGGTTTCCATGGAGATGAAATAAAATACTGCGGCTGCGCGGGATACTCCAGGAGGAGGAGGGGAGGAGGAGGCGGAGGAGGAGGAGGAGGAGGAGGTGGAGGAAGAGGAGGAGGAAGAGGAAGAGGAAGGGGAGGAGGAGGAGGAGGACGAGACGGAGGGAGGAGGAGGAAGAGGAGGAGGAGGAGGAAGGAAGGGGAGGAGAAGGAGGAGGAGGAGGAGGAGGAAGGGGAGGAGAAGGAGGAGGAGGGAGGAGGGGGAGGAGGAGGAGGAGGGAGGAGGGGGGAGGAGGAGGAGGAGGACCAGGAGGAGAAGGAGGAGGAGGAGGAGGAGGACATCCTCCTCCTCCTCCTCCTCCTCCCTCCGGCGAAAGGTCGATCGTTCCACCTTGGACCGATCGCGGCCCCGATCGTTCAACGCCGAATTCCATCGGGTCCGATTTTTGACACCGCGTCGATCGTTCCACCTTGGACCTGTCGCGGCCCCGATCGTGCAGCGCCGATTTCTGTCGGGTCCAATTTTTGACACCGCAACGATCGTTCCACCTTGGACCGATCACGGACCCGATCGTTCAACGCCGAATTCCGTCGGGTCCGATTCTTGACACCGCGTCGATCGTTCCACCTTGGACCGGTCGTGGTGCCGATCGTTCAACGCTGAATTCCGTTCAACCTTCAACGATGTTGCCACCGAGGCTCCTCGCGAACGGCAGCGCTGCAGGCAACCGTTCTTGCCTGCTTGGCCCTTGCTTCTGACTGCAGGTGCTCGGTGGGCTGCCGCTCCTGGCGGGGGAGGCACAGCAGAGCATTTCGGAGCCGGGCCCACGGCGGCGACGAGGACGCGGGATCGTCTGGACCGAGCGCCCTGGACAGGCCACCTGCAAGCGCGTGGAGCTGGATCAGCGCGGTCTCGGTGGCCCGTTTGTGGCCCAGCTCGAGCGTCTGGCGCCCCTGGTGGATCTGTGCATGTAGTTCTCCAGTGTTTCGGTTGGGCACTTCTTGGGGTGGGCGATCTTCCTGAGGGCTCCCCCTTCCAATCGATGTAGCTGTCTCAACGTACTTTTGCTCAAGATCCACCCGTCTGCGGAAATAATCCGTATCGGGGCAATGTGCTTGCTGTAGAGTGATGGTGAGGATGATGCTGATGATGATGCTGATGATGATGATGCCCATGATGATGATGATGATGATGATGATGATGATGATGATGATGATGATGATGATGATGATGATGATGATGATGGTGATTATGCTGATGATGATGATGATGATGATGATGCTGATGATGATGCTGATGATGCCCATGATGATGATGCTGATGATGCTGATGATGATGATGCTGATGATGACGATGTGATGATGATGATGATGATGATGATACTGATGATGATGCTGATGATGATGATACTGATGCTGATGATGGTGATGCTGATGATGATGATGATGATGATAAGAATGATGATGATGATGCTGATGATTACGACGACGATCACGACGACGACGATGACGACGACGGCGACGATGATCACGACAACGACCTCGAGGACGGCGACGACGATCAGCATGACAGACTCGCGTCCCGAGGGAAACGGGTCCTCTGGTCTCCATGGCCCTCCACCAAGACCAACCCTTCCTCCCGGGTCGTTTTTTCGACCGTCTCGGGGGCCGTGGAGGGCCCCGGGAAGCTCAGCGCGGCGAGAAACCTCAGGACACGGTTCCTCGAGGAAGGAGAGGAGGAGGAGGAGGAGGAGGAGGAGGAGGAGGAGGAGGAGGAGGAGGAGGAGGAGGAGGAGGAGGAGGAGGAGGAGGCGGAGGAGGAGGAGGAGGAGGAGGAGGAGGAGGAGGAGGGGGAGGGGGGGGGGAGGAGGAGGAGGAGGAGAGGAGGAGGAGGAGGAGTGGAGGAGGAGGAGGAGGAGGAGGAGGAGGAGGAGGAGGGGGAGGAGGAGGGGGAGGGGGGAGGGGAGGGGGAGGAGGCAGGAGGAGGAGGAGGAGGAGAGGAGGTGAGGAGGAGGAGGAGGGGGGAGGAGGAGGAGGGGGAGGGGGAGGAGAGGAGGGGAGGAGGGGGAGGAGGAGGAGAGGAGAGGGAGGGGGGAGGGGGAGGGGGAGGGGGAGAGGGGGAGGAGGAGGAGGAGGAGGAGGAGGAGGAGGAGGAGAGGAGGAGGAGGAGGAGGAGGAGGAGGACGAGGAGGAGGAGGAGGAGCCCGTTCCTTCCTTGCGAGAGGGGCGCGGCGACGACGGCCGCCGCGGCGGAGCACCGCGGCCGGGAGGCTCGCGGAGAGCGCCACGGCGGGTGTCCAGCAGCCGAGCCAGAGGTCGGCGCAGGCGAGCGCCAGCGCCAGCTGCTTCCAGACCTCAGCTGGGGGCCGCGATCGCTGATCGATCAACGATCGCTGATCGACGTCGTTGATGATGTCGATGTTGGTTGAGGATCGCTGATGGCGTTGATCGATTACTGACTGTCGATGGTTGATGTGGTAGAATGATGACCTATGGTGTCGTTGATCGTTGATCGATCGTCGACCAACGACGAAAAAGATCAACACAACGCTCAAAGATACGGTCAATACCATTTGCTTAACGTGCCGCGGCGGCGGCCCCGGCGGCACGCTATGCCGTGCAAGTGGACAGCGTGTCGCTCCGCTCCGCGGGGCGGGAGGCTCGGATAAGCTGTGGATGCTAACACCGAGAACTGGGGACGTGGAAAGCGTGCCGCGCCGAAGCAGGGGGGCCAGAACCGGCGGAGCAACACCCTAAGACAAAGTTTCCGACCGTCACAACGATCAACGAGGCGATAGCCATCAACGGTAGCAACGATCAACGATCACAACAAGCAGCAACAATAACCACCATCGATCAACGCTCAACGATCTGAGGCGAGAACAGCCGATGGTAGCAACGATCAACGATCACAACAAGCAGCAACGATAACCATCAACTACCATCGATCAACGATCAACGTAAGGAGGCGATAGCCCTCAACGAAGACAACGATCTGCAATAACATTAACAAAACACGATAACCATCAACGACCATCGATCAGCGATTCACGAATGAAGGCGACAGCAATCAGCGGTAACGACGATTAATGAAAACATAAGTCAACAGCGATCGCCATCAACGACCATCGATCAACGATCCACGGCTGTAGGCGATAGCCATCAACAGTAGCAACGAGCAACGATAGCCAACGTCAACAACGATGACCATCCACGACAGTCGATCAACGATCCACGAATGGAGGCGATCGCCATCAACGGTAACAACGATCAACAATAGCAACAGCCCGCAACGGTGACATGTACGCCCCCGTGACTCATTCCACCGTCGTCATGACGGGTGGGGAGAATACACAGAGGAGCTCGAGGACTCCGGGTAGAAAACAACATACGTAAAAAAATACTAGATAAAGCACCATCATCAAGATATAATGTGTCGTGATTAGGCGCGCGCGGCTTCCACTAACTTCTTTTTGCTCCATTTACCGGAACCACCTGGGACGGGGAAGCCCTCCGAGTAGAGCGCCAATCCACACCGAATACCTTTCAAAGAAGAACCTCCCAAGCCACCCGGTGTCCAGCGGGCGCTTGCACGACGAATGCGCTTCTCCGTTTTCGCTCCGGAAGAGGAACGGGGAGACTGTTAAACGGGGAAAGGGGGACTTTGAAGGATGGGCATAATGAGATGAAGGATAACGACGAGGAGGAGAATCAAGCTGCCAATGAGTATGAGGAGGAGGGGATGGGGCCCTCGGATGGGGGGAGGAGAGGAGGGGGAAGGTGGGGGATGGGGCAGCAGGATCGCGATAGGGATAAGGAGGAGGAGGCGAAGGAGGAAGACGAGCAGTCAGGAGGCAGAGGACAATGATCAGGAGGGGTGAGGCGAAGATGAAATGGGGCAGGATGGTGATGATGATGATGATGATGATGATGATGCTGATGCTGCTGATGATGATGAAGATGATGATGATGAAGGTGATGATGATGATGCTGCTGCTGATGATGATGATGATGCCGCACGACAGGAGACGGGGGAGGAGGATGAAGCGGAAGAGCAGGAGAGGCGGGAACACGAAGATCAGAAGATCAACGCCGTGACGGAGGCGGGCGGGGGGGGAGCGGGGGCAGAGGAGGAGGAGGCGGAGGAGGGGAGAGTGAGAACCTGCAGCTCAGGAACGGCAGCAACAGGAGCGAGAAGAGACGCGGGAGCAGACACGGGAGCGAGGGGAGACAGCGAAGAGAGGTACGACGAGCAGAAGGAGGAATGGACGGCGAGGAGGGAAGAGGAGAGAGAGAGAAGGGACCGAGAGTGAACAATTAGGAATGGTTGCAGGACTAATCTGACAGCGGGTATCTGAAGACGTGGGAGGGGGGAAGAAGGAAGGAGGCTCGAGGAGAAGGGATGATGAGCAGAAGGAGGAGAGAAAAAGACTGACGAGAAGGAGAAGGACGGCGAGGGAGGACAGAGGAGGACGAACGAGGAGGAGGAGGAAGAGGAGGAGGAGGAGGAGGAGGAGGAGGAGGAGGAGAGGAGGAGGACGGAGGACGGAGGAGGAGGACGGAGGAGGAGGACGGAGGAGGAGGAGGAGGAGGAGAACGGAGGAGGAGGAGGAGGAGGAGGAGGACGGGGAGGAGTGGCAACCCTCGGTGCAGCATTGCTGCGGCAGTGGCAGGCGAAAGATGGAGCCCTGCAAGGCCCCCTGTCGGCAACCGCGCGTCGCCGTGAGCGCTGTGCAGGTCCGAAGGCAGCCGGCGCCGCCCGACATCCTCCCCCCTCCCGCGTCGAAGATTGAGGACGAGGAGGAGCACGAGGGGGAGAGAAGCTAGCCGCATAAGGGGGGGAACAAACAAGGGGGGCGCGAGCCAGCAGCAACGGCAGCGAGGAGCGGGGAAGATTCCACAGGGAGCCCCGGCCGCGTCCACTATCCTGATGCTGTTGCTTCTGCGGTCTCCTCTTCCTCCTCCTCCTCCTCCTCCTCCTCCTCCTTTTCCTCCTCCTCCTTCTCCTCCTCCTCCATGAGGAGCAGGAGGAGGAAGGGGATCAAGCGAATGCAGTGACGGTGCCGCCGTACGGCCGCTGGACGAGACCTTCGCGAAAACGTCTTGCCTAGAGAAATGCATCGTCTTGAAAGTCAAGCGAAAAGCTCCTTCCCTCCTCCCTTCCCTCCTCCCTTCTCCGCGCCTTCCCCATTCCTGGTGTGACATGGCGTTTGGCTCCGTGGCCCTTGACGCCCCTGACAATATTACGGCCGCTCGGAAGAGCGACCTGGGCGCTACGCGGCTCAAGCGTCTGCCTTGAGATGCGCCGCTCGAGAACATGTTCAAAATGCTCTCCGATGCAGCCGTACTCTCAAGGCGGCATCCGGCCCCCTGTAGAGGGGAAGGTGAGGCCACCAACGCACCTATAATAATACACATTCCCACTGGAACTCGGTGAGTCACTGTGACGTAGCACAACGAAAATCACAAACATCGTGGATCGGTAACTCTCAAACATCGTAGCGGGAATTCAACATTACGTAATATTCCGGGTGGGAGCTGAATCAAGACGTACATTCATGGCCCCATCACATTGAAACAATGACCATGGACATGCTGCAAACCAAAATCCTACTCTCAACGTGCCGATCCGCTATACGAATCATCGTATGCTAAAACATTGGCCGGGTGCAACATGAATATGGACAATGCCGTTCTAGACAGGACACGCACTCCGATCTCACGGCTGACGAGAGGGCACTAGCAAGCCTGGTTCTAGCGCCTGGCAGTGGCAAGTACTTGGGCGTGAATTCATGTGCCCGCAAGGCAAGCGCGCATTGAACTACATGCCATGTTGCCAGGAAAGGACAGGAATTGAGTAGGAGCAGGAGTGCGAATAGCAAGGACAGGCGCAGCGAACGCAATCACATCACGAACATGCTGAGCTTTCACGAGCCATCTCCAAATAATGTTGGGGCCGTGGAAACGGTGCAGCCACCGATGAGTATTTCTTGAATGGGGTGAGCTTGGCAACGCGTCGCGATATTGAGCTGGTTTGAACAGTGTGGACAATCGTGAGCACACGTCGACTGTGCCTGGTTGCTACCTGCCTGAACTTGAGGCGTGAAGGCAAGCTGCTAGACATCTGCTTGCCTCTGTGTGGCCCAAAAGCGGGCATGGTTGCCTTTGATGGTCCTCCGAAGGCAGGCGCGGCAAACCAGGGCTTACCAGCTGAATCTTGAAGGTGCCCCCCTCTCAGTCGCTCGTGGTCACGTCAGCCTGCGCACCTGAGGGGTCCGAGTCGACCACCTCCATGAGCGAGCCAAGGGTGTGCATGCCGATGGGAGGGCGCTTCACCTTCTCGGAGCAGGGCGAATTCAGACAACGCCAACTCCAAACCGATGCCTGTACCTCTCCCGGGGTCCAAGCGCACCAACTTTCCGAGCTGCGTCCAGCCGTGCCGACGGGAGCCTCCCCGAAGGCCAACTACGGTAAGTTCGTGCGGCGTCGGTGCGCGCAAAGGCTTTCGACACCGCGTCGATCGTTCAACCCTGAAGCGATCGCGGCCCCGATCGTTCAAGGTTGAATTCCGTCGGCCCCTGTGGCGTCCTTAGTGCTTACACGTCGTTCGATCATGCGGAATTCAACTTTGGACGCCTTGTCTGGTGTCGCTGACGCGCCATCGCCGCATGAACCTACCGCACCGCCGTCTCAACTCTAAGAGGAAATAAAAAACGTCAAACACATAAACTTTCGGAGCTCCGCGCGGCTTCTGCCGACGACCTCGACGACGCCGACGACGACGAAGACAACGGCGACGACGACGACGACGACGACGACGACGACGACGACGACGACGACGGCGGCGGCGAAGGCGCCGGCGCCGACGGCGCGGCGGCGGCGGCGACGGCGCGCTGATCCCCCTCCCTCCCTGGCGCGTGGAGCGCGCTCCGGGCGGCGCCAGCGGCGCCGCCAGAGGGGCCCAGCACCGATCCAAGAAATCAGCGCGGAGCTCCGAAAGTTATGTTTACGCAGTGCTTTCGCTTTTGATGTGGCCCAAGGGCACACAGACAAATAGACACAGATCCCAGTATTCTCTATGTTTTTCAATATCTGCTTGAGCGTTATATCTTCCGCTCCACTTCCCATATGTTCCCATCTGCTCTTCGGCATCGACGATTATTTGCGTCTGTGTACTTGTCCCGCCTGATTATTCGCAACTCTTTGGCACAGCCGAAACTCATAATTACGGACAAAAAGGGTACGATGCCCAGCAGCAGCTGTCGTCCCAAACCGACAGCTGCCGCTGTTGGGCAGGCCGCCCTCTGTCCCAAACAGACTTCGCCCTCGGCGGCGCCGACAGCGAGTCCTGCCCAAGACGGACAAGAACTGCTGTCGGTCTTTGCCCCCGTGCTTTCCGCACCAAATGCGGTCGTGCCGACCTGACCTTCTCCCCCGGAGCCGCCGGCAGAAGCCCCCGCGCGAGCACCGACCTCAGTGTCCGGACTTTCGCTCGGTCGATCACACCACCCGATCACGTGACACGACCGCAGCTCCGATCACGATGGCGACCTCGACGATCACGGATCGATCACGCACTCCAGCTCGGACGATCGCATGACCAAGCCCGACCGATCACGTAAGCAGCGATCAAGCAATCCCGCGACCACTGCGACATGTGATAGCCGAGCGCGTGATCAGGAGACGACAATAGAGGGAGAACAAGCTATATAAACACAAACAGTTCGAGGCCCGCATGGACCGTCGAACAGTGTGTTTATGTAGTGTGTTCCTCTTTAGAGTTCGAATGGTCCTTTACGCTTATGACGTTAATGTTTGTGCCACGTGTGTTTATACTGTTGTGCTTGTTAACTCTTCGAATGATCGCCGACCGCGTGATCAGCAGACACTGAGACACGGACCCCTCGAGGCCTCGACCCATTTCCTGGGGCCAGTCTCAAATCCTGAATTTTGTTTAACGATCACACGGCCGAATATGGGCCTCCAGAGGCAAAACATACAGAAAACACTTTCCGCGGCGATTACTGTATGACTCGAAAAGGTTTGGGATCTATGATCGCCGATCTTGAGCAAGGACCGACCGTCACGGCATTCCCGTAGGCCTGCCACGAACATGCTCTAGAGCACGAAAGCCCTCTAATAACATAGGCACTGTTCTTAGACCATATAACTAGTGAGTTAAAACAGGACAGGCAATGTGAACCAACAACGTCCCGAGCACATGCCCTGCAAATCACGGCGAAGGCTCTCAGAACATCCTCTTGTGGGCCAATGTGCCTATGTTCGGCTACACGTAAGAGTGACCCTGGGTAAGAGTGACCTTTGGTGCGCGGCTGAACGGGGGACGCGGGGCGGCCAAATCTGGGCGCGCAAGCCGCTGCTACCGCTTCGCGCTCAGCCATCTGGGGGCCCATCTGGGCCCGCACCAAAGGTCACTCCGGCGAAGGGTCACTCTTGCGTGTAGCCGATATGTAGGCAGGCCAGGACGCTTCACCACTGCCTGACGATCGCGAGATCCGCAGACGCCGAGACGCCGACCTCGACCACGGCCGCGCGGCGCCGCCCGGGCCGCGTCGCCCGCCGTCCGCGCCGCCTGCGGCCCCGCCGGAACCGTCCGACGAGGGCGTGGCACTCGAGGTGCCCGGCGTCTGCGTGGAGCTGCCGCTGCCCCCGCCCCCGTCGCGGTCTTCGTCCTCCGGGGCACGGGAAGGGGAGGAGGGAAAGGGGGGGTGGGGGAGGAGGAAGAGGAGGAGGAGGAAGAGGAGGAGGAGGAGGACATGCAGGAGGAGGAGGAGGGGGGGAGAAAGGAGGAGGAGGAGGAGGAGGAGGAGGAGGAGGAGGAGGAGGAGGAGGAGGAGGAAGGAGGAGGAGGAGGAGGAGGAGGAGGAGGAGGAGGAGGAGGAGGAGGAGGAGGAGGAGGAGGAGGAGGAGGAGGGGAGGAGGAGGAGGAGGAGGAGGAGGAGGAGGAGGAGGAGGAGGAGGAGGAGGAGGAGGAGGAGGAGGAGGAGGAGGAGGAGAGGGGAGGAGGAGGAGGAGGAGGAGGAGGAGGAGGAGGAGGAGGAGGAGGAGGAGGAGGACGAGGAGGAGGAGCAGGAGGAGGAGGAGGAGGAGGGGGAGGAAGAGGAGGAGGAGGAGAAGGAGGAGGAGGAGGAGAAGAAGGAGGAGGAGGAGGCTAGACTCGACCCTGGCAGGTCATGCAGATAAATTCAAACAGCCCGAGGACCCCCCCAGCCCCTGACCCTAGCGCCCCCGAGGAGGATCCAGCGATCAGGGGTCAAAAAAGGTCATCGGGTTGAGAGGCCCCGCGGCCCCGCCGACAGGTCGCCAGGGCCCTCGTCCTGGCTTCAGGAGCTCTCGACCCAAAGAGCTGGGCTTGGGCCAGCTGGAGCCCGAAAAGCGGGAGCGCCTCCAGGATCGAACGCCTCTTCGGGCCCTCCGACGGGGTCACAACCTGGGTCACCTTGGAGCGCACAGGGGAAAAGTGCTCGGACCAAAACGAAATCTCGGCCACCGAGGGAGACCTGAGCTCACCGAGCCGGTTCGCACCTCCTATGGGATGCCTGTCCAGGGCGATTGCATTATCATTCTTACTACTCGGAATCGGGCGTCCTGGACAGTAGTCCTGGAGGCCTCGTCCTTTCCTGTCCGAAACATAACCTCTACAAGTTGCGCAGAACAGTTGGACATAATTTTCATCTGCCTCGGAAAGGAAAGGCGCTGCGAGCAAGGAGTGCCCGCGCACGCGCCACGGCCGCAGAAAGCCGTCGAGGCCAGGCAGCGGACCCCCCCCCAGTGCAAATGGGGTCCGCGTTCGCCGACGGGGCCGCATCCTCCTCACAGGCCTCGGCAGGATCGACGGGCCACTCGCCCAGGTCTATGATCTCCAGGGCCTCGACCCCCATGGAGTCGCGGAGGCCCGACACTGCGATGTGCATCTCCTGCGCTGCCGCGTACCTCGCCGCGGGGTGGACGAAGAGGCAGCCCTCGATGCAGCGAGCGTCGTTGCAGTCCGCTCGGGCCGCAGAGGCACCTTCTCTAGCCCGGGCGTCGGCCAAGGCGTTGCCATCGAACTCGAAATGCGTGATCAGCCCGTCCCTGACGGCCTGCTGCCCCAGGTGGGCCCTGACTTCGATGACCTCCACGTCCTTGAGCCTCTCCGCCCAACCAGCCCAAATGTGGGCTCGCCGACTGCCCGCCGCTGCCGCCGCCAGAGGATTGGCAGCGCGTCGCGCTGTCGCAAGGCAGTCGCAATAGAGCTTGAAAGATCACGCAGCAATGGTGTCGGTGAGGACCTTCACTGCGTAGTCCTCTCCGTCTCTGGCCAGCTGCTCTGGTCCTTCCGACAGCGGGACCGAGCCCCGCGCCTAAGCGACCAGCCCGCGGTGCTTGTCCAAGACGATGATGGACCAGGCAGCTGCCCTCAGGCTCGGGTAGCTCTGATCGAGCCCTGGGCCGTCCACGAAGACGTGCCCCCCGTCGGCGAGGGGCCCAAAAATCGGCCAGCTGGTCGCGTGCTTGAAGAAGTCGTCGGAAAGGGGCCTTCTCTGGACCAGCTCGGAGACGTCGGGAAACAGCCCCCTAACGAACAGCTCCGCGAAAGGGTGGCCCAAGAGCTCGACACGTGCCGCCGCGTCCCGCAGCAGTGGCGCCAGAAAACCGCGCCCCCAGCCATCGTGAGCCTCGCACCTGAACCGCAGGTCCCACACAACAGAACGGTGGCTGACCATGGTCGAGGATCGGCTGCCAGAAGGGTGGGGCCTCCCAGCCCCACATGCTGGAGCCGTGCCGCTTCACCTCCCCAAGCCCGATGGCTCGTCGGCAGTCCTGGGAGACCATGTGGCCGAAGAAGGCTGGCGAGTAGCGACGTACTTGGCATTCGCGACCCAACGCGCCATGGAGCCTTTAGGGGTCGCCGTTGATGAATCCCCAGCCGACCCGCTCGAGCGTGCGCACCGAGGCGCTGATCAGTTCCTTCACCAGGCGCCAGGGGTGCATCCTCTTGGCGTTGCTTAGGCTGGCGGCGAGGCGCGAGCGGGCCGCCGCCTCGGGGAGCAGGGAGGCCCGGATCATCTCGACGTAGGCCATCAGCGCCGTCTTGGTGGCGATCGTCAGGGGGTCCCGCTTCCAGCCGCCTGACTGTCACGGCTGGCGAGCCCCAGGGCGGCCCCGCGGGCCAGTCGGCCTCTCGCCTTGATGGCCCCAGCCCGCAGCCGACGGAGGCGGCCGTTGGGCGCCCCCATGATCGCCGAGCCCCAAGAGGCTTTCGCTGTGGGGCCAGCTCTGGAGACCCTTGCTCGGCTGATCGAGGGACTGAACAGCCTGGTGAGCTTCCTCCCTTGGCATCGAGCTGCCTTCTCGCGGGCCGCTGAAGTCTTCGCGCGTCTGTAGGAAACCGACGCTTCGTCGCCGCCCAGGTCCCTGTGCACGTCCGCGAAGTCGCCTTCCGCGAGGTCCCAGCCAGGCTGGCTCCTGAGGGCGTCGCGTAGCTTGCTGCTGGTAGCCAGCGCTTTGGTCTTGCCCCTGCTGAGCGGCAGGTTGGCCTCCTCCATCTTCGCGCAAAAGGCGCGATAGGCAGCGGCCAGCTGCTGGGCTACCATGGTGCGAGGCCCAGTCGCACGGCACGAGGCATCGTCGACCACGTCGAGGATCCTGGCGATGGGAGCCGCCAAGGCCACTGCTCTGAGGGCCGAAATCAAGAGCTTGGCCAACGCCGTGGCGCACGAGCCTGCCACCACCGTGCCATTCGCATTGACGGCGCCACTGAGGCAGGTGCTGATGCGGGCCCTCCGAGGGGCCCGAAAGGTGCAACACGGCGCCCGCAGCAGCCCCAGGTTGAAGCCCCACGCCTGCGCTGCTCCCTTGAGCTGAAAGTGCCCGATGTGTTCGTCGTACTTGGATAAATCGGCGTAGAATGGCCCAGCTTCCTCGAGGGAGATCTTCGCGTGGGCCACGAAACTGTTGTGGAGCCAGGTGGCCCTCTCACACCTTCGAGGCGAGGAGTTGCCCCAGAGAGCCTGCTGGTCGATGGGCCGCCCCCACCTTGCACATTCCCTCTGTCGTATGCGGGACCAGGTCCTTGCAAGCATCGGCGTGGGCCCGATGGGCCGCTGGCCGCCGTCAGGCTTCGGAATGAAGACTACGATGATGGCCCAGAGCTCGCCACGCTGCGGGCTGCGCCCCCGTGCGTTGAGCAAGCTGGCAAGCCTGAACAAGATGTCGTCACCGACCTCCAGCAGCTGCCGAGGATGGAAATTGCCCCGCCCCAGGCCCGTGGTTTTGGGAAACTTGCGGGCCACCAGCTTGATGTCGTCAATCGTGATGGGCGTGAGTGTCCAGTCCCTAGTCTCCCAAGCCATGGGATGCTCCTGGTTTGCCCGCACTGGCCCCACCCGGTGAGGGGGCCAGTCCTCGAGGACCCTGTCTAGCGCAGGCTGTCCGACGAGAGCAGCGTCGGCGAAGCCCTTCTCAAGGATGGGCAACGGCTCGGCATGGGTCTTCTTCGAGATCTCGTGGGCGATGGGCCCCTGCCGCTCGAAGGCCAGCTCGGTGAACTCGTCCCACTTCGACTTCCTGGCCCGGGAGTCCTCTTCGGGATGTTTGACCACAATCTGCTCGATCATGGCCAAGAGGTTGTAGCCCGTGGCCGTCAGCAGGCTGACTTCTCCCCAGAAGCTGTCGAGGACGGAGCCGTCGAACATGGCGATGCCCAAATCCTTCAACTCACCCCGAAGGCGGAGCGCCACATCTCGCAGCTGTCGCCCGTCGGTGCTTGTAGCCGTCTACCGAGCCGCCTGGGCCCAGCTCCCACCGGCGCTTGGCTTGGTGACGAAGGGGGGGCCAGCGCTGGGTGGTCGGCGAGGCCTTGCCTAGTCTGCCTGCGTGCACCTTGGCCTCGAGCGGGGCCGCGATCGTCCTGATGCCCTTGGCCCTGCCCTTGATGCAGCGGGCCTCGTCCTCAGGCATGCCTTGGGGCGCCTGCAACGCCGGCTCCGCTTGCGTGAACCACTCTTCGATGGGGCCATCAGGCTCAGTGTCGGACGGGGGCCATGCCAGCGACTCGACCAACTGGTTCCGCCTGCCTCTGGCCACGCCATCGGCCACGTACTCCAACTCGAAGGCCTCGGGCACCCTCTGGGTCTGCGCCATGGTCCGCTGCCGGCAACCTTGCAGAACCAAAGGAACCGCCTGATGAAGGCCGTTCGGCGTGTCGGCATGGGCCGTGATTGAGCCCGCCATGGCTTCCAATGCCGTCGGGATGACAAAGTAATCGTGCTCGTTGCCATTGCATGCAGCTGCTCCTGGGCCCAGCGCAGCCGCTGCGATAAGGGCTGGCCACCCAGAGATCAAGAGCTCCGAGGCCTCGATGTTCCAGTCGCCGCCTATCGCGAAGGGGTCGCCCAACAGCGCGCACCACTCGTGGAGGTCGGCGAGCAGCTGGCGGTTGGACACCTGGAGGCCACGGAGTCCTCGAGGTAGACCGAGATCATGGCACTGGTGGTGCCCTTGTCCAAGCGATCCTGCGGGCGAGGAACATGCGCTGCTGGCCATCCCAAGGCTGGATGTATCTCGCCGAGCCCAGCAACCGCGAGGTGACGATGCCAACGCCAGCCGGGACCGCCTCGGCCGCCTCTCCCCTTCTGAACATAGCTGAGCATGCCAGCCGGAGGCCGCATCGGTTGGCCCATTCGTGGGCTTGCTCCTCGGCGGTCTGGGAGGAAAACCGCGTCTCCTGGATCAATGTGACGCGCGGCTCAATCCCTTTCCTGTGGATCCACCCAAGGGCTCCAGCGATCGACTTCCACGTGTTACCGTTGTAGGTGCAGACGCGGAGGTCGCCATCCAGCGAGCCCTGCTGCAGCGCCAAGGGCTCCAGGAGGGGCAGGCACTGCTCGAGGCTGATGGCTGCCGCGACTGCAGTGACAAGCGTATGTCCTGCGTGCAGGACCAGACTCTGCACTTCTGTAGCCGCGGGGTCTGTCCCAGCTGGGCGTCGGGCCTCCTGGTCGACGCCGCCTCCATGCCTGGCGGGCATCGACCCCCCCCCGTCGGGGGCCGCACATGCAAGGGCCACGTTGGGCGGGGCTGCTGTCCAAGCGGCCTCGGCCCCCTCGCCGCGTGCTCGAGCAGCGGACAGGGAAGGCTGCCCGCCTCCCCTCCGCCAGGGGAGCCGCTACCCTGCGAACTGGCCAGCAGCCCCGTCACCAGCAGCAGGCGAAGCAGAAGCACTGGCCACCTTGTGCTCGGAGGCCCGCAGGCGGCCTGCCTCGGCCGCCGCAGCCCCGAGCTCGGCTGCCTGCGCGGCGTGCCCGCTGAAGCCGCTGGCGGGCCCGCCTGCGGCGGCGGTGGTGGCAGCAGCTGCCGCGGCGGCAGGGGGGGGCTGTCCGGTGCTCGGCCGCCGCTGCTGCCGCTGGCTCATGAGCGGAGGCCCCTGCAGGCTCCTCAGGCTGGGTCCGCTCCCTCTTGCGGCGCTTGCTGGCCGCGGCCTCCTCGATGTCCTTCTTGAGCCGCTGCAGCTGCTCCTGGCAGTTGCGCTTGGAGACCGCATGGGCATCCCGCATGACGCTGTGGCCTTCTCGCACATCTGGCGGAGGTTGGCCTGGGCCTCCTCCTCAAGCTCGCTGAAGTTCTCGAACGTCTCCACGTCGAAGGTGAAGGTGACCGACTTCGAGGCATCGGGAGTCGGCTGCGCGATGCCCGAGGCCTTGGCCCGACTGCGCAGGAGCTGGGCCTCCTCCGCCTGGGCTTCCGCCAGGCTGGTTGCGACGGTGTCACGCCAGCCACGACACTCGTCCAGCTGCTCCTCAGCCGCCACCAGGGCGTCGGCGGCCTTGTCCAGCTGGCGCTGGAGGTTGATGCGCCGATCGGTGGCCGACTGCAGCTGCTGCTCCAGCGTCTTCTGGGCTGCTGCAGGCGGAGGCGAACGAAGTCGCGGGCCTCTGCGACCGCCTCCCGTAGCTTGGCCGCGATAGTCGGGTCGGGGATGGCCAGCAGCTTGTCGAGCTCCGATGACCCTGATGACGACCAGGGGGCGCCAGGAAAGCCACGGCGGCCATCGACAGCGCCGCCTGCCGCTGCAGCCTTGGCCTTGGGGCTCCCCCCCGCCACTGCGGCCTTTGCCTTGGGGCTGGCCTTCGGCGCTGCCCTTCCTGCGCCGTTGCCCGCTCAGACACCATTGCGCGGCGACGGGTTGGCGGGCTTGAGTTCGAGGGACTGACCGCGCGTCCAGCAATGCGTGTCCTTGCGGAAGTTCCACCTGAAACAGCACGCAGTGCAGGTGACGAACCCTGGCTGTGCCTTCGGCGCCATGGCGATTTCTGAGACTCGAGAGGGTGGGGCAGACCACTTCTCGTCAAAACTGTTGGGTTGAGCAGCCCTGGCACTGGCCGCGGACTGGCGGTATCCACGTGTTCCCCTGTGGAACGAAGCATAATAAGCCAAAGTGGCTACGGAGGAGGAGGAGGACATGGAGAGGAGGATGAGGAGGAGGAGGAGGAGGAGGAGGAGGAGGAGGATGGAGGAGGAGGAGGAGGAGGAGGAGGAGGAGGAGGAGGAGGAGGAGAGGAGGAAGGAGGAGGAGGAGGAGGAGGAGGAGGAGGAGGAGGAGGAGGAGGAGGAGGAGGAGGAGGAGGAGGAGGAGGAGGAGGAGGGAGGAGGAGGAGGAGGAGGAGGAGGAGGAGGAGGAGGAGGAGGAGGAGGAGGAGGAGGAGGAGGAGGAGGGAGGATGAGGGCAGGGAAGAGGAGGAGTAAGATATACACACGGATGAACACAAGCGTCAACTAACACAATAACGAAAACGGCAAACACGCGGCCAGGTCGGGCACTCGCTCGGAAAGCTCCGAGGCCCGCAGGCTCGAGCCCGAAGTTCTTCGGGCGCCTGCTCGCTCGGAAGAAGCTTCGAGGCACGAGCTGGAAGCTTCTCGGGTGCGTGCTCGCTCGGAAAGCTTCGGGTACCCAGACCCCCGACGTCGTGTTTTTTTTACCGCGTCGACCCCCTGAGGTCTGGACCCCTTCCCCGGGACCGGTTTTTCATCCCGAATCGTTTTTCCCCACATGCTTCGTGGGGTTCTGGTTTTCTTCCCTGCCGCGCCGCACCCGCGACACTCACACACCCACACCTCCCTCTCCGTCTCTCTTTCTCTCTCTCACACCTCACTCTTCCCCTCCTCCTCACAGCACTGCTCAGCACAGCTCAGCTCAGCTCAGCTCAGCTCAGCACGGCACAGCTGAGCACAGATCAGCTCAGCTCAACTCAGCACAGCACAGCACAGCACAGCACAGCACGGCACAGCACAGCACAGCTCACCGCACAGCAGCACAGCACAGCACAGCACAGCACAGCACAGCACAGCACAGCACAGCACAGCACAGCACAGCATAGCACACAGGGCATTCCTTCGACGCCGCAGGGGGTGCGCTGGGGGTGGGGGCCCTATGCGTTGTGGGCTGCCAGGGCGTGGAAGGCGTGGCATTTCCTCGACGCCACACTGGGTGCGCTGGGGGTGGGGGCCCTATGCGTTGTAGGCTCCCAGGGCGTGGCAGGCGTGGCATTTCCTTCGACGCCACAGGGGGTGCGCTGAGGGTGGGGGCCCTATGCGTTGTAGGCTCCCAGGGCGTGACAGGCGTGGACAGGCGTGGCACTTCCTCGGACGCCCCAGGGGGTGCGCTGGGGGTGGGGGCCCTATGCGTTGTAGGCTCCCAGGGCGTGGCAGGCGTGGCATTCCCTCGCCGCTACAGGGGGTGCGCTGCGGGTGAGGGCCCTATGCGCTGCAGGCTCCCGGGGCGTGGCAGGCGTGGCATTTCCTCGACGCCACAGGGGGTGCGCTGGGGTTGGGGGCCCTATGCGTTGTAGGCTCCCAGGGCGTGGCAGGCGTGGCATTTCCTCGACGCCACAGGGGGTGCGCTGAGGGTGGGGGCCCTCTGCGTTGCAGGCTCCCAGGGCGTGGCAGGCGTGGCATTTCCTCGACGCCACAGGGGTGCGCTGGGGGTGGGGGCCCTATGCGTTGCAGGCTCCCAGGGCGTGGCAGGCGTGGCATTTCCTCGACGCCACAGGGGGTGCGCTGGGGGTGGGGGCCCTATGCGTTGCAGGCTCCCAGGGCGTGGCAGGCGTGGCATTTCCTCGACGCCACAGGGGGTGCGCTGGGAGGTAGGAGGAGGTAGAGGAGGAGGAGAGGAGGAGGAGGAGGAGGAGGAGGAGGAGGAGGAGGAGGAGGAGGAGGAGGGAGGTAGAGGAGGAGGAGGAGGAGGAGGAGGAGGAGGAGGAGGAGGAGGAGGAGGACGGGGAGGTGGGGCAGCAGCAGCGGCAGCAGCAGCAGCAGCAGCAGCTGCAGCAGCAGACGCAGCAGCAGCAGCAGAAGCAGCAGCAGAAACAGGAGGACACCGAGGAGGAGAAGGAGGAGCAGCAGCAGAAGCACCGATGGTACACATGGGAAATAACATAGGTATGTGGGGTTCCTCGGTAGCGTAGTTGACAGTCCTGGGGCCCGGCAACGGCCCCCCGGAGGCCGAGAATCAGGGAAAACCTCCAGTCGCGTTTTTGTCCACAGCGAGGGGGGGCCTGGGCACTCGTCTCGAAGCTTCGGCTACCGTTCGGGGCGTCGAGGTGCTCGGGGGCCTTCGGGCGAGGGGGGGGCCGCCGCGAGCGCCCCCGCGCCCGCGGCCCGTGCCGTGAGCCCGAGGGCCACCGCTGGCGGGGCCGACCGCCTCAGCGGGAACCGCTCGGCACTTCGAGGCTCGAGTGGCGGCGAGCCTGGGTCGGGTCGGGCGAAAGGGGGGATAGCAAAGGGGGGGTTTGAGAATCAGCTCACGTAGCTGATTTTCCCGGCGCCTCCCGGCGCCGGGAGGCGCCCATGTATCGAGGAATGGGCCCCTCGGTCGGGCCGAAACCAGCTGCATGCAGCAGATTTCGTAACCCCCCCTTTCCCAATCCCCCCCTTTCGCCCGACCCGACTGGAGGGGTGCCTCGCAGATGTGGCTCTCGCCTTAGCGTAGCGCATATTCGTTCTTAAACAGTTGCAAGAGCTTCGCGGGTTCAGGGCGGGTGGTTTTCAACACGTGGTTCTCGCCATAGCGCCGCGCACATTCGGTTTTAAACATGTGCAAGAGGGTGGTTGTCAAAATGTGTTTCTCGCCTTAGCGCCGCGCGCATTCTGTTCTAAACATGTGCAGGCGCTTCACGGATTGAGGTCGGGTGGTTTTCAAAATGTGGCTCTCGCCTTAGCGCCGCGTGCATTCGTTTTAAACATGTGCAGGCGCTTCACGGAATCCTATGATAAGCGTACCACAAATTGTGTTTTGAAAGCATTCAGGATTATACGGGTGCAACAGTTAGGTTGGTTCACTGTGTTGAAGTCCTAGGAATGGCGTTCTGGCACGATTCAGGATTGTCAAGACGCAGCAATCAGGTTGATACGTGGCGCTGAAATCCGAGAACCAAGTTTTGGCATGCTTCAGGATCTTCATACGGTTGTCTGCCAACGAGGCAGCTCCCTCCATGGATATGAACCGTCGTGGGGGCCTATGAAGAGGGAGCTTGGAGGGAGGGTAAATTCCAACATCGTTGATGACTCCTTGGTTTTTTTACACTGGACCTCCTCCTCCTCCTACTCCTCCTCTTCCTCCTCTTCCTCCTCCTCCTCCTCCTCCTCCTCCTCCTCCTCCTCCTCCTCCTCCTCCTCCTCCTCCTCCTCCCCCCCCTCCCTCACTCGACCCCCCTCCCTCCTCCCCCGGGGGGGGGGGGCTCCCCCCGCCCTTCGTGCCCAGCCCTGCGGGGTCCGCCCTGGCGGCCCTCTTGCTCGGCAGCGCCGCGGGCGCCGCCCCGGCCGCGGAGGGCCGCCCGGTGGGCTCGCCCTCGGCCCCCTGCTGCTCCGCGCCCTGCGCCGCCCACCCGCGCCGCGCCGCGTGGGGGGCCGCCACGGGCGCCGCCGCGCCCGTGGGCCTCAGGGGCGCCCTCTTCGAACAGGGGACCGACTGCAGAACCAGAGATCCAACGCAGTGAGAGCATCAAGACGAAGGTGTGCTTCTCGAATGGCGGCCTGCAAAATAAACGCCTCGGGTTGAAAGGCCGGTCCTGGGGAATGGGTCGAGACCTCTGGGGGCCCCGCGTTGAAAAAAGCACGACATCGGAGCTCTGCGGATCTCTGCTCGCAGATTCGACGGACAAACCAACCTTGGGGCAGGTCAGCTCTGTGATCGATCCCCTCCTTAACCTTTAGGGGGGGGCCGCCTCAGGGGGATCGGCTCGACAGTTCGAGGTTCGAGTGCTTCGGGCGGTTTCGCCGGCGCTCAGCGGCCCTACAATTAGGTCGGGCATGTCGCGGACTCTGGAGGAACAAACAAGCATAGTCCAACAAATTCCCAAACATGGCAAACAAAAATAATCCTCATACCATGCCTTGACCATGTTTGAGGATTCCCCCCGCAGATGGACACGCCCGACTCAGCTCCACCGCTGGACCAGGGGCACCCTGGCCGCACGAGGGCACACACGGAGAGCCCGCAGCCCCCCCTCGGCTTCGCCCTCTGGGGCGCTGGGCCCCTCCTGCTCCCGCTCGGGCGAGGGCGGACCCGAGGGGCAACGCTCGGGGGGGCCACCTCGGGGGGAAGGGCATCGGGCCTCAGGGGCACCGCCTCCCCAGACCCCCTCCGAGTCAGGACAGAAATCATGACGCAAGGCCTCTGGCTATTTTCGGCCTCTGAGAGGGCCCTCATCGGGCCTCGGGACCGTCAACAAGACGACTCGGGATGAAAAAACGGTCCCGGGGAAGGGGTCCAGACCTCTGCAGGGGTCGACGTCGTGACAAAAACCGTGACGCCGGGGGACCGCCTCAGGGGGATCGGCTCGCCGCTTCGAAGTTCAAGCCTTTCGAACACTTCCGCCCGCTCTCGGCGGTTCTCTACAGCCTCGCGGTGCTCTCCGGCAGCTGCGCCTCGCCGAAGGAGCGTCCTGGGATCCCCGGACCGCCCCGAACGGCCGCCGGAGGCCCGAGGTGACTGGCTCGGGGGGCGGGGGGGAAACATCGAGCTGGAATCGGTGATACATCGCCGATAGATCGACGATGGGCCCCAGCTAAGAAATCCGCACGGTCCCAGGCGGGGGGGGGGCTCCCGGGCCCCTGTTCGCGATGACTGGGCGATGCAAGGCCGATGCGTTCCCCCCTGAAACTATCCCCTCTGCTGCTCTTTGGTTTTTGGATCATAGCTCTGCTCTCAAACGCCCGTTCGGGACGATCCGGGCACCCCCCCGAAAGCCCTCGGCGAGGCGCAGCTGCTGGAAGAGCCCCCGAGGCTGAAGACCCGCCGAGAGCCCGCGAAAACGTTTGAAAACCTCGAGCCTCGAGTCTCAGTCCCGCCCCCCCGTGCACCCCGACCGTCCAGAGTGCCAGAAAATACCACCCCAGACCTATAAGCCTATCTGGACTGCCTCAAACCTCCACTGAAACTGGGAAGTCGACGTCCTGGTGCTATTTCTGTCAGCCCTCCGGAAAGGTCAGGGCAGCTGCCCCCCTGACGTCGGCTGTACCCTGATGGTCCGCTACCGAAAATTTCCGGTAGCGCTCCGCAGAGATCGGTCGCTACCGAAATACCGAAATGTAGCGCCCAATACCGGTATCAGACCGTTCTGAAATCCGCTATTTCAACGCCCTCAAACGACGATCCGGTCGCTACCGAAATTCGGGGTGCGTCGAAATCGCTACCGAAAATTTCCGAGGAGGTGGCCCGCAAGGAGGTGTCCCGCGGTGCCCGGCCTGCGGGGGCCGTGGGGACGCCATCTCCAGGCAGGCGGGCAGGCCAAGTGCTGGGGGCACCCCTGCGGCCCGCGCCAGTCGGGCTGGGCGCGAGGGGGGGCGGTTGAGAAGCAGCTCGCGTAGCTGACTTTTGGTAGTCCCCAAACGTGGTGGTGACAACACCTGGCGGTGAATCTCGGGCGATTTGGTGTCACCACCCGGTTTGGGGACTCGTGCGGTTTTCCGAGGATGTCCCGAACATTGGTGGGTCCAGGAGTCACAAAACCCGGTAGTGACCCCGTGTCCCCAAACCCAGCGGTGACCTTTTTGGGGGATTACAGGTCGCCACCTGGTATCTCACCACCCGGTTTGGGGGTTCCCAAGACTTTCCCGGCGCCTCCCGGCGCCGGGATTTGGACGCCCGAAATGGGCACGGAAAGAATGGGTGCAATGCCCAACAACAAATGTTGTCCCAAACCAACAGCGGCCACTGTTGTCCCAAAATCCTACTCTCAACGTGCCGATCCGCTATACGAATCATCGTATGCTAAAACATTGGCCGGGTGCAACATGAATATGGACAATGCCGTTCTAGACAGGACACGCACTCCGATCTCACGGCTGACGAGAGGGCACTAGCAAGCCTGGTTCTAGCGCCTGGCAGTGGCAAGTACTTGGGCGTGAATTCATGTGCCCGCAAGGCAAGCGCGCATTGAACTACATGCCATGTTGCCAGGAAAGGACAGGAATTGAGTAGGAGCAGGAGTGCGAATAGCAAGGACAGGCGCAGCGAACGCAATCACATCACGAACATGCTGAGCTTTCACGAGCCATCTCCAAATAATGTTGGGGCCGTGGAAACGGTGCAGCCACCGATGAGTATTTCTTGAATGGGGTGAGCTTGGCAACGCGTCGCGATATTGAGCTGGTTTGAACAGTGTGGACAATCGTGAGCACACGTCGACTGTGCCTGGTTGCTACCTGCCTGAACTTGAGGCGTGAAGGCAAGCTGCTAGACATCTGCTTGCCTCTGTGTGGCCCAAAAGCGGGCATGGTTGCCTTTGATGGTCCTCCGAAGGCAGGCGCGGCAAACCAGGGCTTACCAGCTGAATCTTGAAGGTGCCCCCCTCTCAGTCGCTCGTGGTCACGTCAGCCTGCGCACCTGAGGGGTCCGAGTCGACCACCTCCATGAGCGAGCCAAGGGTGTGCATGCCGATGGGAGGGCGCTTCACCTTCTCGGAGCAGGGCGAATTCAGACAACGCCAACTCCAAACCGATGCCTGTACCTCTCCCGGGGTCCAAGCGCACCAACTTTCCGAGCTGCGTCCAGCCGTGCCGACGGGAGCCTCCCCGAAGGCCAACTACGGTAAGTTCGTGCGGCGTCGGTGCGCGCAAAGGCTTTCGACACCGCGTCGATCGTTCAACCCTGAAGCGATCGCGGCCCCGATCGTTCAAGGTTGAATTCCGTCGGCCCCTGTGGCGTCCTTAGTGCTTACACGTCGTTCGATCATGCGGAATTCAACTTTGGACGCCTTGTCTGGTGTCGCTGACGCGCCATCGCCGCATGAACCTACCGCACCGCCGTCTCAACTCTAAGAGGAAATAAAAAACGTCAAACACATAAACTTTCGGAGCTCCGCGCGGCTTCTGCCGACGACCTCGACGACGCCGACGACGACGAAGACAACGGCGACGACGACGACGACGACGACGACGACGACGACGACGACGACGACGGCGGCGGCGAAGGCGCCGGCGCCGACGGCGCGGCGGCGGCGGCGACGGCGCGCTGATCCCCCTCCCTCCCTGGCGCGTGGAGCGCGCTCCGGGCGGCGCCAGCGGCGCCGCCAGAGGGGCCCAGCACCGATCCAAGAAATCAGCGCGGAGCTCCGAAAGTTATGTTTACGCAGTGCTTTCGCTTTTGATGTGGCCCAAGGGCACACAGACAAATAGACACAGATCCCAGTATTCTCTATGTTTTTCAATATCTGCTTGAGCGTTATATCTTCCGCTCCACTTCCCATATGTTCCCATCTGCTCTTCGGCATCGACGATTATTTGCGTCTGTGTACTTGTCCCGCCTGATTATTCGCAACTCTTTGGCACAGCCGAAACTCATAATTACGGACAAAAAGGGTACGATGCCCAGCAGCAGCTGTCGTCCCAAACCGACAGCTGCCGCTGTTGGGCAGGCCGCCCTCTGTCCCAAACAGACTTCGCCCTCGGCGGCGCCGACAGCGAGTCCTGCCCAAGACGGACAAGAACTGCTGTCGGTCTTTGCCCCCGTGCTTTCCGCACCAAATGCGGTCGTGCCGACCTGACCTTCTCCCCCGGAGCCGCCGGCAGAAGCCCCCGCGCGAGCACCGACCTCAGTGTCCGGACTTTCGCTCGGTCGATCACACCACCCGATCACGTGACACGACCGCAGCTCCGATCACGATGGCGACCTCGACGATCACGGATCGATCACGATCACGATGGCGACCTCGACGATCACGGATCGATCACGCACTCCAGCTCGGACGATCGCATGACCAAGCCCGACCGATCACGTAAGCAGCGATCAAGCAATCCCGCGACCACTGCGACATGTGATAGCCGAGCGCGTGATCAGGAGACGACAATAGAGGGAGAACAAGCTATATAAACACAAACAGTTCGAGGCCCGCATGGACCGTCGAACAGTGTGTTTATGTAGTGTGTTCCTCTTTAGAGTTCGAATGGTCCTTTACGCTTATGACGTTAATGTTTGTGCCACGTGTGTTTATACTGTTGTGCTTGTTAACTCTTCGAATGATCGCCGACCGCGTGATCAGCAGACACTGAGACACGGACCCCTCGAGGCCTCGACCCATTTCCTGGGGCCAGTCTCAAATCCTGAATTTTGTTTAACGATCACACGGCCGAATATGGGCCTCCAGAGGCAAAACATACAGAAAACACTTTCCGCGGCGATTACTGTATGACTCGAAAAGGTTTGGGATCTATGATCGCCGATCTTGAGCAAGGACCGACCGTCACGGCATTCCCGTAGGCCTGCCACGAACATGTTCTAGAGCACGAAAGCCCTCTAATAACATAGGCACTGTTCTTAGACCATATAACTAGTGAGTTAAAACAGGACAGGCAATGTGAACCAACAACGTCCCGAGCACATGCCCTGCAAATCACGGCGAAGGCTCTCAGAACATCCTCTTGTGGGCCAATGTGCCTATGTTCGGCTACACGTAAGAGTGACCCTGGGTAAGAGTGACCTTTGGTGCGCGGCTGAACGGGGGACGCGGGGCGGCCAAATCTGGGCGCGCAAGCCGCTGCTACCGCTTCGCGCTCAGCCATCTGGGGGCCCATCTGGGCCCGCACCAAAGGTCACTCCGGCGAAGGGTCACTCTTGCGTGTAGCCGATATGTAGGCAGGCCAGGACGCTTCACCACTGCCTGACGATCGCGAGATCCGCAGACGCCGAGACGCCGACCTCGACCACGGCCGCGCGGCGCCGCCCGGGCCGCGTCGCCCGCCGTCCGCGCCGCCTGCGGCCCCGCCGGAACCGTCCGACGAGGGCGTGGCACTCGAGGTGCCCGGCGTCTGCGTGGAGCTGCCGCTGCCCCCGCCCCCGTCGCGGTCTTCGTCCTCCGGGGCACGGGAAGGGGAGGAGGGAAAGGGGGGGTGGGGGAGGAGGAAGAGGAGGAGGAGGAAGAGGAGGAGGAGGAGGACATGCAGGAGGAGGAGGAGGGGGGGAGAAGGAGGAGGAGGAGGAGGAGGAGGAGGAGGCGGAGGAGGAGGAGGAGGAGGAGGAGGAAGGGAAGGAGGAGGGGAGGAGGAGGAGGAGGAAGGAGGGAGGAGGAGGAGAGGGGGAGAGAGGAGGAGGAGGAGGAGGAGGAGGAGGAGGAGGAGGAGGAGGAGGAGGCGGAGAGGAGGAGGAGGAGGAGGAGGAGGAGGGAGGAGAGGAGGAGGAGGAGGAGGAGGAGGAGGAGGAGGGAGGAGGAGGAGGAGGAGGAGGAAGGAGGAGGAGGAGGAGGACGAGGAGGAGGAGCAGGAGGAGGAGGAGGAGGAGGGGGAGGAAGAGGAGGAGGAGGAGAAGGAGGAGGAGGAGGAGAAGAAGGAGGAGGAGGAGGCTAGACTCGACCCTGGCAGGTCATGCAGATAAATTCAAACAGCCCGAGGACCCCCCCAGCCCCTGACCCTAGCGCCCCCGAGGAGGATCCAGCGATCAGGGGTCAAAAAAGGTCATCGGGTTGAGAGGCCCCGCGGCCCCGCCGACAGGTCGCCAGGGCCCTCGTCCTGGCTTCAGGAGCTCTCGACCCAAAGAGCTGGGCTTGGGCCAGCTGGAGCCCGAAAAGCGGGAGCGCCTCCAGGATCGAACGCCTCTTCGGGCCCTCCGACGGGGTCACAACCTGGGTCACCTTGGAGCGCACAGGGGAAAAGGCGCTTCACGGAATCCTATGATAAGCGTACCACAAATTGTGTTTTGAAAGCATTCAGGATTATACGGGTGCAACAGTTAGGTTGGTTCACTGTGTTGAAGTCCTAGGAATGGCGTTCTGGCACGATTCAGGATTGTCAAGACGCAGCAATCAGGTTGATACGTGGCGCTGAAATCCGAGAACCAAGTTTTGGCATGCTTCAGGATCTTCATACGGTTGTCTGCCAACGAGGCAGCTCCCTCCATGGATATGAACCGTCGTGGGGGCCTATGAAGAGGGAGCTTGGAGGGAGGGTAAATTCCAACATCGTTGATGACTCCTTGGTTTTTTTACACTGGACCTCCTCCTCCTCCTACTCCTCCTCTTCCTCCTCTTCCTCCTCCTCCTCCTCCTCCTCCTCCTCCTCCTCCTCCTCCTCCTCCTCCTCCTCCTCCTCCTCCCCCCCCTCCCTCACTCGACCCCCCTCCCTCCTCCCCCGGGGGGGGGGGGCTCCCCCCGCCCTTCGTGCCCAGCCCTGCGGGGTCCGCCCTGGCGGCCCTCTTGCTCGGCAGCGCCGCGGGCGCCGCCCCGGCCGCGGAGGGCCGCCCGGTGGGCTCGCCCTCGGCCCCCTGCTGCTCCGCGCCCTGCGCCGCCCACCCGCGCCGCGCCGCGTGGGGGGCCGCCACGGGCGCCGCCGCGCCCGTGGGCCTCAGGGGCGCCCTCTTCGAACAGGGGACCGACTGCAGAACCAGAGATCCAACGCAGTGAGAGCATCAAGACGAAGGTGTGCTTCTCGAATGGCGGCCTGCAAAATAAACGCCTCGGGTTGAAAGGCCGGTCCTGGGGAATGGGTCGAGACCTCTGGGGGCCCCGCGTTGAAAAAAGCACGACATCGGAGCTCTGCGGATCTCTGCTCGCAGATTCGACGGACAAACCAACCTTGGGGCAGGTCAGCTCTGTGATCGATCCCCTCCTTAACCTTTAGGGGGGGGCCGCCTCAGGGGGATCGGCTCGACAGTTCGAGGTTCGAGTGCTTCGGGCGGTTTCGCCGGCGCTCAGCGGCCCTACAATTAGGTCGGGCATGTCGCGGACTCTGGAGGAACAAACAAGCATAGTCCAACAAATTCCCAAACATGGCAAACAAAAATAATCCTCATACCATGCCTTGACCATGTTTGAGGATTCCCCCCGCAGATGGACACGCCCGACTCAGCTCCACCGCTGGACCAGGGGCACCCTGGCCGCACGAGGGCACACACGGAGAGCCCGCAGCCCCCCCTCGGCTTCGCCCTCTGGGGCGCTGGGCCCCTCCTGCTCCCGCTCGGGCGAGGGCGGACCCGAGGGGCAACGCTCGGGGGGGCCACCTCGGGGGGAAGGGCATCGGGCCTCAGGGGCACCGCCTCCCCAGACCCCCTCCGAGTCAGGACAGAAATCATGACGCAAGGCCTCTGGCTATTTTCGGCCTCTGAGAGGGCCCTCATCGGGCCTCGGGACCGTCAACAAGACGACTCGGGATGAAAAAACGGTCCCGGGGAAGGGGTCCAGACCTCTGCAGGGGTCGACGTCGTGACAAAAACCGTGACGCCGGGGGACCGCCTCAGGGGGATCGGCTCGCCGCTTCGAAGTTCAAGCCTTTCGAACACTTCCGCCCGCTCTCGGCGGTTCTCTACAGCCTCGCGGTGCTCTCCGGCAGCTGCGCCTCGCCGAAGGAGCGTCCTGGGATCCCCGGACCGCCCCGAACGGCCGCCGGAGGCCCGAGGTGACTGGCTCGGGGGGCGGGGGGGAAACATCGAGCTGGAATCGGTGATACATCGCCGATAGATCGACGATGGGCCCCAGCTAAGAAATCCGCACGGTCCCAGGCGGGGGGGGGGCTCCCGGGCCCCTGTTCGCGATGACTGGGCGATGCAAGGCCGATGCGTTCCCCCCTGAAACTATCCCCTCTGCTGCTCTTTGGTTTTTGGATCATAGCTCTGCTCTCAAACGCCCGTTCGGGACGATCCGGGCACCCCCCCGAAAGCCCTCGGCGAGGCGCAGCTGCTGGAAGAGCCCCCGAGGCTGAAGACCCGCCGAGAGCCCGCGAAAACGTTTGAAAACCTCGAGCCTCGAGTCTCAGTCCCTCCCCCCCGTGCACCCCGACCGTCCAGAGTGCCAGAAAATACCACCCCAGACCTATAAGCCTATCTGGACTGCCTCAAACCTCCACTGAAACTGGGAAGTCGACGTCCTGGTGCTATTTCTGTCAGCCCTCCGGAAAGGTCAGGGCAGCTGCCCCCCTGACGTCGGCTGTACCCTGATGGTCCGCTACCGAAAATTTCCGGTAGCGCTCCGCAGAGATCGGTCGCTACCGAAATACCGAAATGTAGCGCCCAATACCGGTATCAGACCGTTCTGAAATCCGCTATTTCAACGCCCTCAAACGACGATCCGGTCGCTACCGAAATTCGGGGTGCGTCGAAATCGCTACCGAAAATTTCCGAGGAGGTGGCCCGCAAGGAGGTGTCCCGCGGTGCCCGGCCTGCGGGGGCCGTGGGGACGCCATCTCCAGGCAGGCGGGCAGGCCAAGTGCTGGGGGCACCCCTGCGGCCCGCGCCAGTCGGGCTGGGCGCGAGGGGGGGCGGTTGAGAAGCAGCTCGCGTAGCTGACTTTTGGTAGTCCCCAAACGTGGTGGTGACAACACCTGGCGGTGAATCTCGGGCGATTTGGTGTCACCACCCGGTTTGGGGACTCGTGCGGTTTTCCGAGGATGTCCCGAACATTGGTGGGTCCAGGAGTCACAAAACCCGGTAGTGACCCCGTGTCCCCAAACCCAGCGGTGACCTTTTTGGGGGATTACAGGTCGCCACCTGGTATCTCACCACCCGGTTTGGGGGTTCCCAAGACTTTCCCGGCGCCTCCCGGCGCCGGGATTTGGACGCCCGAAATGGGCACGGAAAGAATGGGTGCAATGCCCAACAACAAATGTTGTCCCAAACCAACAGCGGCCACTGTTGGGCAGGCGGCCTTCTGCCTCAAATGCACACAGGCCGTGGCGGCACCGACAGCGAGTCCTGCTCAACATGACCAGGAACTGCTGTTGGGCATTGTACCCATTCTTTCCGTACCCATTTCGTCCGAGCCGACAATCGGGCTGGGCGAGAGGGGGGGAGCAAAAAGGGGGTTTGAGAAGCAGCTCGCATAGCTGAGTTCCCTGGCGCCTCCCGGCGCCGGGAGGCGCCCGTGTATCGAGGAGTGGGCCCGGCGGCGGGGCCGAAACCAGCTGCGTGCAGCCGATTTCGTACCCCCCCTTTCCCTATCCCCTCCTTTCGTCCGGCCCGCACCAAAAGGTCACCCAGGCGCAGGGTCACTCTTTGCGCGTAGCCAGCTGACTGGAGGCCTCCTAGACTCAGAAAGCTCAGGGCTCGGTAGGGACTGGCGTCGCCCCCACAGAAGAAAAGACGCAGATCCTGCCCGAGTCCTCCCGAGACTATGTGAAAAGCTTTTTGGAACACTTCCCGGAGGTTTTTCGCAGGGGTTCGGGAGGGTTGCGGCTGTTTTGAAAGGGAACCAGTCCCCAGCGAACCCTGGACTTTTGAATCCTAGATGGGGTCCGAGTGGATGGGGTCGGAAGGTTGCGCCACATCGCCGAGACGTCAGCGATGCATCGCCGATGCATCGGCGACGTCGGCGTGGAGGAAACCGGTCTCCACATCGAGCCATATCGCCACTGCACTAGTGATGGGGCGCGATCCTCCGACCCCATCTGCTCCGACCCGATCTGGGAGCCAGGACTGATGTTGCTCGGGGACGCACTGACCCGGGTCAATGCAAACCTGGGCCAATCAGGCTTTGCAGGATCCTGCAAGATCCTGCAAGCAAGCCTGGATCAATACAGCCCGGGCTTTGACCTCCGCTTGCCGCGACCCCCGTCACTTGTGCCCCGAGCTGCCCCTGAGAGCCTCAGACCGGCGAGGAGCGGGCTGGAGAGGATGGCGTCCATGCCTTTTGGATGTCCAAAAACGGGAACGGAAGAAATGGGCACGATGCACAACATCAAGAGCTGTCCAACACCGACAGCGGCCGCTCTTGGGCACACGGCCTTCTGTCTCAAATGGACAACGGCCGCGGCGACGCGAACAGAGAACCCTGTTCAAAGTGAACAAGAACTGCCGTTGGACTTTGTACTCGCTGTTTCCGTGCCCATTCCGATCGCGCCGGATGAGGGGCGATAAATGAGGGGGCAGCGACGGCTCCAGAACAGGGGCCCTGTGGAACCCCTTCAGGGCCGACGTGAGGCCCAAGAGGGGCACCTTTCGGCCCAACTAGCTTTAGAGGCCCGAAACGGGCCCCCTTTCTCCTCCCCACTTTATCTCGCCCCCCCTGGGTTCGCGCCCAACAAATGCCTTGGCTCGTGCTGCCCGGCGCCCTGAACAGCCCGGGGAGAAGCGTGGCCTCCGCGCCGGGGGCGGGGACGGTCGCTGCGCGCCCCCGCGCCGGGCCGCGGGATCGCAGGCGGCGGGGGCGCTGCACCCGCTTGGTGTGCGGGAGGAAATCTACCTGAGCGACGGAGTGGCGGAACAACAAGTCTTACGTGATGGGCCGATGTCCACTCACACTACAAAAGGTTGCAGATGGAGGAGGATGATGACAAGGAGGGGGATGAGGATGAGGCACCAGGATGAGGAGAAGGAGGAATCTGGCAGCTGGAACCCAACTTCGGGTTCCGCTTTCCTCCACAAGTCTTCGCTGCTATCGCAATCATCCACTACGTTTAGGTCCTAGGCAATGTCATGACCTGGGTACCGCGGCCACGCACACGGCGGGACAGCCTTCCTCGGGCAAATCTGCCCCCATGCGCGGGGCATCTCACTTTTCGAGCCCCCCCATGACCCCTAATCGGTTGCACCTGAATGGGGGAGGGCGCATACGAGCGCAGCCGTGCAGCTCGGACAATCTCCGAATTTAAACACTGGGCTCTGCGATGCAACTCTTCGTCTACTTCTGGGAGAGGCGGGGGAGGGCCGCATGGGAGGGAACTGCTTTCGCTGCCTCTACGCGGGCCCAAGCTGGAACTCCCGCGCCTTCCTTCTCCAGCGCGGCGGTGATCGCAGCCCTCGCCTCGATCGACGACCAGAAGCCGCCCCCCGCGGACTTGGGCACCGTCGCGCACGGCTGCAGAAACATCTTGATGACCGTTTTGCCGTTGGCTTCGCGGGAACGGGCCCACCCACTCCGCGAGCCTCGTTTTGCCTGCTGACCTCCGCGTTGTGCGTGGGGCCTGCTTTCGCCATCGCCGCTGGGGTCGCCGCGTGGCTCTCCACTGCCGTTCGACCCAGCTCCGATCCTCGGTCGTCTCCGTGGCCTGGGCCGCCCTGCTCCCCCCCGCCGCCAGCAGCCTCCGCGTGGAATGCCGCGGGGAAATTGCCCGGGTCAGAATGCAAGGGTTCGGGCAGATGCGCATTAATACGGCTGCGATATTGCCGCCGACATTGGGCCGCGACGTCAAGGAACAGACAGCGCAATGCGTCAGGCGCTGGCTCGATCACTTCGTGGGGCCTGTTGGCGCAGTCTATCTCGCGCACCCTCGCTCCCTCACTAGCCTGCCGCGCGTGCCAGCGAGCGGGCCCGCGAGCTTTGAAGGCGCTGCGACACCGCGGGCACTCGTTTGTAATGGCTGCGAGCGAGCCCGACGATCGAAGTCCGCGTGCGGCACGTCGCCAGGATCCAACGATGTGCCAAGGGCACACAGCCACGGCTTGTCGCTCAACGCGTCACGGTCGGCACGAGGGTCAAGTGGGTCGAGCACCGGCAGGTCCACTAGTCTAGGTAGCGGGGGGATCTGGACACAGTGCCGGGCACTACGTATTTGATCGATGCCAAAGCGGACGAACTCAAGCGTCGTGGGCCCTCTGAAAATGTCTGGGGCTGGCTCCACCACTGATTTGCCCCCTGCATTGCTCCGAACGCTTCGATGCCCCTCTAGATCTGCCAGCTAACGGGGTCGACGACGAACCGACCCGCCCGTTCTCCAGACGCTCGATGCTCAGGGGGAGGTCTGAAGCTCGGCCCCGCCACGAACTGAGGCCCCCTTGACCGTTGACTGGCGACGCTGCAAGAGACCGGCACCATTTAAGCCGCCTTATTCCAAGCTCCTGGGCACGGGAGGGGGGGTCAGCCATCTCGCTAGGACCTGCGCGGTGCTGAAGGTCTGCGCGTGCTCGGAGCCCTCGTGCGCTGCGCCTCCGCTCGCGCCCCTACGCGGCCAGGATGCGATCCAGGTTCTCGCGGAGTCTGGGCCCAAAGACAACTGTCCGCGGCGCCGACGGACGACTGTGGGCGTGGTCGTGGCAAAGGCATCTGTTTACTCAGAAGAATTTCTTTCTGCGCCAGACCTCGCCCAGTCGACGCCGCCCTGCCCGCGCCGCGCGGGCGCGCAGCTCCGCCTCGGCGCCGGCCGAGCCGTCCGCGCTCGAGCGCGGGCCCAGCGCGCGCGTCAGCTGGTTCGGGCGCGCAGGCAAGCTTGAAGACGACGAAGGGGCACGCTGCTCAGCGGCCGCGCCCCCCGCCACCACCACCTCTGCTGCGCCGGGGCGTTCCCCTTTCCTGGTCCGAAGAATGCCCGCCGCCTCGCATGCGTCGAGCGAGCTATTCACTCGGCCGGCAGGGCGACTCGTTCCCCTACTCGGTGAGCGAGTGGCCCCCGCGGGAGCGCGCGCGCCCGTGTCGCGTCGCCCGCGCAAGTCGCCGCTGCGATCTCGCGTGTCCTCTCTGTCGCAAGGCGCTCTGTCAACGCTACCCCTTCTCGGGCGCCCTCTCTCGCGTCTGACCCAGCCGCGCCCCCGCCCCTGGGCGGCAGGAGGTGGCGCAGTCGCGCGGCAAGAGTGCGTTGCCAATGCAGCTGCCTATCTTAGGAAGGAAAGAGAGGCCCTCTCCCGCGCCGATGCGCAACGCAGTCTCGCCCGGGACCCTCTCGCGCCATCTCCTGACTGGCTCGACGTCGCGCCCGCAGCCGCGGGCGCGTGGGCGAGACCGCGCCGTGCATCCGTTCGCTCCTTCATAATTTGGGGTCGCCGTCGATATGCCACTCTCCGTCAGTCTCCATCTCGTGCACTCGATCGCGGCAATTGCCGCCTCTCGACGGCGACGTGGTTGACCTCCATGCGCCCGCTCAAATATGTTCACTGCTCTCGCCGTGCGTCTCCTCGTCACTCCTGCAGCGATGCCTATCGACGCACTGTCAAGGGCGCGAGATCCTCTGCCCCACCACCCCTCCATTGTCGTTCGATTTTCTGCCGCGCGCGCGCTGGGCCGCGGGGGCGCGTGGGGCGGCGGGCCCCCTGGCCTCAAATGGCACTGGAAGTCCATGAGCGCCACCTTGAAGGCTCTTGATACACTTGGCTCCACGTCCGCCCCCGCCACGGTGCCCGCGGGTTGTCCATGTCGCGGTGGGCGGAAGTAGATTTCTCAGAACTCGATGCGTATTTCCCAGGGTGGGCACGCACGTCTCTTCGAAGCCTAAGAGATGATCTGCCAAGCGGCTCGCGATCTCTCATGGCCTGGCGTTCGGCGTCCTCCGCTGGCACACTGGGTTCTGAAAAAAAATAAAAATAAATCTCCGTCGTTCTCGCGCGCGCTGTTGCCGGCCGCCGATCATCGAGCATCCCGGCCTGTCCTCAGTTGGCGGCTCTGGTACACTAGAAATCCAGCCGCCCTCGTGCATTGTGGTCCACGCGCTGACATAGTTCCTCTTATTGGGGCCATGTCCGCTCGTCGACAGTCAAGCGCGTGGTCTTCGCATATCCGGCAAAGCTGTCCGCCTCCGCGCCTCGCGCAACCCCTCTTCAAACTCATTCTCTCGAACAGTACTCTTGAACTTCCTCAGCCCCCTCATCCCCTCGCCAGTTCGGTTTAGACGACGCTTGACTTCGCTCGGCCTCTGTGTTCCTGAGGGTCTGGCTCTCCTTGTAGTACTAGGCGCTCTCCCACTTGCTTTATCCTCTGATCGCGAAGCTGGAGATAGTAGCGGTCCCCATTTCGGCCCTCTCGGGGAAACCTGCTCCAGCACGCCCGCCTTGGCCTGCTGCAGACAGCTCCATTCACCGTCCACGTTTTCCCGCTCGCACCTCCTCTTCAGCCCGCGAACTGTCTCGACAAAATACTCATCCACACGCTGCAGAAACTCCGTGCGCCTTTCTCTCCTCGTTTCCAGCATGCCATGAACTGGTCTCCATCGATGTGTGAAGTGCTCGATCTGGGAACCAAATGCCGACGGGGAGATGGTCTCACGCATGCTCGTTGTCTCTGGCTTGATCTTGCCGTGCACAACAGGATTCGGCACCGCGCGTCTGGACAATAATGAACGCACCTGTCGGAAGCATCCATTGATCGATTCCGCTCGGTCCATCGTATCCTATGTACGCGTTCTCGGATTTATAAAACGGCGTGCCGGTCGACATGTGATGGCGCCCGCAGAACCATTGAATTGTACGTGCCGTGCCGTGTTCCAGGCCTGACAGTGCAACTCCGACTCCGCCTGTTTCCTGAATGGATGGCCTTTCCTTCCTGGTCGTTACTGTCCCAGAACATGAATGGCACTGCTGCCCCCCGCCTCCTCAGAACCCCCTCGATGCATTTAAAGATTCACTCCGTCGTGTTATTCCTCTGGGCCTGGGTGCCGAGGGACCTGGGTTGCTCCAGTTCTAAGATCGTGTTCCTACTTTTCCAAGCACTTGGCTGCTCGGAGGGGGGTCGAAGATCTTCGTGACGCGTCGGGTCCTCAATCTTCGTCCCAAGAGAAAGGGTAACCCACAACTTCTGTTGGAGTGCGTCCCGTTTTTCGACGCGAACCTGGCTTGTGTGACTGTCGCGCTGGAGTGTCGCCGGCCCCTGGTCCACCCGATTGCACTGTGTCCCCACAGTACTGAAATGTCGAAACATGTGAATGCTCTGGACGACGCTGCAGCTCTGTCAAATCGAAGACTCCACACATCGAAACCCACCGCCTTAAGAACTGCATAGCAAAGAGAGAGAGAGATAATGGGAAATAAACAAACACGAGAGAGAGAGAGAGAGCGAAAGAAACTATCGCGCGCGAGGGCGGGGGTCGCAGCCGGGGGGAAGGGGGCGGGCACGGGTTGCTTCGGGCCGCCGCGCATGGAGGCGGAGGAGGGGGAGGAGGAGGACGAGGGGGAGGAGAACAACGAGGAGGATAAAGAGGAGGAGGAGGAGGAGGACTTCCCCATCCTCCCTTCTCCTCCGTCCTACATGTGGGCGTGGTGGTAAAACATTTATCCATCACTACGCGAAGTGACCTGCCGTCATCGTATTCGCAGAAGGAACGCACAATCAGGAACGCAGGCCCACTTGAAAAACGTTCGAAGGCACCCTCCGCTGGCCGAGCCGAAGAACATCTGGGGGTACCCTCACCCGGGATGCACAATCAACAAACCAAACAAACACGCGGAGGAGGAGGACGACGGGAAAGAAGGAGGACGAGGGGGAGGGGAGGGAGGAGGGGGAGGCGGAGGAGGAGAGGAGGAGGAGGAGGAGGAGGAGGAGGAGGAGGAGGAGGAGGAGGAGAAGGAGGAGGAGGAGGAGGAGGAGGAGGAGCCTCCCCGAACCGACCTCGATCTGATACCTCGGTCAGACCTGAGGACTTTCCCCTCGGGGCGCGCCGCCGACCTCCACCCAGTGGCTCTGCGGGGCCGCGTCGGGGGCGCCGTCGAGGCCCTCGGCCTCGCCGCCCCGCTCGCCCGAGGGCAGACCTCTGAGGGGCACTCGCTGGCGGGGGGGCACGCGGGAAGCCCAGATCCCCATCGGGCCAGGGCAAGACCACGACGAGAGGTGTCCCCCCTCTGTCGCCCCCCCGGGGGGGCCCTTGGCGGGCCCCATGGGGGCGTCCAGGGCCGACTCAAGGCGAGGAGCCGGTCCTATGGGGGGCTGGGTCGATACCTCCGGGGGTAGTCGCTATGACAAAATCCGGACGTCGGGGGTATGGCATCGGCGGTGCATCGCCGGCAGATCCGCGATAGGCCTCCGATGGCGAATCCGCACGCTCCTGAGCGGGGCGGGGCGGTAAGGCCCCTATCGGCGAGTCGACCATCCCTCGCGGAGCCTACACCCCCCCTTTGCGTTGCCCCTGAAGACCGCCCTCCCTGCTCGACGCGGCTGGTGCGGAGAGTGCCCGCTTCACGATCGTCTGGGGGGGCTGGCCACTGCCCTCGTCGACCAACTCGACGAAGGCGTGCTGGACGACAATGCGCACTCCAGTGCTTGGCAGCTGAAGGCACGTTTGAGCCTCCATGTCCGCGAATATCTCTTTACTGAAGCCTGATACTGATGCGAGGAAAATGTCGGATAACTCACGACAATAAGGGTTGTTGCCCGCGCAAGCAGCGGACCGAGTGGTGTCCGCGGCGGACTTAGTGTTGTCCGCGCAAGCAGCGGATCCAATGGCTTGAGGCCATAGTTCTAGACGAACGGACGGACGGAGAAAAAGAAGAGGAGGAAGTAGTCACCCGCGGGAGCCCCTTCCCCCCCCCTGCCACGCATCCCCAAATGTAAAACGACATGGCCTGCCGCAAGCTCGACAGAACCACCAAAGCGACATGGGCCGCTGCGATGATGATGTTCGCCCCCCCTTCGGCTCCTCCTCCACCTGTTCGTCGTCATCGCCGCGGTCCTCTTCCTCCTCCTCCTCCTTCTCCTCCTCCTTCTGCCTTCCTCGTCTCTCCTCCAGCCCTGCCTCCCTCTCTATTCTCCTCTTTTCTCCACCTCGTCGTCCGCCTCTGCGTCACCCTCCTCCTCGTGCCTTTCCCCGTCCCTTCCTCGTCATCGTCATCCCCCCGAATCCCCCCCCACTTCCTCCTCTTCCCCCTCCTTTTCTGCCCTCCTCGTCCTCCTTATCCTGTTCTTCTTCGTCCTCGACCTCCTTGTCCTCGTGACCGTCCACCCTGCCGCCTCGGCAACACCCCTGCCGATTGGGCCCCGACCGGGCTCCCACAGCCCCGCCATGCTGGGACCCCCACCCCCTCCTCCCCCCCTCCCCCCACCGTCGTGCCATCTCCGTACTCCTCCTTGCCCCCCTCCTCGTCCTCTCCCTTCTCGACCGCCTCAACCTCGTCCTCCTCCTCCCCCTCGGTCGTCCTCCTCCTCCTCGTCCTACTTGCCCCCCTCATCGTCGTCGTCCTCATAGTTCCCCTCGTCGTCGTCCTCCTCCCCGTCATCACCTAGCGGCCACATCCTCCTCGTCTCGTTCGTCTAGCCCGTCGTCGTCCTCCTCCTTTTTGACGTTGCGCGGACCTGAAGCACGGGCTTGTGGCGTGAATGCGATCGACAAAAACAATCGCCGACTCAGGCGAAGAAGCAAACAAATCAGGCTAGTGGCGAGCGCTGCGGACAAGGGCAGGCAAAACAAAGCGGCAGCTGAGAGATGCCAGAAACGGCGCAGAGCAAGCGCTCGCCGCCAGCACCGGGGGGAGGTACCTGGGGAGTACTAGCAACGACGATGATAACGTCGTCGTCCTCCTCCTCCTCCTCCTCCTCGTGCCGCTCCCCGGTCTTGCTCCGTCTCTTCCTGCCCTGCGGCCTGCGACCCTCGCGCCTCCTGCCGCTGCCCTCCCCCCCCCCCTTTCCCGCGGAGAGCGACGAAGACAGGGGGGGGGAGCAAAGGTCTGCGAGCACACGCTACGATTGGGTCGGGCATGTCCTCCCTCCCACAGGTGGATTTTGAAAGAACAGAAAATAAAAACCAACAGGTATCCCAAAGTAGTCAACAGAGCACGAAACAGCGTCACCAGGCTATGTTCTACTATTCTTGAGCACTCCTCCTGTAACGGGACATGCCCGACTTCACGCTATGACTTGGCACTCGCGAGACGCATTCGCCCGAGCTGGGACCCACGCTTCGACGAGGAGAAACGCCCGCCGCAGGCCAAGACTGCGCAATCCAAGTAGCCCTCTGGGCGTACGCACGGCTTGCCGTCGCTTGGACGTCCATTCCCCGTGCATTTGTCGGTGTCGTGCGTATTTTTGCTGCTCCATGATCCAGGATGCTTCTCGGTGGTCCTCGCAGTGGATCAAATTCATACGTCCGAGCGATGCCAAGACGGGGGGCACGTGTGATAGCGTGATGGCTCTTTGCCCAACTCCCCTGGCCTCCTCTCTGCGGAGAAGCGCACCTCTCCCTTAACCCCCCCTTCTCTGGAAGTCCAGATGGAGGGGGGGGGCGCCAGTAGTTGGAGGGTGCGTAGTGGCTCAAGACTGCCTCCAAGATGGCGCGCGATGGTCCGAACTGGCCGAGAATGCTTCCCATACGTACAAGACTGCCCAAATTCATTCGACGAGTTCGGCCAACTGGCCTTGCTTTCCGACGGGCGCCAGGTGGCCCCGAACTTGCTCGCGCGGCCGCATGTGAAAGACAACCCGGGAAGGTTCCCAAGATGACCCCCAAACTCTCGGCGGCGAGCCTGGGGGGGAAGTGAGAAGGGGCGGCCCGTCTCAGAAGGCTCGGAAGTCCCCCGGCAAGATGTTCTAAGGCTTCGTCGAAGATGCAGAAAGCCTCTCAGACGGCCGGAGGGCTTCTCAAGAGTCCCGGTGCCTTCTGAGCTGGCCTTCTCCTTCTCACGTTCCCCCCTCGCTCGCCGCCAAGTTGAGGCGTGGAAGAATGCCGAGGTCGGGGTTTCTTGAATTCTACTGAGGGCCCCCCCCTCTCGGCGTAGACTCTTGCGTGCACCGCCCCTCCTTTCCCAGGCCACTTCCCTCGTGCCCGCTCGAGAATGGTGCACTTCCAGCATGGCAGCTGATGCCTAAACCCCCATTCCACGCGTCGCCGCTTGAGGATTGTGCCATGTCCGCATGGCCGCTCATGCTTGAACCCCCATTCCACTCGTGCCCGCTCGAGGACAGTGCACTTCCCACATGGCAGCTCATGCCTGCACCCTCATTCCATGCGCGCCCGCTCGGGGATCGTGCGCTTCCCGCATGGCTGCTAACTCCTAGACCCCTCATCGCACGCGCGCCCGCTCGAGTATCGTGCGCTTCTCAAGAACGCTGCTCCCAAGCGCTCCAGGGCCTGCCAAGCCACGATCCTTCGTTGAAAAAGATGAATATGCGCCCCGACCTTCCAAGTCGCCCCGTGCATGCAAACAAGGACACCAAGATGGCCCAAGATGACTCGAAGACGGCCCAAGATGGCCCCAAGGCGGCCGAACATTCATTCAAGACGGCCCAAGATGCCTCTAAGAGGGCTCAAAAAGGCCACCAGAGGACCTCCAACAGGGTCCGAAGAAGCCAACATCATTGATTCCCCCAAGGGTTTTGAATGATTGTTGCATTCTCGGCTTTTCGGTCTGCCGTCAGCTCAAGACGGCCCAAGAGGACTCCACGGTAGCCCCGGAGGCATTCAAGACTGACCCAAGACGGCCTTCGACGGCACAAGACGGCGCCAAGAAGACCCCCATAAATCTGCCATACGATCAAGAGAGCCCCGAAAAGGCCCAAGAGAGCCACAAGCCGGCGCAAGAGGGCCCCATGACGGCTCAAGAGGGCCCCGAAGGGCTGCCTCACAGGAGGCCAAGTCAGCCCTCAGACGGCCCAAACAAGCTTCATCGTCATCGTCATCGTCATCGTCATCATCATCATCATCATCATCATCATCATCAGCATCATCATCAGCATCATCATCAGCATAATCTTCAGAATCGTCATCCTCCTCATCGTCGTCAGTTCAACACGTCGTCATTTCATTACTTCACCATATTATGATCATCAGTGGCAACATCAGAATCATGATCATGGTCAACCTCAACATCATCACCATCACCATCACCATCACCATCACCATCACCATCACCATCATCATCATCATCATCATCATCATCATCATCATGATCATCATCATCCGTATCGTCATCGTAGTCGTCATCATGCACATCAGCATCAGCATCACCAATAGCAGCAGCATCACCATCACCATCAGCAGCAGCATCACCACCACCGCCAACAGCATCAGCATCAGCATCAGCACAAATATCAGCATCATCATCAGCATCAGCATCATCATCGTCAGTATAGCCATCGCCAGTTTCATGTCTCCATCATCACCATCAGCAGTAGCATCATCAGCATCATCGTCATAAGCATCACCAACCGCCTCATCATCAGTAGCATTACTACGATTACTGCCGTCAGCATTATTATCATCATCCGCATCACCATCATCAACATCATCGTTTCATCATGACATCAATTCGTCACCGTCATCAGCAACATCAGCATCATCAGAGTGAGGGGGCAGAACCGAACGGTCATTCACTGTCCCTGGGTGCGTGGCTGAAGTGGAATTCCGCGATGCGGATTCTTGCTGTAATTGTTGTTGTGGATGTGATTGTGGTTGTGGTTATTGAACATTATTCCTTCTAAAGAATTATTATTGTTGGGACCCCTGGTGCGCGACCTCTGCGCCGCGCCTAGGCCGCAGCTACATTTTCATCATTTTTTCGCGAAAACTTCAGAAAAGTGGATGAGCTCCGGATCCGGTTTTTTGTTGACGCTCGTTTTCCCTTGCAAAAAACAATAGAAAATGAAAATTCTTGTTCTTACTTGATCAAATTGCAAGAATCCCTTGCAAAAAATAAGGTAAAGTGGACATTCGTGCGCGCAAGACGAAATCCTTCCAAAACCTTAGGTTTCGTAGCGATTTTAACATAAAAACATCAAAAACCCAATGGTTTTTTAAGAAAAAATTGTCAAAATGTCCTTCCGCGCGCGCTGTCCGAATCCCACAAAACCAATGGTTTTTCAACATTTATGTTACATGAGCTCGCGCGAGCTACTTTTTCTTGTTCTAACATAATCAAATTTCAATAATCCCTTGCAAAAAATAAGGTAAAGTGGACATTCGCGCGCGCAAGACGAAATCCTTCCAGAACCTTAGGTTTCGTAACGATTTCAACATAAAAACATCAAAAACCCAATGGTTTTTCAAAAAAAAATGTCCAAATTTCATCCCGCGCGCGCTGTCCGACTCCCACAAAACCAATGGTTTTTCAACATTTATGTTACATGAGCTCGCGCGAGCTACTTTTTCTTGTTCTAACATAATCAAATTTCAATACTCCCTTGCAAAAAAAAGTAAAGTGGACATTCGCGCGCGCAAGACCAACAAAAAACACGACGATCTCAGGAACTTGCCCCAAAAATGTGACCAACTCCGCTCTCTCTGTCTCTCTCTCTGTCTGCTCTCTGTCTCTCTCTCTGTCTGTCTGTGTCATGTATTGTATGTCACAATTGCAGGATGCTGGGCACACGCGCGCCCCGAATAAGTGACCAAGTTCTGTGGGTGTGTACCCCACGCCAGTGTAGTAGCCACGGTCGTCCGCACGCCACGAAGTGAAGTGTCCCAACGTCATAGGGCGGGAAGCTGGGTTTGGGTGGTCGCGAAGAGTCGTTTGGATATTTGGTAGAGCTTGAACTGCCCCCCCACGAAGTGGGGGTATTGTCTCGCGTCGCATGAAAACCCTGGCACTGGTGAGAACACTGAGCGTTCGGGTAAAATGATTGTTGTTGTTGTTGTTGTTGTTGTTGTTGATGTGTTTGTGGTTTGTTGTTTGTTGTTGTCGTCGTCCCACCCGCGACCCGCCCCGCGACCCACCCGCGACCCACCCCGCGACCCACCCGCGACCCACTCTGCGACCCACCCCGCGACCCACCCCACGACCCACCTCGCGACCCACCCCTCGACCCACCCCGCGACCCACCCCCACCCCCCCCCCCGCGACCCACCCCCGACCCACCCCGACCGCACCCCGCGACCCACCCCGCGACCCGCGACCCCCCGCGACCCACCCGCGACCCACCCGCGACCCATGCTTGACTCACCCGCGACCCGCCCGCGACCCACCCCGCGACCGGCCCGCGACCGGCCCGCGACCGGCCCGCGACCGGCCCGCGACCGGCCTGCGACTGGCCCGCGACCCACCCCGCGATCCAGCAACATTGCTTTACCGAGAAAATCGGCGCCTGTGGCGGGCTCAATGCATAATTTGAAAAACTTAGGCGCTTGCGGCGGGCCTCTTTCGAGTCTCGCAGACTGACGACGTCCTCGCCGCCCCCTCACTCTTATCCGCAACTGCCGGAGTTTACGTAATAGTAATCTTCTTTTACCCCATTAACATCATGACCATCACCATCATCATCTCTCTGCTCGTCATCAGCATCATCATCAGCAGCATCATCAGTATCATCATCATTAAAAGTATCATCATCATCCTCATCATCATCATCCTCATCCTCATCCTCACCATCACCCTCACCCTCACCACAACCACCATCACGATCACCATCATCATCACCACCGGCATCATCATTATCATCATCACCACCAAACAGCATCTCCAACATCGCCACCATCAGACTGAATGTCGTCGCCGTCGTCGTCATCATCAACATCGTCATCGTCATCGCAATCATTATCACCACCATTATCCTCATCAACATTCAAATCACCGTCATCACCATCATCACCATCACCATTATCACCATCACCACCATCACCATGATCATCATCCTCATCAGCATCAATATCACCATCACCACCATCGCCATCATCATCATCATCACCACCATCATCATCGTCATCGTCCCCATAATCCTCATAACACTCATCATCCTCATCACGGCTCTCTCAAGCCTGGAGGCACGAGATGTCGCACGTGACTTCCTCCCGTGCTCCCTCGAACAGTCGCCACCCAACATGCTGGGCTTGCGGCAGGCAGCTGGATAGCCACCTCTCAGGTTCAACGCGAGGGCGCCGAATGGACCCACCCTCCATTCGGGTTGATGGCCTTCAGCGCTGACCCAAGCGGGCCCAAAAGCTCACCAAAGAGGCGCAGCATAGCCTCAATGTGACTCCAAAAGCCCTGAAAAGGGAAACCGAGATGGCAATGTTTAGGGACGAATACTTCACTTCCCTTCTCAAACCAACTGACCTGGGAAAACAACTAATCCGAAGGTGGGCAGCCGGATAGCGTCACAAAATGACCGGGCCCTCTCATCCTGATGATACACAAAAATTCCCACCGGGAGCTGCTGCGAGGGTGCTCTAGAGGAAGATGAGGCGGCATACAAACAAACTGGATTTCTTGGATTCTGCGCCAGGGGCGGAGGCACCGCCAGGGGGCCCCAGCGCAGATCCAAGAGATCCGCGCGGACCGCCGACAATTCATGTTAGCGCAGGTGTTTCGTCTTCGATGTCCGCGATATGTGCTTTGCGTGTCTCGTCTTCGCAACACTGATGTATGCTGTTGCGAGGCGGGGATTTATCCATCTCCACCGCCTGGGAACCGACGTTCTGGTGCCCCAGCGGGCGGTGGATATGGATATATTTCGGCCCCCGTGGGCCCGAATATGTCCATATCCACCGCCTGCCGAGGCTCCGAAAACTGACCCTCCAGGCGGTGGTCATGTATAAATTCTCGCCTCGGAGTTGTGTCCGATCTGTATACCCTTGCGTTGCAGAGTACGTGTCCCTGCTAGACGTGGTAGTAATGCGTGCCTGCCTGCGCCTGAAGTGTTCCAAACACACGTACATGCACGTGCATCAAATTATACCGGCATGTCACAGCCGGTCGCATGATGAAGACATATCTTGAAACAAGCCTGGGCCAATTTCTCTTGTTAACGATGGAGGGCGACCGTGCACAAGAGCCCGGGCAATCATTCCAGCAAGTTGGCTAAGAAACGCTGGTCCAGCTTTTCGGGAGGAGGTTTCTCAATCGGATGCTCGGCTGTATGTTACGTACAGGTGCAGTTCGCGTCTAGCTTTATGGGGTTATGTATGTAAAGTATCTACGCGCGCAATTTGCGAAGCTGTTGGTGTGTCCATGTTGCTGTTGTGTGTGTGTGTCTGCTAGCCGTAGCGGCAACGCAACATCAACCACCATGCCGCCAAGCACTGAGTGGAGTGTGCTCAGGTCCCACCGGGTTCTCCGTACTGAATGTTCCCAATGCATGTGAATAAAGGGGCTCATGCGTGGCGATCCGAGGAGGAGGAGGAGGAGAAGGATGAGAAAAAGGAGGAGGGGGAGGAGGAAGAGGAGATGGAGGAGGAGGAGGAGGAGGAGGAGGAGGAGGAGGGAGGAGGAGACAGAGCAGGAGGAGGAGGCGGAGCAGGAGGAGGAGGAGGAGGAGGAGGAGGAGGAGGAGGAGGAGGAGGAGGAGGAGGACGGGTCGCCTAAGCCCTTCGGAGAAACCCTCCAGGCTCATGGGCCCCAGGGACGGGCTGCATCGCATGGCCTCCCAGGCGTGTCGCATGACTTTTTTTCGCTGTCAGAGAGCCCCACGATGGACGGCCCAAGCGAGTCCCAAGCGGCCTCAAGACGGCTCCCGAGACGCCCCAAGAGGGCCCCAGGGGAGGACCCCCGAGAGGGCCCCACGAAGCATGTGTATCCGAAGGCCTTTCCATCAGATCTGAAGGTTTTTTCGCCGTTTCGGGCTTGCGACGCTGCATGCCCCAGACTGCCCAACTGACGCCCGAAGAAGGTGCCAAGACCGCCCAAGAGGCCCCAACATGGCCCAAATCGGGTCCCGATCCGGCCAAAGTGGCCCCCGACAACGCCTCCAGGGGGGCCCAAGAGGGGGAAGCGGATGGGGCATTGGGTTATGGGGTCCCGAAGCTGTGTGGTGACAGACCGCGCGTTGACCGCGGAATCCTGAGAGACCTCACCGCACGGTCCGTCACCGCACGGTCATGGGACCCTTGAGGCTTCGGTCGGCCAGGACGTCCTCGGAGAACGACCCGCGTCTCAAAGCCGTGCGGTGACCCCGAATCCCCACGGCTCACTACACGGTGTGGTCACCACACTGTTTGGGGACCCCGATTGGGAGCCTTTCCCCCAAACGTTAATTACCCCCAAGACACCCAGCATGCCGCCGCATGCCCCCAAGAGACCCTGAGAAGAACCCTCAGAGCCTCATGAGGCATCTGAAACGCCCCCTTCCCCCCTCCTCTTCCCTCCCCCCTCGGCGACAGGCCTCGAGGCGAGCCCGTTCCCAGAAGGAGAAAAACATTGTATAGACACGAACTTTCGGAGATCCGCATGGATTTCCTGGATCGGCGTTGGATCCCCCTCCCTGGCGCGCGTCTGGCGCCGCCAGGAGGCTCCAGCATCGATCCAAGAAGTCTACTCGGAGCTAGGATAGAAGCTGCTCATGCCCTTGTTCGTTGCTCGACGAGGCCCGAGGCGAGCTCTCTTCCCTTTCTCCCCCCCTGCCCATGACCAGGCTCGAGCCTACCCCTATCCCCAATATTGAGAAGCCCAGAGGCGATGACGATACCATCTCAGAAACTGAAGGAATCCTTCAGATCGGCAGCGAAATGAGGTGATGCCAATTGTAGATCCGGCGCCCGTGGATCCAGCCTTCTGCCGCGTCACGGAGCGGGAGGTGGTCAGGGCCGCCTCGCCGCAGCGGCGTCTCGGCGTCGAGATCGCCGCCGCCGTCGCCGTCGGGATCGTCGTGCGAGGCCGTCGTCGGCATCGAGATCGTCGTCGTCGTCGGCATCGAGATCGTCGTCGTCGTCGTCGTCGTCGTCGTCGTCGTCGTCGACGTCGAGGTCGCAGTCGTCGAGGCCGCCGCCATCGAGTGCTACGGCCGATGACTTCTGCATAGAGCGCGTCGCCACGGTGGGCCCGGGCGGCGCGCTAGGTGCCCTGCGAGGTGCCCGCGCGTCGCCCTCCGCCCCGCGGGGGGGGGGCGGGAGGCTGCGGGGAAAGCTCGCGACGCTGACGCCCAGGGTTCTGTTGTCTGGCCATCGCTCGGACGTCCATTCCCTGTGTGTTTTTTTCGGTTTCGAGCGTGGTTTTTTCGCCAATTGATCGAGGATGCTCCTCGATGGTCCTCGCCGAAAGAAAAATGCACACGTCCGAGCGATGCCAAATTGTTCCCATCCTACTGAAGGGCCGCATCCCAGAAATAGTTTCGAGCACCCGGAAAAGTGTCGAAAGAGTGTCGAAAGAGTGTCGAAACAGTGTCGGACGAGTGTCTCCCAGGGCCCGCCACGTGGAAACCATCGAATTTTGGTGTGTTTGTTTGTCTGGTGCTCGAAATTCTGTCTGGTGATCCAGGCTAAAGTAGGTTGGAACATCATAAGCCTAATTAGGGACTGGACAACGGATAGCGTGCCGCGCCGAAGCGTGGTGGGCCAGAACTGGCGGAGCGACACGCTATCTAAAATTCCCGACCGTATGTTTCAGGCCGGTGTGCCTCGACTCTCCGCCCTGCCGCCGCGGTGGCCGGTCCACAGCACTCCGGGCCGCGGGCAATCGGGAACTTGCCGCTGGCGTGCAGCATCAGCAGCTCCTGTGGGGCCAAGAGGTTCAAGCAGGACCGTCGCACGACTGGGGCAGGACCTGGCGCCAGTTGAGTACATGGGGCCAGCTGAGTCTCGGGGAACACTTTCAAGCAATCCCATCTTTTGCTCCGTAGTGGCCCTGTCCTCGAGGGGCGCACCATGGTGGTACATCAGGCCTCTGGCGCAACCACCGAGGTGTAACCGCCCCAAGGCCATTTCATTTCAAGCCTCCTCCTCCCCATCCTCCATCCCTTTCCCTCCCCTCCCTCCCAACCCGAGAAGAACCCCAATCAGTGGATGGTTCGAAAGTTTGGCAGGCACCATGCCTGGTCGCAGTTTCGCAGTGGGGCCCAAAGAGGCCCTAAGTACTGAGTCTTTGTAAATTCAAAAACTCTTGTGGTAGACTCGCCTTATCGGGCATGCTTGGGTTCGAAACGGCCAAGGAAGCCTACAATATAGACAACTTCGGAAGGCCCGTCGACGGCCACATACGGCACTGTTTCTCCTCCTAAATTTGTGATACAACGCTGTGCTGGACTGGGGTGGGCCAGCTGGTCGGTTTAATTGAGCAGGGACCGACCGTCCCGTCATTCCTATAGTCCTACCACGATTAAAGGCAGGGGGACTCTATTTTGTTAAGTCGCCGTGCTGGGCCAGGGTGGACCAGGTTGGTCGGCTAACGCCAGGGGGGCCCTATTTTGCTAAGTCGCCGTGCTGGGCTGGGGTTGGCCGGGCTGGCCAGCTTAAGCCGGGGGGACCCCAGTCTGTTGATTCGAACATCGGACCGGACTGGCCGGCGTTTGGCGTTTGGCCAGCCTCTCCTCTAAGTGTGCTCTACACTTCCTCCTTCGTCTTACCTCGTCAGCTTCCTCATTTTCCTTCCTTTTCATCCCTCCTCCTCAACCTTCTCCTCCTCCTCCTCCTCCCTCTCCTCCTCCTTTCGTGTCAAAGCGCTGTGCTGGACTGGGCTGGGCCGGCTGGTTGGTCAAACGCAAAGGGGCTCCATTTTGTCAAATCGCCGTGCTTGGCTGGGGTGGGCCAGATTGGTCGGCTAACGCCAAGGGGATCCCATTTTGTTAAGTCACCGTGCTGGGCTGGGGTGGGCCGGGCGGGCTGGCCGGCTAAAGCGGGGGCGACCTCATTTTGTTAAGTCGCCGTGCTTGGCTAGGGTGGGCGTTTCTCTACCCTTCACTGTCGATAGTGAGGTGGATATTGTATAGTGAGATCGATCACGAGATCGATCGTGAATTCGATCGTGGGATCGATAAAACAATCGAGAGAAATATATCGAACGGGAGAACAAGAACCCAGGAACCCCGCCGCCCACCGAACTCGGCCAAGAACCAGCAACCAACATACTAGGAATCAGGAGCCAGGGAACCGGGCCGCCTATCGAAATCAGCACGGAACTTTGCCACATCCTTCAACATCCGCCTGGGTCCCTCCAGCGCAAGCACTGATTGGGGAAATGCTTACCAACTTGACTGTGATCTCGGGTCGCATGTACACATGATATGTTGGAAAGTATGCATGCGCATGTGTACCTCATAATTCTCTACGTGTGCATCTATGAATGTAGCTTTGTATCCCGGAATCGGCCCGTGGTGTCCCGTGGTTGGATAATGGGATCGATAGTAGTGGAACCGATCGTGAAGTCGATTGAATGACATCGATCGTGAGATCGATCGCGGGATTGGTCGTCTATAGGGAGATCGACTGTGATATCGATAATGAGATCGTTAGTGCGATCGATAATGGCATCGATAGCGAGATCGATGATAGTGGGATCTATCGTGAGACGGGTAGTGAGGTTAATTGAGTGAGATCGATACCGCGATCGATTGTGATACCGATTGTAATTGATGATGAAATCGATCGTGAGATCGATTGCATGAATTGGAGAACGAAATTGATCGTGAGACCGATCGTACATTCGATCGTGGCATCGATCTAGCGATCGATAGGGAGATCGACCGGTAATCGGGGAACCCGGGAGCCCCGCCGCCCACCGAAATCGACCAAGAACCAGCAAGCACAGAAAACCCGGGAACCCAGAACCGGGAGCCGGGAACCCAGCCGTCCACCGAAATCGGCCTGGAACTTTCGACAAACATGTCAACATCCGCTAGAAGCCCTTCAATACAAGATCTGATCGGGGAATCATTAATTTTGATCCCCCCCCATCCAGTGCCTGCTCTGTTTTTTCAATTGGAATGCCCCTCCTGGGCTCGCACCCTGGTTTGGCAAGGGGAATCTTGGGGCTCAGACTGCGCCCCTGGCCCCCGAACTACAACAACAACAACAACAACAACAATCATTTTACCCGAACGCGTGGTGTTCTCCCCAGTGCCAGGGTTTTCATACGACACCAGGCAATACCCCCACTTCGTGGGGGGGCATTACAAGCTCTACCAAATATCCAAACGACTCTTCGCGACCACCCAAACCCAGCTTCCCGCCCTATGACGTTGGGACACTTCACTTCGTGGCGTGCGGACGACCGTGGCTACTACACTGGCGTGGGGTACACACCCACAGAACTTGGTCACTTATTCGGGGCGCGCATGTGCCCAGCATGGTGCAATTGTGCCATACAATACATAATACAGAGAGACAGAGAGAGAGACAGAGAGCAGACAGAGAGAGAGACAGAGAGAGCGGCGTGCGCGCGCAAAAAACGAATGTGTCCCGCATGGTATTATTTGACAGGGATGATGGCCCTGGCAGGTGCGCAACCGTTGTCGCAGAAGTTCGAAAAAGTTGCTCGCAAAAGCCCGTTTGACAGAAATGTTTAAAAAGTGTTGGGTTTCCTACGAATCCGCAAGAGCGCGCGGGATGAGATTTTGACATTTTTTTGTTGAAAAACCATTGGTTTTTTGATGTTTTTATGTTAAAATCGCTCCGAACACTAAGCTTTTGGAAGGATTTCGTCTTGCGCGCGCGAATGTCCACTTTACCTTATTTTTTGCAAGGGATTCTTGAAATTTGATTATATTAGAACAAGAAATGTCATTTTATAGTGTTTTTTGCAAGGGAAAACGGATTACAACAAAACAACCGGATCTGGACCCCATCCACTTTTCTGAAGCTTTCGCGAAAAAATGATGAAAATGTAGCTGCGGCCTAGGCGCGGCGGGGGGGCCGTGCACCAGGGGCCCCAACAATAATTATTCTTTAGAATTAATAATGTTCAACAACAACAACAACAACCGCTCCCACCTGAGATCCCCTTCACACTTTGTTCAACAATCGCGCTCTCGCGCGGGACTTCCTCACAATCTATACAGGAATCTCGCTCTCGCGTGGCAGGGGGTTCCCCCTTGCAATTTATTGAAACGCCGCGCCTTCGGCACTCAAGAATTACGCTCGCGCTCTGGACTGCCTCGCGATTTTCTTGGGAAACACGCTATCGCTGAGGACTTCCTCGCGACCCATGCGCGGCTGACGCTTCAGCGACCCGCCCGCTCGACCCAGTCGCCTGGGCCCACGCGCCCGACCCGCTTGTTAGGGTCCGCCCGCCCGACACACGTGTCCGGTTCGGCCACTTAGCACTCATGATCCTAAACCCCCCTCCTGCTAGTCCTCTTCGTGTTCCATCCTTGTCCCCCCTTGTCTCGTCCCCCCTCTCCCATTCCCCTGTTTTAGAGGCTGCGCCATATACGCGTGGCAAGTGAGGAAGAAAGTCTACCCCAAAGGGGGTCACGATCGAATACGAAAAAAGGCGGATATCGAATAATCTACAAGTTGAATGACACGCGACCGTATGACAACGAACAAGGTTAAACTGATTGTTGTTGCCGTTGTCGTCGTCGTCGTCGTGCCCCCTGCTGTCTGGCATCCAGTTCCCCTTTGCCCTCCCGCATCCAGGCCCCGCTTCTCCCCATTCCCGTCCTCCACCTCCGTCTTGCCCCCTGGCCCAACCCTTTTTTGCTGGTCCCTTTCCTGCGCCGCCCCATCACCCTCCAAATGCCTGCTGTCCCTTTCCCGCACCGCCTTGCGCGCTCAGATGAGGACCGAAGCAAGCGCAAAACGCAGCGACGGTGGGACTCTGCGATAGCACCTCCCAAACGCATGTGGGATCAAGACTCATTCTCGTCTTCGCGAACGCAGAAGCTCTCTGACCTTCTCCTCCTCGCCCTCCTCCGTGCCGCCTTGGCGGGAGCGCCCTGCCCGCCCCCGCCCCCTTGCTCTGCCTCCTCCGCGTCCTCCTGCCTTTTCCCCCCCATCCGCCTACTCCCCGCCCCTCTGCCAAGGGCACGCACGTTGCTGCTCCTTGGCGCCGCTGCCGCCACGGCCCGCACGGGCGCGTTCTCCGATGGCCAGATCGCGAAGCCGCGGGGGCAGCCCCATGGGCCAGGCCGTTGAGACAACCCCGCGGGCCACTGGGGCGCGGGAGCCTGCCGTTGGGACAACTCCGCAGCGCGAAGCCCAGCTCCGCCGCGAGTTGCTCCGCCTCAGCCGTGGAACGCCCTGCTCTCGTGTCATATTCCCTCAGCGCCTCCCGCATGGAAGCGGGCATTCCAAAAACTCTCGCGTGGGCGGCCGCAGGATCAGCATGTTCGGCACGCGCTTCATCGCCATTCAGTCATAGACGAGGCTCCCGCTCCAGACCCCCGCCAAATACAAGCTCCAAAAAGACCGAACTGACGAAAATTACGAGGTTCAGATGGCCCGGTCGGATTTGTAGCATGAGTTGCGGGCCCCCTCCTGCCTGAGACGTCCTCGCCATTCAAATTGAATGGCCAGCACGCCAGCAACGTTCTCAGTATTCAAGCTTCAGCTGCAAGGCTACAGTGTGACGACAAGGCTTCAGCTACAATGCTACATTACTCAGGCGTCAGTTGCAAGGCTGCAGCACTAAAGGGCAACAGCGACGACAATTACGGGATTCCAGTGGCCCGCTTGGAATAATAGCATGGTCTGCGGGCCCTACAGGGGGGGTCTCCCGCTCGAAACTTCCTCGCAGCTCACTCACAGACGGGGCTCCCGCTCAAGATTCCTCCAGGTTCAAGCTTGAAGATCCCAAAGAGAACGACGGTTACAGTGTTCAGCTGGCCCAGTCGGATTGGTAACATGACCACCGGGGCCCACAGGGAAGGGGCTCCCGCCTGAGACTTCCTCGCGCTCCAGTCACAAACGAAACTCCCTCCCAAAACTTCCGTCAAATTCAGGACCGCTGACATCAAATAAAAGAATCCGATGACCCGGTCGGATGTATGACATGGTGTGCGGGCCCCATAAAAAAAAGGCGCTCCCGCCTAAGCCTTCCTCGAAATTCACTCACGGGCGGGGCTCGGGCTGGAGACTTCTTTCATATTCAAGCTCGATGATCCCAACAATAACGACAGTTACAGTAATCCGATGACCTGGTTGGATTCGTAACATACCTCGCGGGCCCCATTGGGAGGGCCCCCGCCTGAGACTTCCTGGCAATGCACTCACAGACGAAGGCCCAGCCTGACACTTCCTGAGATGAGTCTGTGCGTGTGTGAGCGATGCTGATCATGTGCGAACTACGCGGGTAATGGTGGAAGAATGATGGTCATGGTGAGATTGTCCCCGCGATCCGGGTGGTACTGATTATAGCGATGGCGGTGATGGTGGTAGTTGTGATGATGATGTCGATGGTGATGATGGTGGTAATGATGATGATGGGGAACATGTCTGCGTGTGCGTTCTGCGGACACGCATCTGAGGGGATACGTGAACGAATGTGCACTTGCGCGCGATTGTGCAGCTGAGGGTTGATGATGATAGTGTGATGATGATGATGATGCTG
>CAUYUJ010003004.1:15000-22500 GCA_963575745.1 Prorocentrum cordatum | reverse complement strand
CGCGTCACACAAATCAACCTTGAACGCCATCGCCGCCGTCGCGCTGGCGTCGCTGGCGCGCCAGCGCCGCATGAACCTACCGTAACAAAAAGGCGGTGGGGCGTCTTGGAAGGGCCCGCGGTGATCAGCAGAAGGCTTCTCGGAAGCAGGGAGGGCTTCTAATTCCAAGAAGCCCGCAGGCCTCCTTAGAAACGAGCCGTCTTCTTCGAAGCCCGCCGCCGTCTTCGAATGCCACACCCTTCGCGGCATGAGCGCCGCCAGCATTGCGAATAACGAGGCGACATGTATGGTCATACCCTCGAACAATTCACGAACGCCTGGTCCCCAATCTTCCGGTTCGGGGTTCCTACGTTGTCGGACCACTGATGCTGCTCCGCTTTGCTCCGCGCCTGCAGCACCTGCTAGCTGCGAGTGTGCGACTACCTCCGCTGGTTGAAACTAGAACCGTTTGCGAAGCCTCCTCCCCTCCTCCGTCTCCTCCGTCTCCTCCTCCTCCTCCTCCTCCTCCTCCTCCTCCTCCTATTCCGCCCCCGGCGTGGGCCTGGCACCTGGTTTCATGGTGGCCAGTGCTTCACTCCACTCGCCGCGGGGCACACTGTCAGGAGTTTGCGAATATGGGCCTGGCGTTGAAGGCGGTCGCCATTTTCGGCGGACAAGGATGAGTTTGGTTCACCTGCATCCGCGTGCAGTGGGTCCGAACCGTGGCCCACTGCAGCGGCATCAGCTGCATGAAAGGATCGCGCATTTCCGCGGAGTGGCGGAGCCATGTGGCTCGTGAGACCCATGGGACCTTCGGGTGTACTCCCGGGCGGCGCTCCCTCCGGCGAGGCAGGGCCCATGGGGGATCCCGTTTGCGCGTGCCCGTCGGCTGGCACCCCATGCTGGCCCTGCCGCTCATGTGCATGAGCCAACGGCTTAAAGCCGTTGGCAGGTGAACAAGGCCAGTGCAGCCCCCCGCGGAGTCGGGTGAACAATGGACTCGTGGGGGTCCCGTCGGCGGGGCAGCGAGTCGCTAGGCGACAAGCCACTACCCAGTAACAGAGTCCATACGTCGAGCGGGGCTTGTCGTGTTTACCGCGGGATGACTTCTGCGCGCTTCAGCTCCTTCAGCTTCGCCTCCTATTCCTCCGTTTCCTCCGCATCGTCCTGCGCCGTCTCGGACGTTTGTTTACCCCTGCGCCCCTCTCCCCCGCCCCCCCCCCCCCACCCTACCCTCGCGGAAGACAACTGCGCAGCGCGGTGTCCAAGCATGCCAGCCTTGTGGTGAATGAGCCGGCACTTTCCCCACCAGGCTTGGCCAGTGCTGACAGACGGCCTGGGACCGAAAGCATTTCTGCGGCGGTGGACAAGCCTCCCTTTAGTAAACCTCCCCTTAGTGAAGACGGCCTGGGACCGAAACCGACGGACCTGGACCCGCAAAAATGACGGCCGCGACGCCCTCTCGCGAACCCAAAACGGCCAATTCCTTAATCGACGTGTCAGGGCAGGAGGTCAGCCCACCCCCGAATTTTGTCGTAACCCCACCCTCTCGTCTTCCCCGGCAGAAGAGCATAAGCATCAACTCTCGGAGCTCCGCGCGGAATTCCTGGATCGGCGCCAGAGGCCCTGTAAGCGCCTCCGTGCCCCAGGAGGGCAAGAGGAACAGCACTGGAGGAACCTAAGGAACGCCGAGCCCCTTCCGAACCCAAACTGTTCCTTATTTCAGCGTCTTGACTGTAAGCATCAACTTTCGGAGCTCAAAGCGGAATTCCTGGATCGGTGCCAGAGGCCCGCCTCCTTGGTGCGCGGAGCTCGCCAAAGGCGGCGCCTATGGGGCGCCGGGGGGGGGGGGGGGCAGCGCAGAGCCATAACATCCGCGCGGAGCTCCGACAGTTATGCTTCTGTATGTTCTTTCTGATTGATCACTGTCCTCCTCCTCCTCCTCCTCCTCCTCCTCCTCCTCCTCCTCATCATCATCATCATCATCATCATCATCATCATCACCACCACCACCACCACCACCACCACCACCACCACCAGCAGCAGCAGCAGCAGCAGCAGCAGCAGCAGCAGCAGCAGCATCATCATCATCATCATCATCATCATCATCATCATCATCATCGTCATCATCATCATCATCGTCATCTTCATCATCATCAGCATCATCATCCGCAGCATCATCAGCAGCATCACCATCATAATACTCTTCATCATCATCATCACCACCAGCGTCATCATCATAATCCCCGCTGTCGCATCATCATGTTCATTATCATCATCTTCGGTATCATCATCATTACCATCATCATCATCGTCACCATCACCAGCATCATCATCGTCAGCATCAGCATCAGCATCATCATCATCATCATCATCATCATCATCATCATCATCATCATCATCATCATCATTATCATCACAATCATCAGCAGCATCACCATCATCGTCAGCATCATCATCATCATCATCATCATCATCATCATCATCATCATCATCATCATCATCATTGTCAACATCATGTGCAGCAACGACCGAAACGACCGAGCCCGTTCGATGAGCGAGAGGCCGAACAACTCAATGATAAAGAAAGGTGGAAGCGCTAAGGCCGCCACCACTCCGCTGCCCCAGCAAGGGGCCAAGCTGTGCGGATGAGTACCACACGGGGCCAGAACAGCCTGCAATTCCGGAGGGCAAACTGCTTAGGCCTTAGGGTGGCACAAGGGGCCAGCAGCGCGGGCGGTGCCCTGTTACCAAGCAGATAACTCCCGCATCGATTACAAAACAGGTCAGCCTTCTCCTGGCCAGCGCCAGGGGAAGAATAAGACATCCAAGAGAAACATGAGGAAGGGGAACAACCGAACGGCGGATCCGCCTCTACCTGCTCCTCCTGGTCCTCCTCTTCCTCTTAATGCTCCCCCTCCTGCTCTTCATTTCCCCCTCCCTCCTCCCTTGCTCCCTCCTCCTTCCCGTCGCCCCTCGGCCTTCGGGCCACAACTCGGCTCTCTGGCGGCCGTCCGGGACGATCCGGGCACCACCAGAACGCTCTCAGCGAGGCGCAGCTGCCAGAGAGCATCTCGAGGTTGAAAACAGACGCAACCCGACGAAAGCGCCCGAGGATTTCAAACCTCGAGCCTGCCCCCCCCCCTCCCCCCCCTGTCGGGAACGGCGAGAAGGTCTGGTTCCAGAAGGGTGCTTTGAACGGCTGCTGGGACGCCTCACTAATCGACTCGGAGATCGACTGCAGAATTGATGTATCCCAGCATTCATTTTTCGTTGAACCATGAGAATATATGTACAATCGTCATCTGATCTACGGAGTATTGTAATTACATATCGTGGATTCGAAAGGAAACCAGTTTTGGGGAACATCGATTCAGCAGTCGACCCCTCACTCCAACTTCGGGCTTGGGGGGGCCTCAGGTCTAGCGTCACCGACAATGCCGAACGAGCCTTGCTGGCCGCCTCCAGCCCCGTCAAGCGCTGAGACAGCCCTACACCCGCCCTCCTCCCCGCCTCTCGGGGCGCACATGGCGGCCCGACGGAGGAGAACGCGGCGGAAGGGGCCGGCACTCCGTGAGCTGCTTTTCCTTGTCGGGGGTCCCAAGACCGTGCGGTGGCAGGCCGCGCGGCGACCTCGCAATCCGAAGAGACCTCGCCGCGCGGTCCGTCCCCGCACGGTCTCGGGACCCTGGAGGCCCGAATGGCCCTCCAGGGTCCCGAGACCGTGCGGGGAGCTTCTCAGAAGGAGGCTGCTCCTCAGGAGGCGCCGGCCCGACATCTCTGGCTGCGGCCCGCGCCTCCTGAGAAGCAGGGGTGTTTCCAGGAAGCCTCCCCCCCCCTCCCCCTGCCCCCCCTCTGTGTGTGGCTGGCCCTCCTCCTCCTCCTCCCCCGCCCCCCGCCGCCCGCGCCTGCACACCGCCCTCCCTCCACCAAGGGGCGGCCTGGTGCTCCGCCCGCGGAGGCCCTGGGCGCGGGCCCGGCACTCCTGGAGAAGCTCCTCGTCGCAGCACGTCGGGTGGCCCGCCGCAAGCGCCTCCACGCACACCTGCCACCTCAGGAAAGAGGGAGGATGAGGAGGAGGAGGAAGAGGCGGGGGGGGGAGCCCAAACCCCCTCCTCCCCCTCTTCCTCCTCTTCCGCCTCCTCCCCCTCCCCCTCCCCCTCCTCCTCTCTTCCTCCTCCTCCTCCTCCTCCTCATCCTCCTCCTTCGTCCCGCCCTGAGGCTGGTCCAAAGGGCTCGCCGGGCGTTTCGCCCGAGAATTCTTCTCCATGTATGATCCTGTGGTTGAAAACTTGAGAGTTTCACGGGTGCGGAGCGGGTGGTTTTCAAAACGTGGCAGTGCTTCACTCATTGAGGGCAGCTATGTTCCAAAATGTGGCTTTCGCCTTAGCGCAGCGCACATCCGCTCCAAACAATTGCAATAAGTCGCGCGGGTCCCATGATTAGCACTCCAGAACTGGCGTTCTGGGCCGATTCAAGACTGTCAAGGCGCAGCAGCGAAGTTGATTCGCGGTGTGGGAGTCCAAGGAACGGCGCTCTGGCACTATCGGTCTCGCTGAATCGATCTCACTCGATCGATTTCACAATCGATCTCACTCGATCTATTTCATTCGATCGATCTCACTATCAATCTGACTATCGATCTCACAATCGATCTCACAATCGATATCACTATCGGTCTCACATTCAGTCTCACTATCGATATTACTATCGATAGCGCAATCGATCGCACAATCAACATCATTATCATCATCATGAACATCATCGGCATCAACGTCACCAACATCATCACCACCCTCACCATCATCATCGGGACACCATCATCATCATCATCATCACCTCATCACCATCATCATCAACATCGTCATCATCACCATCATTATCATCGGAACACCATCATCATCAACATCATCATCATCGGGACACCATCATCATCAGCATCGGAACGCCACCATCACCATCGTCATCATCACCACCATCCCATCATCATCATGCACAACATCATCAACATCATCAGCATCGGGACACAACCATCATCAGCAACATCATCAACACCATCAACATCATCATCATCATCATCGGGACACCATCATCATCGTCACCATCATCATAACCATCATAACCATCATCATCATCATCATCATCATCATCATCATCATCGGGACACCATCATTCTCATCAAAATCAGCATCATCATCATCGGACCGCCATAACCATCATCATCGCCTCATCAGCATGCTCATCATCAAGATCATCACCATCATCGGAACACCATCATCGTCATCACCATCAGCATCAGCATCATCATCAGCATCATCATCATCATCATCATCGGGACACCATCATCATCAACACCATCATCATCATCAACTGCATCATCATCAACCTCATCAACACCATCAACATCAGGACACCATCATCATCAGCATCATCTTCATCATCATCAGCATCATCGTCATCATCATCTCATAATCATCAGCATCATCAGGATCATCAGGATCATCATCATCATCATCATCATCATCATCATCATCATCATCATCATCATCATCGGGACACCATCATCATCATCATCATCTTCATCATCGGCATCATCATCATCAGCATCAGCATCATCACCATCATCATCATCATCGCCATCATCATCACCATCATCATCACCATCACCATGATCATCAGCATCATCATCACCATCACCATCATCATCAGCATCATCATGAGCATGACCATCATCAACATCTTCTTCATCACCCTCGTCATTCCCATCTCCACCAATATCATCATCATTATCACCACCATCGCATCATCATTATCATCATTGTCATCATCAACATCATCATCAGCTTCTTCATCATCATCATCATCATCGTCAACATCAGCATTAGCATCATCATCGCCATCATCATCATCAGCAGCATCATCAGCATCATCATGGTGATCATCATCACCATCGTCACCATTCATGCTTCTCCTCTTCCACCACCCTCATCCTCACCCCCATGAACATCACCATCAGTGTAACCGTCACCATCCCCATTACCATCAACTTCACCATCATCATCAGCAGCATCATGATCGTCATCAGCATCATCATCGTCATCGTGATCGTCATCGTCATCATCATCATCATCAGCATCATCCTTACCATCATCATCGTCATCATCGTCGTCATCATCGTGATTACCATACTCAACATCATCATCATCAGCAACATCATCTCTTTACTTCTTGTGCGCCTCCTCCTGCCCCCCCTCCTCTTTCACCTCCCCGCTCTTCCCTCGCCCGTCCTTCATTCTCGGCCCCACAACCCTCCCTGCTCCCCGATCCCTCCTCCCTCCTCTCTCCGACCGTGCGCTCCTTCGTGCTCCGTCTGCCCGTCTTCCGATGCCCCGATCCTGCTCCATCTGCCTTCCAACCTCCCTGTCCTTCTCCTCTGCCTCCTCATCCGCATCCTTCGGCTTCCTCCCCATCCTCGCCCCTCTCCTCGTCGTCGCCGTCATCGTCGTCCTCCTGCTCCTCCTCCTCCTCCTCCTCCTCCTTCCGCGATAACTCAGATCTCGTCCCGATGTGCACTCGGCCCTACAATACATGGCCTGCGATTCGAGCCTCCGTCCCTCTCTCGTGTGGAAGGTCGCAGGTACGGTGGACCCTGAGATCCGACGTTGCGAACAAATTGTGAAACCAGGTGCAATTGCCCGTTGTGAAAAATGCGACGCCAAGATCCTAAGAGAGTAAAATAAAGTGTGTGTGCACGACCGTTCGCATACGCATGTCGGCGCAAACAGCGCACACTTGGCGTGCCCCGGGCAAGGAGTAAGGACGAGGGAGGCTGGGAGGCGGGAGGGGGGCGGCAGATGTTGGCGGATGAGGAGGAGGTGGGACATATAGAGGACGAGAAGAAAGAGGCGCAAAAGCATAACGGTCAGACATGTCTTCTCTGAAGCTTGGGCGAGGGCTGGAACTAAACGTTGTTTTTCGTTGTGTGTTCGATTTGTTGTTCGTTTTGCTCGACCGCTTTTCCTGTAGCTCCCTCCCATAAAGAAAAACAAAACACAGCCGAAGTCCAGCAAAACAGAGTGTAGGTCCAGCCCTGGCGTGGGCAACGCATGCACCTCCTGCTCCTGGACCGCGCAAACCGACCCAGACATATATTCTCGGGCCCAGACCGGCAGAGCCATCCCTCCAGGGCAAACAAACACGACCAGAACATCCAAGGGCACCCTCCGCAGGATGACCATGCACATCCAACAAGCACGAACAACACTAGCCAGCCGCGCTCTCGTGAGGAGGAGGGGGACAAGGAGGAGGAGGAGGAGGAGGAGGAGGAGGAGGAGGAGGGAGGAGGAGGAGGAGAGGAGGAGAACAGGAGGCAGGAGGAGGAGGAGGAGGAGGAGGAGGAGGAGGAGTAAGGAGGAGGAGGAGGAGGAGGAGGAGGAGGAGGAGGAGGAGGAGGAGGGGAGGGGGAGAGGAGGGGAGGAGGAGGAGGAGGAGGAGGGAGGAGGAGGAGGAGGAGGAGGAGGA
>CAUYUJ010003004.1:0-12500 GCA_963575745.1 Prorocentrum cordatum | reverse complement strand
GAGGAGGAGGAGGAGGAGGAAGAGGAGGAGCACCCCCTCAACAGAAGGACTCCCATTGAATCCCCTACAAGAAGGATTCTTGTTGACCCCCCCCACACACAAAAAAGGTTCATGCTGAAATCCTCCACCGAAGGATTCCATGCGAAGCCCTCCACTGAAAGATTCCTATTGAAATCTACCACACAGGATTTCCCCAATTGACATAGCATTGACATTGGGTTGGTATCGCCTTGACATTGCGCTGGCATTGCGTTGGCACTGCTTTGGCAGTGCTCTGGCATTGCGCTGGCGACTCCGAATTGCTTCCTTCGCAGAAGGATGTCCATTGAAACCCTCCACAACAAGGATTCCTTCTGCAACCTACCACAAAAGGATTGCAACAATTGGCGCTGCATTGGCATTGGATTGGGATCGCCATGGCATTGGTTTTTGCATTGCGTCGGCACTGCATTGGCATTGCGCTGGCGAGTCCTCATCGGGCGCTCCACTGGAACATTCTTACTGATCCACCCCAACAAGAAGGATGCCGAGCGACCCTCCCCCCACACACACACACACAAAACGGATTCAAATTGAAATCCTCCAGAGAAGGATTGCATTCGAAGCCCTTCACAGAAGGACTCCTATTGAAATCCTTCGAACATGGGTTCGCAACGATATCATCCTAGAAGGATTCTCATTGTCATGCACCAAGATGAGGATGCCCCCAAGTGGCATTGGCTTGACGTTGTGTTGGAAGTGCGCTGGCATTGCGCTAGCGACTCCTAATGCCTCCCTTCGCAAAATGATTCCTATGGCAACCCCCAGGAGAATGGATTCTCATTGAAATCAACCACAAAGAACTGCCCCAAACGACATTGCATTGGCATCGGATTCGGGTCGCATGGGCATTGATTTGACATTGCGTTGGCACGAAGGTAGTCTTGAAATCCTCGCCGGCCGTGGTTTATTATCTAGGAGTGAAAACCTAGGTTCGTTATCTTCAGATGATGCCCTATGGATTATTGTCCTGTGAATGGATCGGGCTCAGCCCCCCCGGCCGAATCATAATCTTTCAGGGGTAATCACACTAAGTTCAATATTCCAACATTACGAACCCAGGTTTCTTTCCAGGCCAGAACGTACTCTCAAGCGGCGCCCCCAAGCTCAATTATTATCAATCCAGAATAATTAACCCGGGGTAGTAATCTGGGAATATTATGAATCCGGGTTACTCTTCTCCTAGGAGATGATGAACTGGGGTCAGAATTCCGACATGGAAAACCCGGTGAAGAACCCGGGGGTTGGGGGGAACATAATAATAAGTATCATTCCAGAATTACGGAAACCGAAGTCATTATTCCCGGGACATTGTAAAACCCAGTCAATATTCCCAGAACATGTAAACCCAGGTGCGTAATGTTCCGGGCGGGACATTATGAACATTGGTCAATAACCCCAAAACAATAAAAACCCATGTTGATATCTGTTTGAGGTCCATCCTGGTTGGCACTGTTTGAGCATTGTGCTGGCATTGCGCTGCCAAGTATTAGTGCCTCCCTTCGCACAAGGATTCCTCACGCAGCCCACCGCTAAAAAATCCGAATAAAATCTGCCACGAAGGAAAGCCCCCATTGGCATTGGATTGGAGTCGCCTTGGCATTGGTTTGGAATTGCGCTGGCACTGATTTAACATTACGCTGGCGAGTCCGAATGCCCCCCGTCGCAGAAGGACTCCGGCTGACCCCCCCGCAACAAAAAAATCGTTTTGAAATCTACCACGAAAGACAGCCCCCAGCGACAATGCAAGGGCACCGGGTTTGGGATCGCATTGGCGTTGATTTGGCATTGCGTTGACACTGCTTTGGCATTGCGCTGGCGAGTTCCAATGCTTCCCTCTGCAGAAAAGGTTCCTATTGCAACCTCCAAGAGGATTTATATTGAAATCTACCACAAAGGATTGCCCCCATTGGCATTGCATCGGCATCGTATTGGGGTCGCCTTGGCATTGGTTCGGCATTGCGTTGGCGCTGTGTGAGCATTGCGCTGGCGAGTCCTAGTACCTTCCTTCGCAGAAGGATTCCTATTGACCCCCCCCCCCCCGCAAACAAAAATATTCCCGGTGAAATCTGCCGCAGAGGATTGCCCCCAACGGCACTGCATTAGCATCGGATTAGAGAGCGCATTGGCATTGCGCTGGCATTGCGATGCCATTGCGTCGGCATTGCTTTGGCATTGCGCTGGCGGGCCCCACTGCCTCCCGTCGCAGAAGGATCCCTCTGCCACCCCCAGAGGGATTCTTTCTGAACTATACCACAAAGGATTACCCCCATTGGCATAGCATTGGCATTGACTTGGGGTCGCCTTGGCATTGGTTTGGCATTGCGTCGGCGCTGCTTTGGCATTGCGCTGGGAAATCCCCATGACTCTCTCCGCAGAAGGACTCCCGCTGAAACCCTCCACAAGAAGGGTTCATGTTGCAACCCACCACGAAGGATTGCCACCATTGGCACTGCATTGGCATTGGATTGGCAATCCTCCCATGGAGGATTCCTGTCGAAACCCTCCACAGAAGCATTCCGATCGAAATCCTCCGAGGAAGGATTCGTTATGGCATCATCCACATAAGGTTTCCGGTTAAACTCCACCGAAAGGAAAGAATCCCCAATTGGCATCGCACTGGCTTAAGTTGGCAATGGATATTATCGCATAGGCATTGGTTATTTGAAGAAGGCGGGCGTAATAAAAAATACAGCTTAAGGAAGAGGTGCACATAGTCATAAAGAGAGTGAGATAGATAACAAGGTTGAAGAGAGCGCGGAGGAATACCCACTCGCAGAGGAAGAGGGTCAGGGGCGCGTCGACGCAGGCCAACTTGCCGCCGACGAAAGAGGCGCCGCCACAGAAGAAGACGCCGTGCCACCAGCCGACCACGGCACGGCAGCGAATCGCGACATGGTCGATCAACGCACCGCGTGGCTGCAAGAGGAGCCCCCCTGCGGGGGCGGTGCTGCAGGGGTGCGTCGGGCACGCGGCGCCAGGCCCCTCTCGACGCGCCTGATCGCGTCTTGCTGGTTGCGGCGCGTGGACTCGTTGGGCGAAAGCCCATCACGCCTCGAGCCAAGCTTCCGCGCTGCGCGGACGTCCCCCGCAGCACAGTGAGACCCGCAGCGCCTGCAACAATAAACATTGTTGCCCCTGAACACGTCGTGCCCAAGCGCAGCGAAGGCGTCCCCGACCTCCTCTGCCAGGGCAGGTGGCAACGAGGCTGCGGGGGCCAAGGGCTGCGAGCTCCCTTCGAGCGCCGAGGCCGCGCCCAGAGCCATGCCAGCCCCCCGGTCGCCGCAGAGAACCCAGCCCTCGCCGAGGGCGCGGAAGCACTCGGCGTTGAGAGCACCGACAACGCGCGAAGGGCGACATGCACGATGAGAGCCAGTTTGCAGCGACTCGAGGGAAGAGCCCGTTGTGGCCGTGACTCCGCATCGGGTGCATCGGCACCGCCCGAGGCTGGCGCATTAAGCATGGACATGGTCCGTACTGCGTGCCACCACAATGGGCCTGACCTGCTCGCAAGGCGGCCCGGGGGCTTCCATGTCGCACCCCCATTGTTCGCGAGCCACCGCCTGCAGTGCCGCCCACGAGATGAACTGCATGACCTTGCGGTGCTGTTTCAGCGCAGCTGTTGCCGCCTCAGCTACCGACCCAGCCGGCGCGCGAGAGGCCGCGCCGCAGCGCGCGAAGTTGTCTGCCCAGCCGCTGCCTAGCCAGTCACGCAGCTCCTGCGGCTCTGTGCCCACAAGCTCCTCCAAGGACCTGTGCGCTGGCGCCCGTCGGAACTTGGGGGGGGGGCCGCAGAGTGCGCCTGCGGCTGGTCACGAAGATGTCCCGCCACGCTCGAGCATGCTTGACGCGACCCTGCTCGAGCTCGGGACACCGGCGCTCTCCTTCCAGGGCGAGCGCCAGCAGGTCAGTGACGAAACGCTGGCGGTCAGGGAAAGCGTCGGGCCCCTCCCTGATCGCGTGCCTCTCAGCACGGCCAACAGCCTGCGCCAAGTACGGAAGGGGCCCGAGGCGCGCTCGAACTGGGAGCCAAGAGCAAGGACCAAGCTGCACAACAGTTTGTCCACATCTCCGCACCTCGGGAACACCTGAATCATAACCAGACCCGTCGGTGTAAGAAACGGGGCCCCAAACGCCATGGGCGTCGCCCCACAGGCAGACATCAGGCCTCCGCGCATCCGCGCGTGGCAGATAAGCGGGAGGCTCGGGCATGCCAAAAACGAGGTAGGACTACTCGAATTTCGGCGTGCCTGATCCAAGACCCGCTTGGATAAGTTGGTCGCGCACCTAAGCCAGCACTTGGGGGAGGTGGAAGATACCGCGGCCATTCAGCGCTAACGTCGCTGTCTCGGGCCCGTCGCGCCCGCGCGGTGCATCGGGCGCCGTGGCCGGAGCCGCCGCCGCGGGGGACAGCGGGCCACTCTGTTCCGAAGCAACCGGTGGCGCAGAGGGGACACTCTGCGCGTCCAGCCGCGCCCTCTCCTGATGGCCGTCGCGCCCATCGGGTGGCGCAAAGTCGACCTCTTCATCGACCCCTTGCCCGATGCCTGGAAAGAAATCGTCCTCGGCCTCCATGGCGCTGGGCTGCTGGGCGCCAGTGCGGGACGGCAAGGTCGGATCGGCCCGACTCTCGAGGTGGTCGTGAACCTGCTGGCGCAGGTCGCCGAAACCACGCGTGTTCTGCGCTTGTCGCAGGCCTTGGACATGGCCCGTCGGCTCCTGCTCCATGGATCGTGTCTCCCCTACTGGTGGGGGGGGGGTCAGCAGCGCGGGGCATGCCCAGAAGACATGGCCCCAACAAGCGTCGGGCGCAATGGCCTTCCCGCAAGCCTGACAAGGGCGCATGGGCCTGCCGAGCTTCATGTCCCTGCGAATCGGCATGGGTATGTTGTCAGACCATAGCGCCTGCAAGGATCCCAGCTGCCTTGCGGCGCGGACACAATTGACCGCATACCCGAGCCCACGATGCCAGATGGGCGCACCAGCGTGGGAGTACCTGTGGCTGGTGAGGCGTTCATGCTGCCATCCCTGCACGCCTTGCACCATGAACGGTCGTAGGTCAGCAGGGCAAACGCGGTACAGGTCATACTGGTTGCCCAGGTCGTCCTGCAAGACGTGCGGCGCTTTCATGTCCCAGGCTAGCCGCCTGAGCGTCAACCAAATCGCGGCCAGGGGACCTTTGGCATTGGCCCAACTGATAGGGACACCCCGCTCATGGAGCTCTTTCCAAGCCCTTTGCAGGCGGCTAGGTGGCGCACGCCCATCCCAAATCCAGGCGGCGTAGTTCAAGACCAAGTCCAGCGTGGCATGATAGATAGGGTCGTACTCCTCCGAAGGGCCGGGTACGGAAATATGCCATGACGCCCACATGGTGTTTGTCACTGCAACCGTTTAGCACCGCGGCCAAGTTGCGCATCTCACGTAGGGGCGCGTCCGCCACCCCCGACACTACAGCACCGTGCCCTGCGGACGGCATGAGCCCAGCCCGCCGCAGGTGGAGGCCTTGCGCCCTACCGCTCGTCGCAACATGAGGAGTCGGTGCTTGCGCTCCCGCACGGCTTCCAGGCGCTTCTTCTCAACCGTCCTCATCACACGAGGGCCATGCAGCTCATGGCCAAGGGGCTTGGGGCACCGCCCGAGGCATCCGCCGCAGGACCCTATGCACCACAAGGCGGACCTGCGCTGACCCAGCTACCACCGCGGACTAAGCAGGTCGGAGGATAATCCCGAGGTCCCTGGCCTCTGCAGTGAGCACCATCGCAGTGCTCAGCCGCAGCTTGACATCACCGAGGTCGGGGGAGGCCATCTGCAGGCCGATGTCGTCCACCAGCGAACGTGACTTGATGTTCGGCGCAAGAGGAGGCGGAGGAGGAGGAGGAGGAGGAGGAGGAGGAGGAGGAGGAGGAGGAGGGGGAGGAGGAGGAGGGGGAGGAGGCGGAGGTGACGGAGGAGAAGGAGCAGAAGTAGGGGGAGGCAGGCAGCGATGAAAGAAGTGTCAGGGTCACTGACACCCCCCAGCAGGAGCGTGAGAAGCCAGGCAGGGGGCATTGGCCACCCTTGCCCAGCTCTTATGTGCCGAGGCTCGGCCACCATCTCAGCGGGAAAGTTGGCTGAGAGTGGCGAGGCGCAGCACACGCATCAATCGAGCGACAAGGGCACGCCCGATCGGGGATGCAGGCCCCTGAGGACCCTAGAAATGTTGCTCTCCTCGCTGGCCCGCGTTGAGGCCACGGGAGAGTGGCCTTTACAGGCCTTCGCCGTGAGTTTCGGATTCCGACCACCATTAATCGAAAAGGCCCCGCAGGCTAAACAGATAACGGCGGGGCCGAATCGTTCGGCGGGATGTCCGAGAGAAGTGCACACCTCCACCACCCCATCAGCAGCAGCAGCGGCAGGCAGCATCCCTCCTTCCTCCTCATGTAGCGGGCCTCCTGCGGCCTCGACCGCCACCTGCACCGACGGCGTCGAATCAGACACGTAGTGCTGGGGGGTCAGACGGAAGAAGCGCTCCGCAGTTGCCCGCTGAAGGGCCGAGGGAGCACAAGCCGAGTTACGCAAAAAACGATAGGACAGGGTGGTGCGAGCAAAACGATTGCACAACATACACCTGTATTCAGAGATAGCTGCACAGAACAACATCGTGTGAGATGTGACAGCAAGCGAGGGCGCGGGGGGGGCCTTGCGGGGCGCAGGGGCGTCGGCTGCTGGCTGCAGCTGCTCCGCCTTCCTCGCGGCCGCCTGGACCATCCAGGCAAAGGCCTCACCGTCCTTACGCGCGACCTGCAATCTGGATTTGTGCACATCAACGAGAACCTGCGCAACAGCATGGGACTGCGAGCCCAATTTGGCAAAATAATCGGCCCATTCATTTCCGACGAAATCAAACACTTCGGCCGCCCCTAGGGGCAGCACGTCGTCCAGGGAACGATGGGCGCTCGTCCAGCGAAAGGTGGGAGGCTCCGACTGTCCGACAACGTGCCTAATCTGCCTCCAGGTAGACGCCTGCCGAGAAGCACCTGATTCGCACAAAGAAGAGAGCTGCCGACCTGCCTTCACCAAACTGAGATGATCAGACACAATCTCTGCTGGGTGCGCCGCAATCTGGATGGCTCGAAGGGCAGCATAATGTTCCGCCCTAGGGACGGTCTGAAGCCTACCTGGAAGCGGGCCATAGATCGCTCTGACTACACAGCCAGACTCATCTAATTGGACCGCGGCCCAGCCGCAGCGCGTCAGGCCTTCCATCGAATTCGCCAGGCCTGACCCGTCCGTGTACACCCTCGGCCCCCAAGCTCCCCGCCAGTCACCCCACCCCATCGTCGGAAGCGAGTCGGCGACTGGCTCTGGAAAGGGCGGCAAGGGCGGCAGCCCATAAATTAAAAAGAAAGCCTCCTTGCCATTGTCTGTCTGGTAGCTCTTGACCAAGCTGGCACGGTGCTCCAAAACGTCGTCGGGCAAAGCTTCTTCAGGCCTACACTCAAGCATGCCATCGCAACCCCACCACTGGTGGGCCTCGGTGCCGACCTGCTCATTACACACAAAACACAACGGCGTCGGGCGCAAATTAATCGAATGGAGGCGCTCAGGAGTCCAGACCCCCGCAGCCCACAAGGACCGCAGCGCCCCACGACTGCCCCCATCACGGAGAGCAAGCACTGATTTCCGAAGCGCACGACGCCAAACAGTGTGCCCCTGGTTGTCGGGGAAATGGGCCAGGACCCTCGCAACCTGCCATCTTCGAATTCCCTGCTCCAGAAAAATGCGCACGTCCTGAGGACATACACGGAGCAGGTCGATGGGCCAGCCCTCGTCGCTCACTAAGGTGGTGGGTCCTGACATTGACCACCCTATCCGAAGGAGCGTATACCATACCGAAGAAATCGGACCCCTGGCAAACTTCCACGCTGGATTGTGCTGAATTCTGTCTTTGATCGCGAGCCAAGCTCGAGCAAGACGTGAAGGAACGACCCTGGCTTCCCAGACACAAGAAGCAAACCTCACAACAAGCGGAACCGAAGCATCGAACACAGGGTCGAACCTATCGTCCTTTTGCGTGCATAGATAGGTAGTGAGGCAGGACTTGGGCTTGACTCCTACCATTCCTCCCGCAAACGTACGCAGCTCGCGGAGAGAAACATCGGACACACCGCTAACGCCACCTCCGTGGCTGGCTGCTGGGAGGAGCCCCGTTCGCCAAAGGGCCTTGACGGCCTCAGGTTGAGCCTGACGGAGCCCCCAGACTTTACGCCTCTTGGACTGCAAGACTCGAAGTCGGGCCTTCTCTTGGACCCGCAGAACCTTGACTCCGTGCATCTCGTGCCCTAGATTACGCATGCCGTGCTTGCTGCGAAAACCTAGCTGCGAAATGTGCCGTGCGAATGTGTCACGGGCGGCACAAGTGTTGGCCACAAACCCACTCTTATTCGCCTGCACACGCAATCCGAGGGGGGCAATATCATGGCAGAAAGACTGAACCGCCTGCGCAAGCACATGTGAGCTCTCTCCTGGATCTTTGCCTTGGCGGCGTTTGCCCACCCAGTTAAAACTCACGTCATCCATCAGGTCCCTGGGTTCCACAGATGGGAATCGCTCCACCGACAGGTTCAAACTTCTATACAGAAGCACCGTGAGCAGAGTGGTGGCTAGAGAACACCCAGCTAAGATCCCTTGGGCCGTGGAAACCGAGTACGACAAACTACCGAAGGCTCTAAGGGCTCTAGGCTGGGTGTAGTTCTGGATGGCCATCCAGGCCAGACGGAGCGGGAACCCTGTGGCCTTGGCCTCCCTCAAGAGGGCCTGGAGGTCTACACATTCATAACATTTCACCATGTCTATGAAAACAGTAACACAATCCTCTCGCAATTCGTGCGCAATCTCCGAAGCTAAATTTAAAGAGAAGGCGCTGTCACTGGACGATCGCCCTGGACCTGTCCCCCACACCGTGGGATGCGCGTGGTCACGCTCCAGGCGACCGCTGTTGGACGGCGAACACGTCCCCAAATCCGAGTGAGGGTGTGCATTAGGGCGATCAGCCTGCAGCCGCCTGTGGACTTCGGAATACGCACAAGCTGAGTAAGTATGCGAGACGACGGCCAAATCAGAAGCTTTTCACATCGCATGAACAAGCGCGCCAGCGACTCCAGGCCGGCGTCCGAAACGAACCAGAACGCGCGGGGCGCGAACTCGAAGTGCCCGATGCCCGTGGTCCAGGGGAACTGCAGGATCGCACGCTTGATATCGTCCAGGGATATATGTGGTAGGTCGTCCCACTGCTCAGATGCGTGAGGTGCTGGCTCAGGAAGATCATGCATGTGCCATATGGCGTCCCACTCTCGCATAGCTCTGTCCGCCATCTTGAATGGCTGCGCCTCCGAACCAGGGAGCAGGCAGGCAGCACAAACTTCCTGAAGAGCACGGCCTCGAGTGTGACGGTGTGCGAAACGACCTCCACCTTTGAACGACGAAGCCGCCCACTCTCGCCAACGCGCCAAGGCTGTGTCATTCTGGCGCTTCTGGCACTCGTCCGCTCGACCGATGATGCTCTCAATCATGTCATTCGCACGACCACTGGTGACGAAACCGATGTCCATGTCGAAGAAGTTCCGAGCATCATCATCCAAGGCGTCGCGTAAAGGATCGTTGCGAATCCTTGTCATGAACTTGGTGATGTCCACTAGCATACGAGCAAACTTGTCGAAAGCCTTGCTGGACATCGTACCCGCCCGCTCCTGATGGCATAGCAGCACAGCCTGATTGACAAGGCTCTCTTTGTAGCGGCGTAAATGGCGGGCCCATCGGCCTGCTGCTCTCCAAGCTCTGTCTCGCGTTGTCTGCTCACCTCTGCGCCTAGGCGGCTCCCACCGCAACTTAGCATACTGCATTTGGGTGTCTCCGCCTCTGCCTCGGTAAGCCTCAGTGTGAGATCCGACAATATCATATCTGGCAAGCAACTCAATCTCCAACTGTGCCAAGACTGCGTCCCATGCTGCACTCAATGTGGGATTATCAATCGCTTGATCAATAATACGATTGACCTGGCACCAGTTCAATGGGTATCTAGAGCACCCAGGCTTCGGCTGTCTCGAAGGGCGCTTCGGGCTGACCAACGTGCGAGTCTTCAAAACAACATCCTTCCCCATGATAGGTAATACAACTGGCAGGTGTGGGAATGTGTCTCCATTTTCCTGCACATACGGGCGGCACGTTCTGGGGAGCAGATTGGTGGTCATCAGGAAATAGTCTATCGTCCTGCCTGGCAACGACTGCCTGCACGTCGAAACTGATGGGCGCGTCACCACACCTCCCAATCCATACAACCATTCCATGTCTCCGAACTCGGCCTGCTCCATGTTGAAGTCTCCCGCGACGATCCAATCAAGACCCATCGCGTTGACAACTTCAATGTATTCACAGATCTCTGCCAAGATGCGAACGTTATTATCAGAGAGGCCTTCATTCACCTAAAGATATGTTGAAATCACAATGAATCCTCCAGGCACCCCCCAATGGACGTGGGCTGCCAGCGCTCTCCCATTCGCCATGTGGGGCGTCGAGCGCCCTGGGGGGGCCGTGACCAGCGCGTCTCCCTTCGCCAGGATGGCCAGGCCCGCCTGGGTGCCCTCCTGGTTGCCCGTCTTGGTGGCCGAGCTCCAGACTCCATGCCAGCCAGGGTCCAGAGCTCGATGCTGCAGATCTGGAAGACGATCCTCTGCGACGTGGTGCTCTTGTATAGCCACCACAGTGTGCTCGCAGGAGTCGAGGAAGCGCAATAGCTGGCCCTCCTCAGAGCAATTGAAAGTCACAATAGAACCCTTGCGGTCAGGAACATGATTACCATCTTCATCTGCACCTGTGTGAGAAAAGGGGAATGGGCGGCCCCAAGCGTCATCCTTGCCATCACCTCCGCCAGTCGTCCCAGCTGGAAGCCCGGCAGATCCGATGCCTGAGCAAACCTCCCCGTAGTCGTTGCCGCCCAGACGGCCTCCGCGGTCTGCCTCGTCATCACCTCGGCCAGTCTGCCCAAACGGTGGCTCGCTGCGGTCTCCCGCTGCTATGCTGCGGTCTCCCGCTGCACTGCCGAGAGCCTCGGTGCGATTCCCAACCTGAAGCCCGACAGATCCGACCGCAGAGCAAGCCGCCTGGGAGCCAGAGGCAGCAGCAGGCCCCTGCCCTGCTCGTCGAGGAAGCAGTACGTCTCGATCGGCCGCAGACAGGCCGACCTTGCTGGAGGCCTTGCCTCGGCGCCGGCGCGCTCTCGCCTTAGTCAAGGCCTGCTCGCGCGCTCCAACGCGCTCCAGCAGCTGGGCCCTCCGCATGCTGCGGGCAGCGCTGGCCTCGGCCAGGGCCGCGGGAGAGCGGCTGGAGCCTGCCGCCGCCGACGCTTGCCCGAACAGCGGATTGGCATCCAGCCCTCCGGCAACCGTGCCGATGGTGCCAGATGCCCTTGCCAGCGGCAGGAGCGCCAGGAGCAGCAGCGCGCGCAGCAGGCTAGGCAGCAGACAGCACCTTGGCCCTCTTGACCTCGCGCCAGCCGCCCAGCGCGTCGGTGATCTTGCGCACCTGGCCGCGGAGCTCCTCGCACTCCTGGGACGGGTCCACGCCCGAGCTGGAGAGGACCTCGCGCAGCTCCTCCTCGGTCGCCGTGTCGGGGTCTGGGAGGTCTGGGCCTGCCTCCGACTCCTTGGCGCCCTGGCTGGGCACAGGCTCAGCCTTGGCCTGGGTCGCCCTTGCCTCGGCCGCAGCCTTGGCCTCCTGCGCTGCGGCCTCGACCTTACGCTGCTCGTACTCACGGACCTCGCCCAGCACCGCGCCAAGCTTCTCCGCGAGCACCCCGCTGTCGCCGAGCTCCGCCAACATCGCGCCCAGCTTCTCGATGGTGACGCCGAGCCCCTCGACGATGTCAGCCTTTGGCGAGACGCCTCCAGCTGGTGGACGAGGGAGCGTGGCGGCGAGCCGCGTCTGCTCCTGCTGGAGCTCCAAGATCGCCGCGTCGGACTCGGCGAGCTGCTGCGTGGCCTCATCCGCCTCCTTGTTGGCCTGCACGACCTTGTCCTTGGCTGCCTGCAGGGCCTCCTCCTGCTTGGCGCGCTTCTGCTCGAGCTTGCCCAGCTTGAAGGACAGGGTGCGCAGCTGCGCTGGGACGGGCTTCGCAGCGGCCAGCTCCGCGCTGAGCTTCTTGCGAGTGTCCTCCAGCTCGACCCGAGCCGTCTCGAACAGGACCTCGCTGGAGCCGGCGATGGCCCGCAGCGCAGCGTCGACCTCCTCAAGGCGCGCCCTCTTCTGGTCCAAGGAGTCACCCTGGCCCTCACAGTGCTCTGCGCCCTCGTCGACCTCCATGGACGGCGCGTGCTGCTTGCTGGTGGTCTCAGCCAGCTTGGCCTTGGTGCTGGCCAACTCCTTTGCCAGGGCCTCCAGCTTGTCGTTAACCCACGGCGGCACCGCCGCGGAGCCGCTGCCTGAGT
>CAUYUJ010003003.1:535540-595313 GCA_963575745.1 Prorocentrum cordatum | reverse complement strand
ATCTCTCGGAGGGCACCAACTATACACCAACACGGATCCTGGCCCAGGATCACCTTGGGCCCATGATCGGTGTATATACCTTCTTGCCCAAGGCAGGAGGGCGTGTACACCGATCCTGGGCCCAGGGTGATCCTGGCCAGGATCGGTGTTGGTGTATAGTTGGTGCCTTCCTAATCTCGCCTAAGACCCGTTTTTGGTCGTCGCCCGAGGGGTCTGCTCGCGGCTCTTTCCCGGCCCAGCCGCGCCCCGGCCCGTCGCAAGCAGGGTGCGCGCCCCGGCTGTCGGTGCCGGAGCTCAGCGGCAAGGCCGCGGGGCCTCGGCTGCAGAGGGGTCGCCGCCAGCGTCGTCGTCGGAGGTCGTCGGCGCCGTCGCCGTCGTCGCCCTCGTCGGAGATCGTCGCCGCAAGATGTTCAGACCTTGCAGATGAGTAACGGGAGAACAATGGTTCAATTGCGTTGGCATTCGCGTGTAAGCTGCCCGCGTAAGGTCGCGCGTAAACGCCCGTTTGAGATGTGGAATTCCGCGCTGACGGACAGCGCAAGCCACCGCGTAAGATCGTTGTGGCATCTCGCGTGAGACCCGTTTCTTGTCATCGTTGAAATAGGGCCCGAGCAATTCGCCCCGCATCGCCGATGCACTGGCGATGCGGCTCGATGTGGAGCCTGATCTTTTCCACGTCGGCGTCGCCGATGCATCGCCTCCCCGAGGACGCAGAGGGCTGCCCAGAAGCCCCTCCGCCTTCTGCGAAGGCCTCCCCCGTCCCACTTCCTTCGTCCAAGCAGAGTCAGAGGCGTAAGCATAAACTTGCAGAGCTCCGCTCGCATTTCTTGGAGCGGCGTTGAACCCCCTGGCGGCGCATCTGGCGCCACCCTGGCGCCACAGTTTTGGCCCATGCTTCTTGTTATAAGTATACTGCGGCGCGCCGCCGACAAGAGGGAGACGCAGACAGGCGACGTCGAACCCGCAGGCAAGGAGGCCGGGGCAGGCGGGCGAGGAAGTTGCATCCGTCGTCGCCTGCGTCATCGGATGCCGTCGTTCGAGACAGCGGAGAAGGTTTCTTGGCATCGTTCGGTTGTGTGTATTCTTGTTCGGCGAGGGCCATCGGTGAGCATCTTGGATCGCCTTACGAAAACATGCACGCACGAAACGTCGAACAGTGCACGGGGAATGGACGTCCGAGCGAGGGCGAGGGGGAGGGGAAAGGACGGTGCCCCCTCCCCCCCCTCGACAGCCCCCACCCTCCCTCTCGACCTGCAGGTGCCGCACAGCGGCCGCCGCCAGGCCAGCCACGGCGGCGGCCGCCGGCGAGACCGCAGCGGCAGTGGCGGCGGTCGCCGCGGCCGCACCCGAAGCGGCACCTGCTGCGCGGAAGGTTCGGAAGGCGGAGATCGAGGGCCTCCTGCATGCCAAGGGCGCCCTCGAGGGCGCGAAGTCATTCGCGCTTCGCGCTTCGGCTCCGATGCCTCCTCGTCCTCCCCTTCTCCCCCTGGGAGGCGGCGCGAGAGCGCGAAGTGATTCGCGCGTCGCGCCTTGGCCCAGCGCGACGCGAGAAGCTGGGGGCCCTGGCGTACGTTGTGGTGCGTCGCTGTTGTTGGCAGGGCCTCGCCCTCTGCCGCAGCCCCTTGTGTTTTTCTGGCTGCCTGCACACTGCAGCGCTCGTTCGGCTGGTTATAGATCTTGTTGGCGTGCTGCTTGGCTGGCCGGCCACTTGGCCGATCGTCTGGCTGCCGACATGGGCAGTTGGCAGTTGGTCTTTGGCTGCTTGCCTCAAGTCGGGCCTGTCCCTCTACAGGGGGAATATTCCGAAAGAGTCCAAACATAGTCTGGGGACTATCTGGTTAGCATTCTTGAGCATTTGCAGGGTATCTGTTTGGGGCATGTTTCATTTGTCGTCCAACATCGGACTGTAAGGGGACACGCCCGACTTGATGCTTGCCCCCTATGGCAGTTTCTGGTAGCATGTCGTGACGTTCGCCCTCCACGCGCGGCACTGCTGGACGCGGCGGCCTTCGGCTCATCTCGCTCTCGGCCCTCATGGTGCTCGGGGGCGGCGTCTGCTTCGCTTCGGCTTGCTCCACGGCCGCTCTTGACCTCGCTCTCTTGCCCCCGCTGCTAGCCCCCTCCTACGTCTTCCCTTCTCCCCACCTCCTCCTCCCCCCCCTGCTCCCCGTCCCTCCCCTCGCCAGAAAAAGAAGAGCGCTTGCTATATACATATATATATATATATATATATATAGAGAGAGAGAGAGAAAGAGAAAGAGAAAGAGAGCGAGAGAGAGAGAGAGAGAGAAAGAGAGAGAGAGAGAGAGAAAGAGAGAGCGAGAGAGAGAGAGAGAGAGAGATTGAGAGCGACCGAGAGAGAGAGAGAGGAATCAAGAAAGATGAGAGGCGAATCATGAAACGGCACGTGAAGCGGGTAGTTGGGGCTGCAGCTTGACCTGGTGGCGCGCAGACGGGGGGTGGGGGGCGCGAGGGGGGGCGGCACTCGGAGCTGGCGGAGGGCTCATTGGCAGGCAGAGGACCTCTCAGCAGCCCGCCTGGACGTCACGAAGCCGCCTTCCCGAGATCCTCCCCGGGCCCTTCCAGGACGGCCCCCGCCTTCTCGGAGGGTCGCCCCCCGTTTGCGTGCCGTGGATCGGCGGGAGCGAGGTGGAGAGGCGGGGGGGGGGTCGGCGGCTCTCTTGGGCAGGCAGGCGCTGCCACCCTGGCAGGACGCACGCGCTTCTCCGGTGCAGTCTGCCCTCCCGCCTGCCGCCCCCCCCCTCCACGACCCCCTCCTCACATGCTCCTCTTTCGGAGAGCGCTCCACGTCAGAGCCCCTTCCAGCTCGTGGTCGTTCTCGTTCATTCCCCCGCCCTCCTCTTCGGATGATCCTCCTCCTCCGCAGAAGTCTCCTTTTCTCCCCCCCTTGACGCGGACGGGGGAATGATGGGAAGGACGAGGAGGGATGCGAAGGAGTGAGGGGCAAGGGGGAGGATGACAAGCTAGATGCGCCCGCGCCATGTTTGTCATTCTGCCCCTTCTCCTTCCACCGATCCCTCCTCATTGCGCTGCTTTTCCTCCAATCGGCGAAACGTGCCATAGCGGACATGGAGTTCCGACAAGGATCTCATTGTGTCATGCGCAATCGGACAACGGGACCTGCGTGCAGTATGAGCAGCTGAGCAGCAGATGAGCAGGAGGAGGAGGAGGAGGAAGAGGAGAAGGAGGAGGAGGAAGGAGGAGGGAGGAGGAGTGGGAGGAGGACGGAGGGGGGAGGGGGAGGAGGAGGAGGAGGAGGAGGAGGAGGAGGAGGAGGAGGAGGAGGAGGAGGAGGCGGTGGAGGAGGAGGAGGAGGAGGAGGAGGAGGAGGAGGTAGGAGGAGGAGGAGAGGAGGAGGAGGAGGGGAGGAGGAGGAGCCCGAGAGGGGGAAGGAGGAGGAGGAGGAGGAGGAGGAGGAGGCAGGAGGAGGAGGAGGAGAGGAGGAGGAAGGAGGAGGAGGGGAGGAGGAGGAGGAGAGCGAGAGGAGGAGGAGGAGGAGGAGGAGGAGGAGGAGGAGGAGTGAGGAGGAGAGGAGGAGGAGAGAGGAGGAGGGGAGGAGGAGGGAGAGGAGGAGAGGAGGAGGAGGAGGAGGAGAGGGGAGGAGGAGGAGGAGGAGGAGGAGGAGGAGGAGGAGGAGGAGGAGGAGGAGGAGGAGGAGGAGAGGAGGAGGAGGAGGAGAGGAGGAGCGAGGAGCCGAGGAGGAGGAGGAGGAGGAGGTAGGAGGAGGAAGGAGTGAGGAGGAGGAGGAGGAGGAGGAGGAGGAGGGGATGAGGGGGGAGGGAGGACGGAAGAAAGGAGGAGGAGGAGGATGGAGGAGGAGGAGGAGGCAGGGAGGAGGAGGAGGAGGAGGAGGAGGAGGAAAGGGGGAGGGGGAGGGGGAGGACGAGGAGGAGGGAGGAGGAGGAGGAGGCGGAGGAGGAGGGGAGAAGAGGAGCGAGAGGGGTGAGGAGGTGGAGGAGGAGGAGGAGGGGGTAGGAGGAGGAGGAGGAGGAGGAGGGAGGAGGAGGAGGAGGAGGAGGGGAGGAGGAGCGATATGAGGAGGAGGAGGAGGAGGAGGAGGATGAGGAGGAGGAGGAGGAGGAGGAGTAGGAGGAGGAGGAGGAATGAGGAGGACAAGGAGGAACATCAGCAGCGGCAGCGGGAGAGTGGGAGACGCGGGAGGAGCAGCATGGCCAGGGGCAGGCGGGTGATGGGGAAGGCAGCGGGGCGACAACGACGAGGCAGCACCCGGGTCCACAAGAGGGGCCCCGCGCTCTGGTGAGCGAGCGCCCAGCCTGGCCGGCGAGGGCAGGGCGCCAGTCCCGAAATTCTGGACGCCCGAAATTGGTACCGAAAGAATGGGTACAATGCCCAACAACAATCCCTGTTCATTCTGAACAGGATTCGCTGTTCACGCCGCCGCGGCCTGTGTCCATTCGAGACAGGAGGCCGCCTGCCCAACAGCGGCCGCTGTTGGTTTGGGGCAACATTTGTTGTTGGGCATCGTACCCATTTTTTCGGTACCCATGTCGGGCGCCCAGAGAAATGTGGCCAGCGCTGCACCGGCAGCGCCGTGCCGAGACACCGAAGATATCGGGGGCGGCAAAGAGTGAACGGGCGAAGAACGGTATACAACATAGACTTTGTTCGCTGTCAGGGGCGCTTGTCCCAGGGCGGCTGGAAAGATTGTACCCCTACGGTGCCACCGTAAGGGTATCAACTTTCCAGCCGCCCAGGGACAGGCGTCCCCGACAGCGAAAAAGTTTATGTTATACCGTTCTTCGCCCGTTAAAAGAGGGGGATGATGACTAGGGGGGGTGGATATCCTGGCGGGGGCCATGATATTTCCCCAGATTTCCTGGCGCCCCCTCTTACGTTCCTGGCCCCCCCGCTGGGCCACGCACATGCCGCCGGTCATGATTTGCACCCCCCCCCTCTTGGACACCCCCCTCTTGGCCGCTCCCGAACGAGTTGAGGGAAAGCACAGGGCAGAGCAGATGATGCGATGCTGCGTGCGCAAGGCAATACGTGGAGAGGGGCAGGGGACTTCCTGGGCATCTTCAGGGGAGCGTGGAGAGTTGTACTCCCATGCAGTGGTTTTGGAAGGGAACGCGGGGGGTGGCGCGAGGATCGAAGGTCTTGGAGGGGACGGATGAGAACGAGGGGGACGAGGGCGAACGAGGGGGACGGAGGGGAACGGGGGCGACAGAGGGATTGATGGAGGGAGCGATGGGCTTTTGGAGGGGAGCGAGGGGGACCGAGGGGAGCGGGGGGGTTTTGGAGGGGAGCGAGGGGCACGATAGGGGCGTTGATCCGAGGTCTTGGGCCCCCCCCTAGCTCCTCCCAGCCCCGGCTGCTCCTCGACGCCCTATATACCCCCCCCCCCTTTGGACCCCCCCCTTCCTCCTCCTTCCTCCTCCTTCCTCCTCCTTCCTCCCTCCTTCCTCCCTCCTTCCTCCCTCCTTCCTCCTCCCTCCTTCTTCCTCCTCCTTCCTCCTCCTCCTCCTCCCCGCCCCGGTTGCTCCTCGACGCCCTATATACCCCTCCCCCCCCTCCTGCCCGCCAGCGCAAGGGCCTCGGGCAGAGCCTCGAGTACTCCTCCCTGCGCGTAGGCGGGGGCCTCCGCGCGCGCGCTGCCGGCGGGAGCGAGCGGGAGCAGGAAGGAGGGATCCGAACAGCGAAGGAAGTCGGGCACGTCCCTCCACGGTCAGGCGGTCGCAGACATGGATTGAGGGGGCGTGGATTAGCGACGGGTCCCGTTTCCATGGGACATCGCGGATTTCCGCCGCCGAGCGAGGCGGCACCAGCTGCATTTTGGGGAGGGCACCTCCCCCGATCCATGGATTTGGCGGCTGCGCGCCAAATCCATGGATCGCTAGTCCATGTTTGCGCCCCCCCGATACAGGAGGAATATCCAATAGTAGTCCACAAAAACTAGGGGACGATGTTTCGATTCGTGTCTTGACTGTGTTTGAGCATCTTTTGTTTCCCTTCACGTGCACAATCAGTGGTATCTGTTCTTATCGATATCGTTTGACGTCCGCAGCTCATTTGTGTCAAAGGAGCGTTGCATGGTAGCGGAGCGTCGGTCTATCCGGCGCTCGCGCGCACCAGCCCCGGCCGCGCTCCCGCGCGGCCCGCCCTGCACACTCCAGCCACGGCGTCGAGCGGCGATAGCGGGGCTGCTGGCGTGTGGCTGTGGGTGCCGGACGAGGCAGAGGCCCCGGTCAAGCAGACCGACGGGAGAGTGCAGAGCAGGTGGCGCCACGTGGTGGCGAAGGTGCTGAAGCAGAAGTACCTCAAGGGTTTCTGGTCGGTGCTCGGTGAGTACCTCAAGTACGTCAAGAGCAGGCAGCTGCGATGAACGAGCAGGAGAGGCAGGCCCTGGCCAGCCTGCAATCAGCTGTGGAAGCGCTGAGGATCCAGAACGCCCAGCTGTCCCAGCAAGCAGAGCAGATGCAGCAGCAGAACGTTCAGATCAGGACGGAGCTCGCTCGGCAGGTCCAGGCGCAGGGAGATCTACCACGTTTGGCCGAGCAGCTCGGCGACGCTGTGCAGAAGCTGTCTGATGAACGCAAGGATAAGTCGTCTGCGCCGGCCTTTTCCCTTGTAGACACCAAGGGGTTGGGCAAGCCCTCCATCTTCAAGAATGAGGAAGCCAAGTTCCTGGAGTGGTACCGCAAGACCAATGCGTACCTGACGGCAGTCTTCGGAGAGCAGTTCCGCAAGCTGCTGGAGTGGGTGGAGGACCAGGCGCAGGAGACCACGGTGATCAGCATGGAGGTTCTGGAGGCGCGGTTCGGCAGCGACGACGATGACGAAGATGAGTTCATTCCGGACCTCCGAGAGAAGGTCAGCCAGTTTTACGTCGCACTCCAGACGCTGACGGAGGGTGAGAGCTTTGCCCTGGTGATGAACACTCCCAAGGGTAACGGCGCCGAGGCGATGAGGAAGCTCATCCGGCGCTGGGACCCAGCTTCAGGGGGCAAGCGCCGCGTTCTCTTGAAGCAGATCATGAACCCACAGCGGTGCACCCTCAGTGACCTGTACGCGAAGCTCGAGGAATGGGAGGAGCTCATCCGCCGTTACGAGAGGAAGAAGGCAGATGGCCTGGGCAAGGTGGTTGACGACGACGTGAAGGTTGCGGCCCTGGAGACCATGGTGCCGGAAGAGCTCGAACTCCACCTCGCGATGAACAAGCATCGGTTAGACACGTCGGAGAAGGTTGTAGAGGAGATCCGGAGCTTCCTGGAGTCGAGACAGTCGCAAGGTGCCCTCCTCCGACGGAAGCGAGGTGACCCAATGGACGTTGACTCGCTGTACAAAGGAGGCAAGGGCAAGTCCAAAGGTAAGGGTGACAAGAACGGCAAGAAGGGCCAGACTCCCAAGCCGCGTGACAAGCGGACGGCGCAGTGCTGGCGTTGCGGTGGCTGGGGCCATACGTCGAATGAGTGCACAGCCCGCCTGCCTGGCGGGAAGACCGGCGACGGCAAGGGCAGCAAAGGCAAAGGCAAGGGCAAGGACGCAGACAAGGACAAGTCCAAGGGCAAGAACCGCCGCTGGGACACCAACTCCTTCGAGCCCGGTGCCGCGTCAAGCTCGAGCCAGCCGGTGTACGGAGACAACTGGGACGACGGCAACAACAGCACGATCACCAGCCTACCGCCCTCAGCGAGCCAGGTGGGTTCCACGAACCTTGGCTCCTTCGAGCTGTGCACGTTCGAGCTCAACAGCTTCGACGAGACCGTCGGCGACCAGGAGTGGATCAGGTTCACGTTCGACTCGGGCGCGGCCGTGACCACCTTCCCTGAGAACACCAAGGGCGAGCGGCTCCCGGCCGATCCGAATGCGAGCTATCGGACGGCCAGCGGTGAGATCATAGCCGACTCGGGCGGGGTATGCATCCAAGGGCGATCCGAGTGGAGCGAGCCGATCAGACTGAAGGCGCGCTTGGCCAGCATCCACAAGCCGCTGGTCTCGGCCTCGCAGACTCACCGCACGGGCCGGGCCACCTGGCTGACGAAGGAGGGTGGCTACATCCTCCCGGCCGGCTCGGACATCGTGAACCGCGTCGACGCTCTCATCCGTGATGCTGCGTGGAGTGAGGCGGGCGTGGTGCCCCTGTACGTTGAGAAGGGCATCTACGCAGGCTACATCAAGAAGAACGAGGGAGGCCACGTCAGGAGAGTCTCGTTCGGCGACCACCGCGAGAGCTGGGACTTGTGCCCGGTCGACGGCGGGTCGCCAGTCCCTCCCCGGCAGGCCTGGCCGTAAGGCCGGGAGGAGGCGGCGCTGTTGCTGGGGGCCCGGGCCCAGCGCCGCTCACCGACTTAGACGTGGGCCAGGAGGAGGAGCAGCAGGCGCCGGAGGTGGCACCCGCTCGAGTCGCGCGCCGTGGCAGGGCGCCGACGCAGGCAGAGCGGGAGCAGCACTTGGCATCCGGACACGCGGTCTACCGCTCGTGGTGCGAGGAGTGCGCGCGGGCAGCCGGCCTGGGCGCCCAGCACGCCAGGCGACCCGAGGATCGTGATGACGCCGACCCGGTCGTCAGCATGGACTTCGCCTTCATCGGGGAGAAGGTCCAGGACGTGGAGGACGACGGCTCCATCCCCATCTTAGTGGTGACGGACCGCAAGTACGGCATGAAGGGGGCGACCGCCGTCAAGGACAAGACCGCGTCCGACTTCGTGGTCAAGTGGCTCGTGGGCTTCTTGAAGCACCTCGGGCACCGCCGCGTCGTGCTCAAGTCCGACGGCGAGGCGAGCATCTGTGCGATCAAGAATGCAGCGATGGTTGGTGTGGGCCAACATGTCGAGTGCATCCCGCAGGAGTCGCCCAAGGGCGAGCACAAGAGCAACGGCGAGGTTGAAGCCAGCGTGAAGGAGGTGAAGAAGGTCATCCGAGCGAACTTCTTCTCCATGCAGAAGTCCTTCGGCTTCGAGATCTCGCCCGGGCATCCCATCGTCAGGTGGCTGCCCCAGTTTGCCGCGGACTCCATCTCCAAGTTTAGGCTCGGCGTTGACGGCGTGTCGGCCGAGCAGCGGAGGCGCGGCCGCCCCTGGAGGATGTTCGCGGCGGAGTTCGGCGAGAGGGTGCACTATCGACCTCTCGGAGTCGGAGACGAGAGGAGCACGCTGGCCCCCAAGATGCTCATGGGGCACTTCGTGGGCTACCACTCGCGGACAGGCGCGCTGCTCGTCATGACGCAGTCGGGTGTAGTGCGGGCCCAGGGCTTCAAGCGCCTACATCGAGCCCAGGCATGGTCGCCAGAGGCGCCAGGGTCTTGGGGCAGGCTTGCTGGACTGCCGTGGGAGGTTTCCCCCGCGGTGTTGCTCGCGCAGCCCGTGGGCCCGATCGCCGTGACCAGGGACACGCAGGAGGACCACGACACCGTGGTCAGGAGGCGCTACGTACTCAAGAAGGACATCGAACGCTTCGGAGCTACTCCGGGGTGTCCAGGCTGCGCAGACCTCATGGCAAGGGGGTCGGCGCGGGTCGCGCACTCTCAAGAGTGCCGCGATCGCATCGAGGCCGAGCTGATGAAGGACTCGGCAGGCCAGCGGAGACTGGCGGAGCACCACCTGAGGGCGAGTGCTCGCGAGGCCCGGGCGGAGGAGAGCGCGGCGCAGCCGGCGCCCCAGCCTGGAGCAGCCGCAGCCAGCGGCGGAGGAGCCGCCGCGGCCAGCGGCGGGGGAGGCGCCGCGGCAGGACCCGGCGCAGACGTGGCCATGGCAGGTCCACGTGCGGGCGCCCCGGCGACGCCACCGGCAGCATCGAGGAAGCGTGCTGCGAGCGTATCCGCCGAGGAGCGCCGCCCGCCGCAGTTGCGAGACGGGCCAAGGGGGCTCGAGAGAGCCGGGAGCGAGCCGGACCTCCACGGGCAGATGATCGTGGACGGAGGCTCGAGCTCGTCGGCTGGACCGGCGAGCGCGGCAGTGTCCGCCGGGCTGGTGCAGCCCGCGCCTAGCCCAGAGGGGGCTAGAGGAGGTGGCGACATGGAGGACTTGGCAGGGCCAGCTGCACGGGCTGGCAGCTCCATGGACGTCGGCGCCTTTGACGAGGTCAAGGGCAAGATCTACATGGAGATCCTGGCGCTGGTGAGCGCCACGGACCTGATCGGCGACAACGCCATGTCGATCAAGGAGCTGAAGGAGGTGTCCGCGCTGTTGACCGAGATCAACGGGGTCGACCTCGCAGAGGTCTACTCGCCCGAGCGCTTCAAGGGGAAGGCGCTCGGCATGGGCCTGACAGCAGGCCTCGCGGCGGACCTCTACACCGGCTGGGACTTGCTTCGCGAGGACCACCGCCGAGCAGTCATGAAGAAGCTGCTGGAGGATGACCCTCTCCTCACCGTGACCTCTCCGCCGTGCACGGTCTTCTCCAAGCTCAGGCAGCTCAGCAACTTCAAGCGGGACGAGGGCATCGTGGCTTCCGAGGTCCTCGAGGGCGAGACACACCTGGAGTTCTCCATGAAGGTGTGCGAGAGCAGGCATCAGCGAGGAGCACTTTTCCTGCACGAGCACCCCTGGGGCGCATCCTCCTGGTCGCGGCCGTGCGTCCAGAGGGTCAAGGAGTTGCCGGGCGTGTACTTGGTGCGCGGCCCGATGTGCCGCTGGGGCCTCCACGCTCGGGGGCCCGATGGGCGCGAGGCATTCGTGCGCAAGGAGACGGGCTGGCTGACGAACTCGCAGGTCTTGGCCGACATCCTTGCTGGGGAGTGCCGCTGCCAGTCCATCGGCGGCGAACCCTACCGGCACGTGCACTTGCTCGGTGACAGGAGGGCTCTAAAGGCGCAGGTGTACCCACCCCGCCTGGTCAGAGCCATCCTTCGCGGCCTCAGGGAGGAACTTCGAGCTCGAGAATCGCTGTCTGACCTGGCGGGCTTCACCGCCGGGCCCTCGCCGCACGCCGAGGACATGGGCCAGGAGGCGGAGGCGTTCGTGGACGACGTCCGCGGGGGCTTCCTCGACCCGCTGAAGGTGAAGGAGGCCAGGGCTGAGGAGCTGGAGTGGCGCCGTAGCCGCGGAGTGTGGAAGAAGGTTCCACGCCGCGAGATGGAGGCGGAAGGAGGTCGTGCCATCGACACGCGGTGGATTGACACCAACAAGGGGGACCTCGAGCGACCGCTGTATCGCTCGAGGCTCGTGGCACGGGAGATGAAGGTCCGCCGGCGCGCCGAGGGGCTGCTGCCGCCGCAGCAGGACCTCTTTTCGGGGACGCCACCGCTGGAGGCGTTCAAGGCGCTGGTCAGCCTTTTCCTCAGCAGGGCGTTCGAGCAGTTCCAGAGCTCGGAGCCCCGCGAGGTGCTGTACAAGTTCTACGACGTGTCGCGTGCCCACTTCTACGGGCACGTGCAGAGGCGCCTCTGGGTGGAGCTTCCGCCCGAGGAGCGTCAGGGCGAGGAGGAGCCACTCGTCGGACTTCTCCTTCGCACGATGTACGGCACGATGGATGCGAGCCAGGTCTGGCAGGGTGACTACGTCGAGCTGCTCAAGTCCGTCGAGTTCCTGCAAGGGAAGTCGAGCCCCGCCATCCTGTGGCACCCAGGGCGTGACATCGCCCTCGAGGTGCATGGCGACGACTTCGGCGTGCTGATGCATGCAGACGACGAGGCCTGGTTCGACGAGTTGCTGAAGAAGCATGACTACAAGGTCACGGGCCGCCTCTCCTCGGCGGCCGAAGGGGTCCAGAGCGCGGTCTACCTGAACCGCGTGCTCATCTGGGATCCCGCCGCAGGTGAAGCACGCATCGAGTCTGACGTCCGTCACGTTGACATGATCCTTCGAGGCCTGCACCTGTGCGACGCCAAGCCGGTGCAGACGCCTGCGGTCAAGAAGAGTGTGACCGAGATGATAGAAGCCTCGCAGTCCCAGACGCTCGATGACGCACAGTCCGAGCTCTACCGCTCGCTGGTCATGCGGGCGAGCTACATCGGGCAGGACAGGCCGGACCTCAGCTACATCGCGTCTTCTCTGGCCAAGTCGATGAAGACGCCACGCGAGTCGGACATGATGGACCTGAAGCGCTTGGGACGATACCTCAAGCAGGCCAGGGCCGGCTCGCTGGTGTTCAAGCTGCAGGAGGCCCCCACGCGCATCGAGATCTTCGTAGATGCTGACTGGGCTGGCGAGGCGACCACCAGGAAATCACGCAGCGGCATGATGCTCATGCTCGGCTCCCATCTTGTGAAGCACGCTTCCACTCAGCAGACCGCGGTCGCGCTGTCTTCAGGGGAGTCCGAGTACTATGCGATGCTGAAGGGTGCGAGCCACGCTCTGGGGCTTCAGTCGATGCTCCAAGACTTCGGCGTGCATCATCTGGAGAGGCCACTACTGCGCAGCGACAGCGTGGCGGCCGAGGGCATCGCCACGCGGCAGGGCCTTGGCGCTGTCCGCCACATCGACACGAGATTCTTGTGGCTGCAGGACCAGGTCAAGGCAGGCAAAGTGGAGATTAAGCATGTGCCGGGGCTCCAGAACCCGGCCGATGCGTTCACAAAGGCGCTAGATCAGACACATCTGAGGCGGCATTTTGAGGCTATGGGCTTTAAGGTGCGCGACGAGGGCAGCCGGCTCCATCGCACTCTCTAGGGTGTGTGTGTGTGGCGCCGGGCAGATGCATGAGTTTTCTTTTCTTTCCTTTTCTTTTCCACGGACCTAGAGGTCCCGCACTGATGCGGGAGGTGCGGGCGACGCGCATTGAGAGTGGTCGGCCGTGCACGGACCTGGCGGGCGAGAGGCCTACAGGCACGCGCGGCCCTGGCGCCGCGGGAGTGGGGCTTTGGCCCGCTGTCCGCTGCGTCCGAGAGGGGGTGTTTCCCTTCACGTGCACAATCAGTGGTATCTGTTCTTATCGATATCGTTTGACGTCCGCAGCTCATTTGTGTCAAAGGAGCGTTGCATCTTTGATATTATTGATATAGTTTGTCCAGCATCCGCCTGCAGGGTGGCATGCCCGACCGAAAGCAAAGACTTGCAAGAGCCGCCGGGGGTTGCCTCTGTAGCAATTCGTGGGAGGCTCGCGCGTCCTCGGACATCCGCCCTTGAACTGCACGGGGGTGCGCCAGCGTCTTGTCGTCGAGGAGAAATCGCAGCCTTCGCGTCGATCCAGCGTCGGTTGGCGACGTCTTGGCGTCGACTCTGTCGAGCAGCGTCGATGTGCAGGAGCCAACAAGATTCGAGGGTGGGCAGCACTCCCCACCATGACACGTCGATGCGTGAATGGTCCGTTTTCGGTTCTCCAGGGCGCCGCGGCCGTCATTTTCCAGGCCTGCGCCCGCCAGATTCGGGCCACAGGTCGTTTTCACTAAACAACGTTTTGATACAAGGTGGTTCTGTCCATCCCCGAGGTAGACGGTCGAGGTCGGTTCGGGGAGGGCGCGGCCTCACGGTCTTCGTGTTGGTGGCATGATCTTGTGCATCCTGGGGGGGGGCACCCTGAAAGATGGTACGTGGTGTTCCCCGAGAGATGGTGTGGGAGGCCATCCCCGAACGACTGATGGGCTTGTTTTCCACCACCACCACCATAAGTTGGAGGAGGAGGGGGTCCTCCTCCTCCTCCTCCTCCTCCTGCTCCTCCTCCTCCTCCTTCTCCCCTCCAACTTATGGTGGTGGTGGTGGAAAACAGGCCTATCAACGACGGCATGTGATGCTCCTGCAGAGTGCTCGCGAAGAGATCGCTCGGGTCGGCCCCGGGCCCCCGATGGCGCTGGCCCGCGGCGCGGGCCCCCCTTGGGGCCACTCCGCGCCTGCGAGGGGGAGCGAGGACATGCGAGGATTTCGGGAGGGGGAGGGGGAGGGGGGGGAGGGGGAGGAGGAGGAGGAGGAGGAGGAGGAGGAGGAAAGGTGGCCATCTTCTCAAATGGGGGGGGCTCCCCCCGCGGCCCACCTTCTGCATGCCATCCGAACCCTTGCCAGAGGAGAGTTTCGGAGCCAGCGATGTGGTTCAGGCGGCCCATGGAGGGGTTGCGCTGTGTTCATATAACCCTCTCTCAGCGGGGCGCCAACGCGCCCAGGATATCGTCGACGAGATTCGCAACGTGGACATCATCGGCTTGATAGGCACGCAGCAGCGCGCCGCAGGCACGGATCTTCTTGGGGCAGTGGGAAGGGAGGGCCAGTTCTATAGTGTCGAGTGGGGGTGGGCGCCGAGCCCACATGTGAATCGAAGTTGCGGAGTATCGGCTTGGATCAATGGTCGTAAGTTTCCTCGAAGTTGTCTTCGAGGCTTCAGTGCAGTACCTAAAGGCTTGCGTGGACGAGTTGGGGCAGTCAGGCTACAGCGAGCTTCTCTCAGAATAGCGGTGATCTTAATGTATTTTCCCCCTGTTCCCAGCCGCGGGCGCGAGGCCAAGGCGAAGTGGGAGCGGACCATCGACTGCATGATCAAGTGGCTCTACGGCATCATGGGATCGCAAGGAGCCCGATGGTCGCCCGTCATCCTCACAGATCTGAACGCGCAGTTCTCGGAGGTGGAGGGGGTTACGGGCGAGCACCACCTGGGGACCTTCACGCGCACGAGCGAGCTCATGTCGGCCTTGCTCGCCGCACACCAGATGCGCGCGATCAACACGTACTACAGTCAGGCGGGCCCCACGTACTACAACAAAGGGGTGGCCAAGACGCTTGACTATATTTTCATTCCGCAGGAGTGGCACAAGTCTACGATGTGGTGCAGGACGCTGATACGATCGGCATGGAAATTGCAGTTGCACAACTTGAGTGGCTTATGGGATCATGTTCCTTTGGCGGCATGCTTTGATTTGCGCGTCATCGCGGAGCCGTACAGCCCGACTTCGCAGGTCACCATCGACAAAGAGACGGTGGCGCGCATGCTGCAACTGGGACATAGGCGAGCTGAATTCGTTGGAAGAGTTGAGCAGTACCTGAGAAGTAAGCGGAACGACCTGTCCAGCAAAGGCCTGGAGGAGCGTCCCGACTACGCCAACGCGGTGATCCATGAGGCGATCAGAGCAGCAGCAGAAGTTTGTTGTTCAGAGTCTTTCGGATATACGGAGAATCACAAAGCTCATGCTCGAGAGGTACGGCAACTACTTCGGCAACGGCGAGAAGTGCGAGAGCATTTTGCCCATTTATCGCACTACGTGGGCTGGACGCAAGAGTACCTGCAGGAGATCCCAGGCCAGATTGTCAATGGTGGGATTCTCCTATCGGAGGTGGAAAACTGGCCTGAGCATACGAATCCAGAGCTGGTCACGATCGAGGAGTGGATCCAGATGGCGAGCAGTTTTCTTGGCTCTGAAAGATATCGAGAACTGGTTGCAATGGGATTCGAAGTATCTCAGATCCAGCGCATCATCGACAGCACGATCCTGATGCAGCGGCTCAAGCTCTTGAGCAAATGGTTGACCAAGCAGAAGCAGCAGTACTGGCGCGAGGTCACGGCGCTGCGGTGCGACGAGTTTATGAGAGCGGTGAAGGCTGACGATTTTCATCAGGTTCACAAGATGGCACGACTATTGGCGCAACGTAATCGAGGAGGGCGAAAACGAGTCTTTGGACGGCATCGGATCGCTGGCGACGTCACCTCATGGATCGAGAAGATGCAGAAGGCAGGCCCTCTTGGTGGATGCTCCGCTGAGATTCGCACAGAGCAGCAGATTCGGCAAGCTCGCGAACCAGCCACCAGAGTGGAGTACACCAGGGAAGAGATCAACGACGAGATCCAAGGTATCAAGTCAGCAGCGTGGAAGGCAAGATTGTGGCGATCTTCACCTTCATGGAGTTCGAGTGTAGAGTTATTGAGATGTTTGTTTTTTTCCGAAATGGACTAACAAGCGGATGGTAGCACGACGTCACGGCTTAGGACACGTACCAGAAGCTGAGCAGCTACAGACGCCCCAGTTTTACTTCTTCCTTCGAGCGATGGTGGAGGCAATTCTTCTTACGCAGAGGTTACCACTGGCTTGGCTTCGAGCGAAGGCAGCCCCGATTCCGAAGGGTAACGAGAAGGAAGGGGTCGACGGCGAGAGAGTGGTCATGGTGATATGTACTCTCGCTAAGTTCCACTACAGGCACATGCTTAAGAAGACCTTGATGGAGGACATCCCGAGCTGGGCTTACGGAGCGCTCCGGTCCCGTAGGCGCGAGGGAGCAGTTGTCGTGCAGTCGTGCGGGGCGTGGCGTATGCAGAAGATGGGGGTCCAGCACGCGAGGAGGCTGCACGACGCCACCAATGCGTTTTTTTCGATCAAGACGGGCAGGCTCAATCAGATTGTCTTGCAGCACTTGGACGAGCGTCATATCACAATGATGTTAGATCGTATTCGATGGGCACATTTTGTATTCGAGGGCTCACCTCACATGCTGTTGATGCACGAAGGGTGTATGCCAGGCGACCCGATCATGGTTTTCCTCTTCGTCATGGCGTACGCGCGAGGGCTCGAGAGCTACGCCCAGGATGAGATTAACCACGTGGAGGTGTTGTCCCCATGGACGGGTCAGCGAGAACAGGCAGCACTAACGTTGTTCGTCGACGACGTGGCGGATATGTTCAAATTCGAGAACAGGCAGGCCGCAACTCGTGAGGGACGAGTGCAGAATGGTGCTGTAACACAGAGGCTGGGAGAGATGGGACTTGAGCAGAACGTGGCGAAGCAAGAGACTGTCCCTTATTGTTGCGGGGTGGGTGCGTACAAGCTCGAGCGCGAGATTCTCCAGGACACCGTGCTTGAAGGACATGCAGCAGCGACAGCACGATACCTCGGGGTGCGGCTCACGGCACGGTTCGCCATTTCAGTGGAGATAGGATATCGGTTTATCGCCGCGAAGGCGGCATGGGGCTCCATGGGCAACTTCTGGACGTCCAATGTATCGCAGAAATGGAAGGTGAGTATCTACAAAGGGTACGTAATTAATACTATGATGACGGGCATCGAGACGTTCGTGAAAAAAGATGGTCCGATGAAAGTGTCAGATTTTCAGAGCATGGAATCGTTTATCGCCAGAAGGGGGAGAGTCATCTTCGGAGGGGTCTCGACTGCTAGGCAAGACGGCAGTGTTCGTTCGCTGACGAATCTCGAGGTGATGGTGAAGCTAGGGTCGGCCAGCTTGTTCGTCGAGGCCAGGATTCGGAGGCTCAAGTGGCTTCAACAGTTGTTATCGAACCTGAGCGTCGCGGACCAGGTGTTAGGTGTAGTGTTTGGCTCTATCAGAGCCTCCCAGAAATCGCAGGAGACCGTTCGGGACGACAACTGGAAGGACGCCAATCCGTGGGCCCGCCAGTGGCTCCAAGATATTTTGGGCTTAGAGGTTTACGACGACGGGGAGGTGTTTCTGGATAGGTATGATAGGCAACCCGTTCGAGCGATTCTGGAGGGCAGGGAGGATTTCATCCAGCTGGACCTCTTGGGGCTCAGGGCTCACTTCGTTCACAATCGACGTAGGTTCGAGCCCGATCGACCTGAACGACTGGAGGGAGGAGAATATCAATGTTGGGCGGAGGACGAAAACGGGAACCCTTGCATGGCCTCATTCCTTGATCGAGTTCGGCTTGCGTCACATTACGCACACACTCGAGGAGGCACGCACGGGAAGCAGATCTTATTCCGAGTATGTTGTATCAGCAATCAATGCACTGTATGTGGAGTAGTTTTTTCAACATATGCGCAGGCACAGAAGCACATGACGAGAGCGTACGAGCAGGGTATATGTCGGGACCGAGCAAGATCGAGCAGTATTATCAGACTCGAAACTACGAAGTGTCGACTATGCCCGTATGAAGCCGAGGAGGCTCAAGCGCTACGGCAACACATTCTTACGGCACACCTTGCGCCACATCTTGGTGAGCACGAGATTGAGTTTGACACTCATGAGTTGGTTGCTGCCCGCCACCGTCGAGGCCGCCCCCAACGTGCCGCCCAAGAAGCACAAGTCGCAGGACTCAGAGGACGTGCTGGTGCGCAAGATGGTGGTGCAGCTCGAGGCGAGGATGCGGACAGTGGAGTACGGCAACGCAGTGCAGGTTCACATGCCAGCCGGATCGGTCCTGGTGAAGAACGGTCAGCAGAAGTACCAAGAGTATCTCAAAGTGACGAAAGAGGAGGGCCCCAAGCACCAAAGGGGGCCGCCCGAACTCCAGCTATTTTCAGCGGCTCTCAAAGATATCGAGAACTGGTTGCAAGCGGAAAGCTCCCCACAGCTCCAGCGGTACAAGGGTGTGCCCGCCCGTCTGACGTTGATGCTGCAGCATGGCAACGAGAACGACGCGGGAGAATGGATCAAGGACTTTACGTACAGTCCGATGTACGACACGAAGAAGATCAGGCTCACGATGTGCCTGCGCGGCAGCGTCGTGGTGTGCAGCACGAAGGAGGCCGACGACGAGTACACCGAGCAGCAGAAGGCAGCTTGGGGAGGAGCGCCGACCGATCCCGCCTACGAGGCGAGCCTTCAGCGGACGCCGCTCGAGCAGGTCCGCCTAGGCGACAAGCAGAAGACCGTGGAGCTGATGCACCTGATGGGAATCCTCCTCCGCGCGATGGGCGGCGTCAAGAAGGCGGGCAGGGTTCCTCGCGGGGAGATGCCCAAGCAGCTGCTGGGCAAGAAGAAAGAATAGGCGCGACGCCTCGGCCCGCGCGGGCCGTCGGGGGGCGGGGGGCTGGGTCTTCTGGGAACGGCTCGGCTTCGACGCGGACTCGGCCCCGCGGGCGTGGGCAGGGTGGGTAGCTGTCTGCCTGCCTTGCCTGGCCTGCCCGCCTTCGGGCGGCGTTCCGCCTTCGTGTGCTTTCGGCCTCTGTGAGGCCTTCCGCGAAGCTGAACCGTTCCTGGAAAGCCTAGCTCTAGTAGTGTAGAGTTGCCCAGCGCCCAGTGGTGAGCAGAGATTGAACTTGTGGCGCGAGTGGGGTCGTAGTAGTAGTAGTAGTAGTAGGAGGAGGAGGAGGAGGAGGAGGAGGAGGAGGAGGAGGAGGGAGGAGGAGGAGGAGGAGGAGGAGGAGGAGGAGGAGGAGGAGGAGGAAGAGAAGGAGGAAGAGGGGCCCGGGGCGCATCCGAGCAATCAGCGCGGGCATGCGGAAGAGCGTGAATGTTCTTCAATCGGGCGTGTCCCTCTACGGTAGGTTCGCGTCGTGTCGACCGGCGGCGACCCCGCCGCCGGCGTTCAGCGTTGAACGCCGACGGCGGCCCAGAATCGGTCGATGTTGAACGATCGGACGTTGCGGAGACGGCCGATCGTTCAAGGTTGAACGATCCAGCGCGGTGTCGGGAACCAACGCCAGGGTCGACACGGCACGGACCTGCAGTACAGGGGGGAATCTTCAAGACCAGTCAAACCATAGTCTGGGGACGAGTTTCTGAGTATTGGCTCGGCTAGTTTGGGGTACTGTTTGGGCGTCGTAAATGTTTCGCCCAGGATTCGCCTGTAGGGGGGCAGGTCCGACCTAAGCTTCCTCGGATCAGCCAGGGGCAACGACAGTCGGGGTCCCTGAGCGGTGCGATGACCAGACCGTGTGGTGAGCCGGCGGGGATTCGTGGTGGCAGCACGGTTTGGTGACTCGGGTCGTTCTGCCCCGAGGCAGGGGTTTGAGAGGTTCCAGGATCGAGGATTGGGCTTGGGTCTCTGCACGCGCCCGGAGGATCGAGGCTCACCAGTTTGAGACATATCCCTATCCCCATGTTTGACATCACCTCGCCTCGATGCCGATCCCAAGGATTCCCCCAGTTTTTGAGGGCCCATCCCTGAGATTGTCCTCGCTTTTTGCTCGCCCAGCTTGGAGATAGGGATGCGTGCGAGGCTGGTCGGAGGCTCGAGGTTTTTTTTGTTGTTGGATCGTCCTGGGGGGCGCCCTCGAGGCCACGGCGGGAGCCGCCGCCTCGGGGTTCTTGCCAGAGCGCATTTCCAGGAGAGGTCCAAGCAGGGGAGGGAAAAACACACACAGACACCATTGTTCGGCGATTCCCCAGGAGCAGATGGGAAACTATGTGCAGTGGGGGGGGAGACACCACCCCAGAACATATGGGAACAGATGGGGCATCTGTTTATTTGCGTGTATCTATGTGTGTGTGTGTGTCCTCGGGCCTATTGATTCTAGGAGAGATCCAAGGGCCGACTGCCGACTCCTGATCAGGGGCATGGTGTTCGTTGTTTCATTCATTGCTTCGCCGATAGGCGCGGGCCCTCGTACAGTCGGGGCCTTGAAGAAGGAACCCTTTTGGTTGGGGAGGGGCTCCGCGTTCCTTAAGTGTTTCACAGCTTGCCTCAGATTTTCCTTATGTTTTCGGTAGTAAATCGAAGTTTAACTTGTGGCAAAAAGGGGCCTCGTTCCTTGTATAGGGTTCCTTAGGTCAACGCCCCGACTGTACCCCTCTCCCTCCCCCCCTCCCCCTGGAGTAGATCTTGGCTGTTTCTGGGCGCCTGCTTCGAGCGGGTGGAGTCTCCCCCAGAGGTAGCATTCTTGCAAGCAGTCGCACTAAGCAGAGGTCTGGAGCCAGACCCCCCCCTCCCCCCCCCTTCCGCCCAATGTCGAAACGCCGAAGAACAACAAACATCGATCATCTGGGGGCGGACCGAGGGGAAGCGTCGGCCTCAGAATCGCACACTCCTCGCCGACTGGGCCCTGGCTTTCCACTCTTGCACAGGCCAATATGTTTGTCTTAAGTCGGGCATGTCCCTCTGCAGGAGGGAACTTCACACATGGACAAAACATTGTCTGGAGATGATGCTTGAGTATTTAGGACCATTTATGACATGTTTTGACTACGTTTCCATGTTTCTTCGAAATCCGCCTGTAGGAGGACATGTCCGACCTAATGCTTGTCCAGCGGCGATCTTGTATCGTCGATTCCAGTTCATGCTTTCATCCCTGGGCTGGCCCTCCCCCCCCCTTCATGTCGTTGCCCTCAACGAGGGGGGAGTGGGGCAGGGCGAGGAGGAGGACGAAGAGGACAGGAAAGACGAGGAGGAGGAGGAGGAGGGGGATACAAGGAGGAGGAGGAGGAGGAGGAGGAGGAGGAGGAGGAGGAGGACAGGGAGGAGGACAGGGAGGAGGACAGGGAGGAGGACAGGGAGGACAGGGAGGAGGACGAGGAGGAGCAGGACGGGGAGGATGACGGACGAAGACAACCTCGACACGGCGCGGGAAGCTCCGAGGCACGCAAGGGTTCTCTTGAGTCGGCGCTGGTCTCCCCCTGGCGCGCTCCGCGCGCCGAGGGAGGGCAGGGGGGCCCAGCGCCGGCCCAGGAAGTTTGCACGGGCCTCGACGGGAGAGCCGGCCAGTTTTGGAAGCAGCGCTCGGCCGCTGAAGCATCGGCATCGGCCACTGAGGCATCGGAGATGGGCCGACGGGGGGAGGAGGAGGAGGAGGAGGAGGAGGAGGAGGAGGAGGAGGAGGAGGAGGAGGAGGAGGAGGAGGAGGAGGAGGAGGGAGGAGGTGGGGCGTCGATGGTGAGGTGGAGGACGACGAGGGCAGGGACAGGAGGAAGAGGAGGAGGAGGACGAGGAGGAGGAGGACGAGGAATAAGACGAGGAGGCATCGCTAGGGGGAAGGTGGGGGCGATTAACGACGACGAGGGCCTGGTCGCCGCGCGTCGGGCCCCCGCCCTGCGAGGCAGCACGCGCTCGCTCACCAGGCGTGGGCCCCGCCCACACGCGTCCCATGCGCCACCCTCGGCGCGCGCGTCGCCAGCGGCGCGCGCCTCCTCGTCCTCCTCCTCCTCCTCCTCCTCCTCCTCCTCCTCCTTCCCCTCCTCCCTCCTCCTCCTCCTCCTCCTCCTTCTCCTCCGCCTGGAAAGAGGCTCCCACACAGATGCAGACGAGGCATGTGCCAGGGCAGGGGGGGGGCCTGGGGGTCTGGCCAGCGCGAGGGCCCGGACCTGAGCATCCCGCCCCCCTTAATCCTGCTGAGGGGGCAGGTCGGGGGCGAGGCGCAGTCCGCGGCAGAGCGTGGTCATTCGGCGCAACCGGAAGGCGAAGGAGGGTAGGAGGAGGATGAGGAGGGGGAGGAGGAGGAGGAGGAGGGGGAGGAGGAGGCGGAGGAGGAGGAGGAGGAGGAGGAGGAGGAGGACCCCTGTGCGAACTGGCCCATCCAGCCCATTCAGAAACGATGCCAAGGAAAGCTGACGGAAGAAGGGAAGAAGAGACTCACATAGTGAACCGGAGCGGGCAACAACGGTCTTTTGTGAGATCTTTTGTGGCGACGGTTGCAAGTGTTATTGCTTGTGCTCTTGCTCCTGCTGGTATTGCTGCTGCTGCTGCTGCTGTTGCTGTTGCTAGTGCTGCTGCTGTTGCTGAAGGTGCTGGTTCTCGGATGATGAGGAGACGGATATGGGGGAGGAGGAGGAGGAGGAGGAGGAGGAGGAGGAGGAGGAGGAGGAGGAGGAGGAGAGGAGGAGGAGGAGAAGACGAAGAAGAAGGACAAGGAGGTGGAAACAGGGCGGACATGTGATCCTCTTAGGATGTCTCTTGGGGGTTGTTTTGGAAACCTCTTGGAGCGTCTGAGGGGGATCTTGGGGGCTTCGGGGATCCTCGTGAAGCCTCTTCGGGTCTCTTGGAGGTCTCTTGAATGCTTCTCGGAGCCCCTTGGGATATCTCGTGGGTGGTTGTTGTGAAGCCTCTTAAGACGTCTCGGGGGTCTCTTGGCGGTCCTGAGGACTCTTGGGCGTCTTGGGTGCCTCGGGGAGGCCGCTTGGGGTCCTCTTGGGGGTTGTTTGGGGGTCTCTTAGAGCCATTTGGGGGCTATCTTGGGGCCATCCTGGGGCCTCTTGGGGCCTCCTGGGCGCTTCTTGGGCCCGTCTGGGCTCCTTTGGGGGCCTTGTCGGGGCGTTCTTGGAAGCTTTAGGGGCTGTCTTGGGGCCATCTTGGATGATATCGGTCAACGAAGGGGGGTTCCTTAATTACGCCCCCACACCCCTCCAGGAGGCCAACATGGGGCCACAACCATCGTAAAACCAATGATTGTTGCTTCCTCGCCGAGGCCGTACTGGACGCTCCGACACCTCGCGGAACCGCCTGTCCAGGTCCATGGGGAGGGGGTAGGGGGAGGGGTAAACCCCTCCCCGAAGGGGAAAATGGAGGGGTGGAAGAGGAAACTCCCTAAACCACCGACGCCCGGAGGGCTGGTGGGATTGCGCTCGGACGTCCAGCGTACCCTGAGATCAAGGGCGCCCTCGAGGGCGCGAAGTTATTCGCGCCTCGCGCTTCGCGGCTCGGCTCCGATCCCTCCTCTTCCTCCTCCTCTCCCCTGGGGGGGCGGCGCGAGGGCGCGACGTGATGCGCACTTCGCGCTTCGCGCATCAGCGCGACGCGCGAAGGCGGGGTGCCCTCTGGAGGTCCTGGCGTCGCGATGCTCTGCCGTGCACCCTTGGCCCGCCGTCGGGCCCCCGGTGGGCCCTCACAGATCGAGCGGGCTCGAGGATGGCAGGAAACGGTGCGCAGGCGAGTGGGCGGTCTGCGCTGCTTGTACATCTGCAGGGTTGCCTTGCGGGTGCCTGGCGCATCTCTGCCTACTCGGGCGGAGGGTTGCCCCGCAGGTCGCCCTGCTGGAGCGAGCTGTGCCGCCTGCCACACAGCCCGTTGCACTTCAGGCGGTGAGGGCGTCGAGTCCAAAGAGTGACTTAAGGAACCCAACATAAGGAACGAGGCCCCTTTTTTTCCATGGGTTAACCTTCAGTTCCCCGTCGAATCACACAAGCACCTGAGGCAAGCTGTGAAACACTTGAGAAACACGGAGCCCCTCCCCAACGGAAAGGTTTTCTTCCTCAGTGCCCCGACTGTGCGTCGGATCTCAGGGGGGGAGCCGCACATCATGAGAGGTATACAGAGGCCACCGAGGTGTGGACAACGGCACGACGGGCTGTCCGTTGTTCTTGCTGGCCTCTGGGGGCCCGCGCCGGGGCCCCACGGCCGTCGGACCCTCGGAAAAAAAAGGCTCCGGGGCGAGAAGCCGGCCCTGGGGGAAGGGTCGGGGCTTCGGGGGCCTTGCATCGAGCGAAGATCGCAACGGCTGATGTCCTGGGTGGGATTCCTCGGGGCGAAGCCTGATACCTGACTTTCATTTCGGCTTTCTCACTGCCATGAGTTTCTCCTCCAGCCGACCGCATCGTGGTTGCACGCAGGCCTCGCCTGTCAGGGTGCACGCTCCAAGGTTTCCCCGGGGGCGCAGTCCCCCTCCCCGCTCGCCTGCCGCTTCCCTCCTCGCCTCCTCCCATCCTCACCTCCCATCCTCTTTGGGTTGCCCCTCGGTTCGCTTGCAGGCGCCACCGCCCTGGACTCGTTTAGGCCTGGCGACCAACCCAGAACGACCATGCCCAAAACGACCACCCTGAGCTCGTTCAGGCATTCTCAACAGCATCAGCACGCTGCGTGCCAAGTACAGTGCCGTTTTTACCTAACAGCGAAGACTGCTAGGTTTCTAGTAGTGTCAAAAGAGAGCATCTTGACTTCCCAGGGGGGTCTGGGCGGGTGCCAGGGAGAAGCCGCGGAAGTCGTTTTAAGCAAACATTTGCACACTTCGTGGTCTCCGAGGTCCCAGAACTCCATTCCTGGGCATGATTTTGAATGCTCGGAGCCAACTGTAGGCCACTTCGTGGTCTTCGAGTCCCCAGAATTTCATTCCCGGGCCACATTTTGAATGCTGAGGCAGGCTGAGGCTGAGGCAGGCTGAGGCTGAGGCCGAGGCTGAAGGCAGACAGAGGCTGCGGCTGATGCAGGCTGAGGCTGAGGCTGAGGCTGAGGCTGATGCTGAGGCAGGCTGACGCTGAGGCTGAGGCAGGCTGATGCTGAGGCAGGCTGACGCTGAGGCTGAGGCTGATGCAAGCTGAGGCTGAGGCAGGCTGAGGCCGAGGCTGAAGCAGACTAAGGCTGAGGCTGAAGGAGGCTGAGGCTGAGGCAGACTGAGGCCTGAGGCTGAGGCTGAGGCTGAGGCTGAGGCTGAGGCTGAGGCTGAGGCTGAGGCTGAGGCTGAGGCTGAGGCTGAGGCTGAGGCTGAGGCTGAGGCTGAGGCAGGCTGAGGCTGAGGCTGAGGCTGAGGCAGGCTGAGGCTGCTGAGGCTGAGGCTGAGGCTGAGGCTGAGGCTGAGGCTGAGGCTGAGGCTGAGGCTGAGGCTGATGCTGCTGAGGCTGAGGCTGAGGCTGAGGCTGAGGGCTGAGGCTGAGGCTGAGGCTGAGGCTGAGGCTGCAGGCTGAGGCTGAGGCTGAGGCTGAGGCTGAGGCTGAGGCTGGCTGAGGCAGGCTGAGGCTGAGGCTGAGGGCAGGCTGAGGCTGAGGCTGAGGCTGAGGCTGAGGCTGAGGCTGAGGCAGGCTGAGGCTGAGGCTGAGGCAGGCTGGCTGAGGCAGGCTGAGGCTGAGGCTGAGGCTGATGCAGGCTGAGGCTGAGGCAGGCTGAGGCTGAGGCCGAGGCTGAAGGCAGAGGCTGAGGCTGAAGCAGGCTGAGGCTGAGGCTGAGGCAGGCTGAGGCTGAGGCTGAGGCAGGCTGGCTGAGGCAGGCTGAGGCTGAGGCTGAGGCTGAGGCTGAGGCTGAGGCTGAGGCTGAAGGCAGACTGAGGCTGAGGCTGAGGCTGAGGCTGAGGCTGAGGAGGCTGAGGCTGAGGCTGAGGCAGGCTGAGGCTGAGGCTGGCTGAGGCTGAGGCTGAGGCCGAGGCTGAAGGCAGACTGAGGCTGAGGCTGAAGCAGGCTGAGGCTGAGGCTGAGGCAGGCTGAGGCTGAGGCTGAGGCAGGCTGAGGCTGATGCAGGCTGAGGCTGAGGCTGAGGCAGGCTCAGGCTGAGGCAGGCTGAGGCTGAGGCCGAGGCTGCAGGCATACTGAGGCTGAGGCTGAAGCAGGCTGAGGCTGAGGTTGAGGCTGAGGCTGAGGCTGAGGCAGGCTGAGGCTGAGGCTGAGGCTGATGCAGGCCACTGCGACTGTCATCGCGAATGCGACTACGACTGCGAGATCAGTAGAATGATGAGTCTTAAGGGGAATGCTTCCAGATATGCTCCTACACAGCGCTGTTAGGTTGCTTTGTCGGGATACTTAATAATGCTCCGCGTGCGGATCATGTATTAAGCATGCAGGGACTCAGTACTAAAAACAACGATGAGTTCATGCCTACATGTATCCAATAATCAATCATGTATTAAAAATCGGATGTTTTTTTTTTTAAATATTGTGTATTATAAACTGCCCTGTACACATCGCACGCACGGCGACCCCACGCGCCCGCCTGGCGCAAGCAGGCCACACGGAGCCTCCCGGGGCCTCGTGGGCCAGAGGCGGCCCGAGTCCGGCACGCGGGCGCCCGCGGCGCGGCTGCCGGCCCCGGAGGCCCGAGGTCCTCCCGCACGAGGGGGCTGTGGCCCTGGTGGGGTATGGCCAGGGCCCCCGGGCAAGGGGACCCGGTTAGTGCTAGGGCCCTGGGGCCCCTTGTCCCTTAGGGCTTGTCGACTTTTCGCCAATCGACTTGTGAGAATCGAGCCAGATAAACCCAGGTAAATGCAGATAAATCGAGGTAAATCCAGGTAAATCTAGATAAATCTGGGTAAATCCAGGTAAATCCAGAGATCTCCAGGGAAAGTTCGAGCACTTCGCTGCCGCTCCAGCGCGAGTCGAAGGACGGCAGAAGTCGTTAAGCCTTTAACGACCTTGAATTGGCCAGAATCACCACACCAGGTTTGGTATAGCTGGTGTTTCTTCGGGTGACGGCGGTTCCGGTCAGTGGAAAAAAGGGGGCGGGGGGGCGCCCCCGGTACAGATCACCAATCCACGTTCCCAGAAACCCAGCTCCGCCAACGCCCGACCTGGGGTCAGGGGGCGAGTCCAGCACCGAGGTGCCACGGCCCTGCCGGGCCTGGAACTCTCTCTCTCTTTCTGTCCGTCTCTCCCAGGAGGAGAGAAAACATACGGACACCATGAATCGTCGACTCCCAGGAAAAGGGGGAAAATGTTGGAAGTGGGGGGGAAGACGAAAACCCTGAAAAAATGTGAACATGTAGGGGAATCCTGGTTATTAGTGTCTATGTTTGTTGTGTGTCCCAGGGCCCCTTTAATTTCGTGCAGCACGATTTGCGATGTGTTGCTGGATCCCTCGGATGTCACACGAGCGACGCCAAAAGACGGGGTCGTGATTGCCGACATTGGCGCGCAAGCTGCCCCCGTAAGCTCGCGCGTAGGCGCCTTCGCCTCCAATGTGGCGTGCCGCGCCGGCGGCCCGCGCAAGCCGCCTTCAGGGTCGCTGCGCCATCTCGCGCAAGAGCAGTTTTTGATCGTCGCTCGCATGTCCCCGCACGGGCGCCAGAAACGCGTGCCGCCAGCGGCCCTGGAATCTAGCTGCCCACAGGGGGTTGAAGTAGGTTTAAGTCGGGCCTGTCCCCCTACGGGGGGATTTTCGACGAAAAATGAAAAATCTCCCAAATAGTGAAAACAAATAATGCAACAATAGTCCAGTGATTATTTTTTGAGTAGTTTTTGATCTTTTTGGGGTATTTTGTTTTTATTTTTCGTCGGAAATCCTCCTGTGGGGGGACAGGCCCGACTTAAAAGTAGGTGGGGTCGAAGGGTCGCGCCGCATCAGCACTGCCTCGGCGATGCGGCTCAATCTATGGAGCCCGATGTTCCCCCACGCCGGCGGTGCCGAGGCATCGCCGATGCATCGGCGATACGTAAACGGTGCGGCCTGATCCCCCGACCCCACCTACGCTGATGCCGTGTGGGAGGCCCGCAGATGCTCTGGGAGTTCTCTGGGTCCCGCGTGGGTTCTGCCACGCAAGGGGGGGATAGCGCGGGTACTGCTGGATGCCACGGTGGGTTATGTTTGACCGAACTTGGCTGGCAAGAGGGTTACTCCAGATTTCGTAATAAAGGGAGGGGGGTCTCATTTCGGGGGGGGTCTCTTCCAGGCTATCTTGGAGGGCCTGGGGGGTCTGGGGACGATGTTTTGGAGGGTTCTCCCACGGGGGAGGTCTGAAATGGATTGTCTTGGAGGGTCCAGACCCCCTCCCTTTTATTACGAAATCTGGAGTACAGATTCACCAAGTGGCTTCGCGGAGTCAGATAACTCCGCCAATCGGGCAGATCACATTTAGTACGGAATCGTAATCCCCTCGAGCAAATCCGGGCATGTGGAACCCGCACAGAAGCCAGGTCAGGCCAGATATAGGCCACCCTGACATCCACTGATCACCCCTCTTGCTCGTTAGCGCCCCCGGCGCCGATCCCGGCAGATGCTCTGGAAGGCCTGGAAAGTGTCCCGAGCCGATCATGCCACGGCTCCACTCCTACCCTGCCCCAGGGGGGGACCCCGGAGCTCGAGCGAGGTGGAGCAGGATCCTGCTGAGATCCTCGAGACGGGGGCACATGCAAACGGGGGGAGTTGTGAAGGTTGGAACTGTTGCTGCGCGGGAATGTGTTGTCGACGGGTCCGTTGATTCTATCTCTGCTGCGGCTGTTGATTATGCTGTTCACGTTCGATCCGATGCAATGGAGCGGAAGACACGCAATTGCTGAAAATTCAGTCACCCCCTGTTGAGGGAACATCAGTCCTTGAATAAGGTCGCCGAACGAAAACAACAATTGTGTTACCCCCTGTTGGGGGTTTGTTCTGAAGCCTAATCACGGTTCGTACGTTTGGAAGAAGACTGAGTAAGAATTGTGAAGGTTGGAATTGTTGTTGTGCGGGAATGTGTCGTCGACGCGTCCGTTGATTCTGTTGCCCTGCTGCGACTGCTGAGTATACTGTTCGCGTGCGATCCGATGCCATGGAGCGGAAGGCGCGCCACTGCCGCGGAGCGTCTTGCGCCGAGCATCCCCGGGAGGCTAGATGGCACCACCGAGTTCGGAGAGTCGCCTCGGCGGGGCCTTTTTTTTGTGCGCTCGCTCTCTCTCTCTCTCTCTCTCTCTCGTTTTCTCTCTCTCTCTCTCTCGATGTCTCTCTCTCTCTCTCTCGATGTATCTCTCTCTCTCTCTCTCTCTCGTTTGTTTGTTTCTCTCTCCCTCTTTGTCTCTCTACGTATAGTGTTCTGCATTTGTGTTGGTGTGAGGGGCTGCGTTGCTGCTGATTTGTTGATGCAACAGCAGCATTATGATGAGTGTGAGGGGCTGCGTTGCTGCTGATGTGTTGAGAGTGCAAGGGTGAGCGTCCACGTCTGCATTCGCGCATGCGGACGCTTGCTGACTCAGCATGCAGAGCAGTTGTTTGCTCGCGCCTGCGTCCAAACATCAGTTGCTAGTTGGTCATCATCCGCATCATCGTAGCATACTTCGGCTTGCTCCGAGCCCTCCTGGCCATCTCTTTCCATCCCGCTTGCGCATAGGACCGGGCTGGAATTCCGACAGTTTGTGTTTGTTGTATACGTGGTTTTGCCAGACAGAGGGGAGGTACAGGAAGGGAAGCGTGTAATGTGTTGGTGCCGATTTTAGGGGGCTGCACGTGGTTGAGGCGGATTATATTGGGTTCAATTGAGGTCAAAGAGGTTCTAGAGAGGTGGGGAGAAGGGGAAGGTGAGGAGCAGGAGGGGAAGGGGCAAGCCGAGGTCGGGTGGTTTGGCGGAGGAGCAGGGGAGAAGATGGCGAAGCGGGGGAGGAGTGGAACGAGGAGAGGATGGAGGTGGCGAGGTGGGCGAAGGGCAGGAGGAGCGGAAGGGGAAAGAGGTGGAGAAAGCGCGCTTTGCGCTCCATGCAGGGGGGTCCATCGCCGATCCAAGAAACTTCTGCTGACCCTCCGAAGTTTCTGTTCCTGCGTTGCATCAGTCATAGCGACAGACCCTGCACCTGGAAACAGGACCAGCGCGTGTTCTTGGCTTCGGGTCGGCTACGCGTAAACAGTACCTTTGCTGGAACGACCATTGGTGCGGACCCACAAGGGTCCCCTCAGCATTATGAGCCTGTTTTTTTTTCCGGACCGATGACGGCCGTCCGTCATCCAGGGGGGGAGGGCGCAATTGACGTCATGTTTCGCGCCGGTGGCGTCTGGGAATGCCTGGGAATGACCGAGGACGGGTAGCATCAGCATGTAGGTGGCGATTTGCACAACAGCGCTTGTGTACACCACAGTGCTTGCTTGCACGACGGCGGCTGTGTATACAACACCGCCTATGTACACCACAGCAGCCGCCTGCAACACAGCGCCAGTGTGTGCCACAGTGCCTGTGTGCACCACAGCGCCTGTGTACACCACAATGCCTGCGTACACTACATCAGCCGTGCGCAATACAGCACAAGTGTGCACCACAGTGCCTGGGTGCACCACAGCGCCTGTGTACACCACGGGCGCCCTTGTACAACATAGCAACCGCTTGCAGCAGAGAACGACTGTGGTGTATAGAATGTAAGAAGGAATCCTTATGACAGAATGGAGCAGCGCCCGTGGATTCCACAGAGAACAAATGCTTTATATAGGATTGGGAAAACAAGCTTTTGCAACAAACAAGCGACACTGGAATCTATGAGTCCGCCCGAGTCTTCCCACATCATCCGCATTATCCAAGTCGCATCCAGGAGGCGACTGCAGAATTGTGCGTCCGAGAACCAAGTGGATTGATTCGATCGACCATTTTGCGGTGCACACTGAGATGCGCACGTGCGCTGCAGCGCCGACCCGTACGACGAGGGGAAGGGCGAGGGAAGAGGAGGAAACGGGGGATAGAGGAGGAGAAGGGGGAAGGAGGCGGGAAAAACATTGCATTCTAGTATCCTCATTTCCTTGGCGTGGTGTTTAGCTGTCCGCAGCAGATCCTCACCGACATGTTCCGTCTAACTGTCCTGCGCGCGCAAGCGCTGTCGTGTACACTGGCGCTTCGTTGCACGCGGATGCTGACACTGGCGCTGTGGTGTGCACAGGCGTTGCGGTGCACGCAAGCATTGTGGTATACACAGGCGCTGTGTTGCACATGGTGTCTGCGGTGTGACCATTTGTTCTGGTGTGCACAGGCGTTGCGGCGTACGCAAGCACAGTGGTGTACATAAGCGCTGCGTTGCACAGGCACTGTTGCGGTGTACGCAGGCGCTGTGGTGCACGCGCGCTACGGTACACGCGATCACTGTGGTGTATGCAGGCGTCTTGGTGCAGATCGCCACTCGCATGCTGCTCATACAGGGAGTTCAACAAAAAACTAGGACGGCATGCCCAGCCTCAGCCTGGGACACAACGTGGTGGGGGTTGCTGGTAGATGTGTTGTTGGTTGTGATGGTGGTTGTGCTCGGTGTTGTGTTGCTGGTGGTTGTGCTTGTGGTTGTGCTTCTGGTTGTGATGGCTGTGGCTGTTTTGCTGGTGGTTGTGCGGCTGGTTGTGTTGGTGGTAGTGTTGATGGCAGTTGTGTTGGTGATTGCATTGGTGCTCGTGCTGGTGTTCTTGAATGTGGCTGTGCGGGTGGCCGCACGAGCAATCACCGCCAACACGACCCGCCATCACAACCGCCAGCCCAACAACTACCAGGACCACCAAGGAAATCACACCTCAGCAAAAGCAAACACAGTGCAACCACCATCGCAACCACCATCGCAACCTCCAGCACAACAATCAGCACAACCACCAGCACAACCACCCGCACAATCGCAAGCCCAACACATACCAGCACAACCATCAGCCAGTAGGACCACCAGCACAACCACCAGCACAACCACCACCAGCACAACCACCAGCACAACCACCAGGCCAGCCACCGTCACGGTCACTCGCACAGCAAGAACAAACACAACCACCAGCACAACCACCCGCATTTCCGTCAGCCAAACTACCGCAAGCAAAACTTTCCAGCACAAGCACCCGCACAACCACCACAAGCACAACCACCACAAGCACAACCACCAGCACAACCACCCGCACAACAACCAGCACAACACCAAGCACATCCACCAGCACAACCACTAGCAAAACAGCCAGCACAACCACCACCAGCACGACCACACACAAGTCCAACCACTTGCACAAGCACCCGCACAGCCACCCGCACAACCACTAGCACAACCACCCGCGTAACTATCATCAGCATAATTACCTGCAGAGCCACCAGCGCAACCACTCGCACGAATACCAGCACATCCGTCAGCAAAACCACCAGCACAGCCACCAGCACAAACACCAGCACAACCACAAGCGCAACCGCAAGCAGCAAAGCATCGGGCACAACCACCAGCACAACCACCAGCACAACCACCAGCACAACCACCAGCGCATCCTCCAGCACAACCACAAGCACAGCCACCACTAGCACAACCAGAAGCACAGCCATCAGAAAAATCAGCAGCACAACCAACAGCGCAACCACCAGCAAAACCACCAGCAGCGCAGCGACCCGCACATTCACCAGCAAAACCGCCTGCCCAACCACTGGCAATTATCCTTTGCAGATCCAGGAGTGCCATGCCGAGCGCACCCACTAAATTTCGTGGTGCTTCATCCTGCTAGCAAAAACCCTTTTCTAGTCGTTTTAATTCCTAGTTTTTTGTTCTGCCTCGCCTCGGAGCTGGGAGATATACGCGACAACCTAGACTGTTAGATTTCTTGTTGTTGAAAATCCTTGTTTTTTGAACTCCCTGTACTTGGACCCGGTTATCCTTAGGCAACCCCGTGATGCTGCCAGCGCGGAAATTGACATCATCTCGTGGGGAGGGGGTGGGGCCGATGACAGCCGCCATCCCGGAAAATACAAAAACATGTTCTATCTTAGCCTAGGTTTGCGCCCCTACCCCCACGGCCCCCTCAAGTGAGGGACAACGTTTGGGGGTTTAGGACCAGGGGCGGGTGCGACAAACCCCTGTCACCAATTCGTCGCCAATAGGGGCGTGACAGCCCACCATGATCGGGAACGTGCAGTTTTGCTATCGGGCGCCTATTGCTGATCTATCGGCGATGTATCGCCGATTCCAGGTCCGTGCTTCCCCCCTTGAGCCGGTCCCCTCCGAACATAGCCCCTCACCTTAGCAGTATCATGCGCGCACAGCTATGCGCCCCCTCTCTACCCCTGCGGAGACCTGAAGCCGCACACCAAATTTTACCCGTGCCTAGGCTCACCTCCTGCGTGTGGCCGATTCGGGCTGCCACGATGTGAGCCTTCGTTCCGCGCGGGCCTGGGCCTTTCCATGCCAGTCGCATCCAGAGTCCATGATCCGCACCCTCCTCCCCAGAGGGAATATGGGCAAGAGCAGGATGAAGCGGGTGGTGAAGGAGGGGCGGCAGATGTCTCAAGAGCAGGATGCGGTGGAGGGGCGAAGCTGGGTCATCAAGGCATGGACTTGCTGCACATTGTGTGGTTGTGAGTGCCGAGCAGTCTGGACCGTTCCACGCGCGTTTCGGAAATGCTGGCAGTCGCGCGTCTCGTCCACCAGGATTGCTCATCGCACTGGAGCTGCTGAAGGCCCCCGGCGTTGCGCGCAGCCTGCCGCGCGCGGCCATGTGGGTTTCCTTCAGTTGAGGAGTAGGCGTTGCTGACATCCTGCGCGCCTGCAGGATGTCTGAAGAGGCTGCGGAGCACGATACAGTCGGGGCCCTGAGGAAGGAACCCTTTTCGTTGGGGAGGGGCTCGGTGTTCCTTGAGTGTTTCACAGCTTGCCTCAGGCTTTCCTTCTGTTTTCGACAGCAAATCGAAGGTCAACTCCTGGAAAAAAGGGGCCTCGTTCCTTATTTAGGGTTCCTTAGGTCAAGGCCCCGACTGTACCACGAGGGTCATGACCCCCACAGCTGCCGCCCACGATCAGGACGAGGAGGTTTTCGAAGGATGCTCCCCTGCGCCCTTTTGCCTTCCCGGCCCCGCGCTCTCTCCACGGCGTCGACCCCGGATGCCCCGACCCCCTCTCTGAGATCCGAGCCCTTCACCGACGGCCCCGCGTCCCGACGCTCTGCCCGTCGTGATGAGTTGTTCCGCTTCCCACTTCTCATGTGAAGGGGCCCTGGGACACACAAATAAATACACACATAAAACGATGTCCTATATTTTCTTACATTTCCTGGGTTTTTGTCTCCCCCCCCACTTCCCATATTTTCGCATATTTTCTGGGAAGCCGACGATTCCTTGTGTCTGTGCGCTTCTTTCCCTCCTGAGCATGGCACGGCCCGGCTCTGGCGCCCCCCCGCCAGAGCAGCTCCCTCGACGCCGGGACGCCCACGACCGTGCCACTTCTGATGGATTAAGTTTCCACCACCACTACCATATGTAGGACGGGGGAGAAGGGATGATGAGGAGGTCTTCCTCCTCCTCCTCCTCCTCCTCCTCCTCGTCCTTCCTCTCCTACCTATGGTAGTGGTGGTGGAAAACAGGCCCATCAACTTCCTCGTTCTGGGAGTTGGGAGGCGCTGAGAGCGGCGGCGAGCGGCGGCCTCGAGCGAGAGCGAGCGGCGGGCGAGCGCCCGGCGGGCGAGCGCCCGGCGGCGGCGCCTCCGCGCGCCCCCGCGGCCGCTGCTCGGTGGGCGAGCGACAGACGGGGGCGGCAGAGAGGGGGGTGACGACTAGGGGGGGAGGGGATTTCCTGGCGGGGGCCATGGCATTTCCCAACTTGGCCCAGGCCAACTTGCCAACTTGGCCTGGGGTCGGCGCACGCTTCGGGGGCTTCCCGGTCGAGGCAGTGAGGCGTCGAACGGGGGAGCAGCGCGGGACTGGATCGGGGGCGGCAAAGAGGGGGGTGATGATGATTAGTGGGGGGTGGATGTCATGGCGGGGGCCATGACAGTTCCCCAGATTTCGTGGCGCCTCTTCTCGTTTCAGCACGCCCCTGGCCCCCCCCCGCTGGGCCGCGCACGTGCCGCCGGTCGTGCTGTGCACCCCCCCCTCTTGGCTACCCTCCTCTCGGCCGCTCCCGAGAAAGGACGGGCGAGCGGCGGCGAGCGCCGGCCTCGAGCGAGCGAACGGCGGGCGAGCGCTCGACGGGCGGGGGCGGCGCCTCCGCGCTCCCACGCGGCCGTTGCGCGGCGGGCGAGCGAAAGGCGGGCGAGCGGCGGCGGCGGCGGCGGCGGCGCCCCCCCGCCGCGCCAAAGGCGGCCGCTGCGCGGCGGCCAGGGCGCCGGCACCCGCGTCCGTCTCCGGCGCCGCCTGGGCGGAGGACCCACACATGCGACAGGAGGAGGAGGAGGAGGAGGAAGAGGAGGAGGAGGGGGAGGAGGAGGAGGAGGAGGGGAGGAGGAGGAGGAGGAGGAGGAGGAGGAGGAGGAGGAGGAGGAGGTTTCTGGGCAGCTCGCTTCCTCGGACGGGAGGGCGACTTCGACTTGGCAGCGTCTGGAAGCAGCCGATGGGCGCTCGCTCCTCCCGGGAGGGCCGCGGCGCCCTCGGAGCTCGCGCGCAGTTCTGGAGCGTCTGCGCTCCCGAGGTCGAGGCCTTCGCCGAGAGCCGAGGCGCCTGCACGCCGCCTGGGTGGTGCCAGGAGCGAAAGAAGGACGTACATGTACATGAATCCACGCCGGTTTCGAGAGCACGCGTTGCACAAATGTTCGTATCACGCGGCCGGTCTCGCGAATCGAGGGGCCGTGCTCATGTGCATAGCTGGGCGCGTGCGTCCTTTGTGGGCTCCCTATGGTGCAGGGCCCGTGTGTCGCTTCCTCCGCTGCTATGCGATGCGGTGTTGGTTGCGTCCGGCGCCCATTCGGCTGCCATTCGGTGCGATTTCGGCTGCGTTATTCGATGTGACCTCGACTTCGTCTCCGACGCCGCCTGGGCGGAGGACCCCGGGGGGGTAGTTATAGGGGGCCCTTTCCGGCTCCTCCGCTGCCATTCGATGCGGTTGCGCCTGCGTCCGACTCCGACTCGGCTCGACTAGTCATGCGGACTTCGATGGGGGGCCCCGGTGCCTCGAGGGAGGCCCACTTGCCCGTCGATGCCCGCCGGTTCGACTTCTCCCGACTCGGCTGCCGATGTTTGCCGGTCCGATTCATGTCGATCGCCGATCCGACTTGTCGATCCGATTCTGGGGCCTCCTGGGGAGGGGGGGGGTAAGCCTCGCGCGCGCGGGGTGCCCCTGGGGAGGCAGCATCGCCCAAGCTGCCCCCACGGCCACGGTACGTCGAGCCCCACCGAAGCAACTCCACTCCCCCCCCCCCTTTCCGGTGGGGAGAAGCCCCCCGTCGAGGCCCGCAGGGAGCGGCAGACGTGCCCACCTGTCGGGGGCCAGTGTGGCCAAAACCACACCAGTGCCAGGCGATCGCAAACATGTATCCAGGGGGCGTGGATTCGCGACGGGCCCCGTCTCCACCGCCGCCGCACGAGGCGGCACCAGCCGCATGTTGGGGAGGGCACCTTCCCCGATCCATGGATTTGGCGACCGCGCGCCAAATCCATAGATCGCGAATCCATGTTGGCGCGCCCCCGAGCCAGTGGGGATGGGGATCGTGTTCAGCGATCGAAGACAAACAAAATCAGCGCAACCATGATTTCTCTGAGGTCCGCCTGGATTTTCTGCATCGGCGCTGCCCCCCCCCTGGCGGCGCTTCCGGCGCCGCCCTTGGCGCACTCCGCGCGCCAGGGAGGGGGGTCCAGCGCCGATCCTAGACAGCCCAGCGCAGCTCCGAAAGCTTATGTATGTGTGTGTGTGTGTGTGCCGCTGCTTGTTCCCCGGACCAAGCCGTGCTACGAGAGGCTACGATTTTGCCGCTGTTCCTTCCTCGGAACGATGGTGATCGTTTTCTTATTCGTTGTTTTGCCGATGGGCGCGGGCCCTCGCACCGCCCCTTCCCCCCTCCCCGCCTGGAGTAGATCGTCGCTGTCTTTGGCGCCTGTTTCGAGCAGGTGGAGCCTCTCCCCCACAGGACGCACGGCTGCAAGCAGCCGCGCGAGAAGCAGAGCTCCGGAGCCAGATCCCCCCCGCCCCTTCCGCCCAGCGTCGAGGCGCCGATTAAGAAAACGCTGCCCTGGGTCCCTCGCCGCCGTCTCTGCGGCGGGCGTGTCCGCGGGAGGAGGAGGAGGAGGAGGAGGAGGAGGAGGAGGAGGAGGAGGAGGAGGAGCAGGAGGAGGAGCAGGAGGAGCAGGAGGAGCAGGGGGAGGAGGAGAGGCGTGGCGGGCGGGGCGGGCCGCTCGGCCGCCCGCGCGGGCGCCCGCGCGTGCGGGAGAGGCCATCCGCCGGGGGCTGGGCGGGGGCTCCAGCGGCGGGGCGCGCGCCGAGTTGCGCGCGACGGGCGCGCGCGGGGGGCGGGCGGGCGGCAGCGGGGGGCAAAGAGCGTTGTTCCGAGGAGGAAAAGGTACCCATACCACGACCCTTTCCTCGTTTTCCCCTTGTGGGGCCTCCTCGGAGGCCCCCGTCGCCTCCGTCCGATTCGTTTTTGAACTGCTGGTCAGGTCGACCCCCGGGGGAGATGTCCGGGGAGTGGCGGATGCTGATGATGATGATTGGCCCAGAAGGATCAGCGGCGACGATAGGGGCGAATAGCCCAGGGGAGAGCAAGAATTACTCCAGACTTCGTAATAAAAGGGAGGGGGTCTGGACCCTCCCAGACAAGCCATTTCAGACCCCCCCCCGTGGGAGAACCCTCCAAAACATCGTCCCCAGACCCCCCCAGGCCCTCCAAGATAGCCTGGAAGAGACCCCCCCCGAAATGAGACCCCCCTTCCTTTATTACGAAATCTGGAGTACATGTATTCCGGTGCGCCGATGATCGATGTCTTGGAAGAGGCTCCCGGGCGAATGCGTGTAATGCCCGCCCCTGGGCTATTCGCCCCTGTCGTCGCCGCCGAAAGGAGCTCCAAGACGGCTCCAAGACGGCCCAAGAGCTCTCCAACAGAGCCCTAGACCGCCCAAGAGCGTTCCGAGATGGCTCAGATGGCCTCGAAACGGTTCACAGAAAACCCGAGACGGTCCAACATAATCTGAAGAGGACCCCCGAGAGGGCTTCAGAGAGACGAAAACAATGATTTCCAAATGGTTTCCCCAGGTTTCAGGGATTCTCGCCTGTTCGGGTCTCCGACGGCCCAGGACGGCCAGAGAGGCACGACAAGTCGTCCCAAGACGACCCAAGAGGACGCCACGACGGCGGAGGAGGGCCCCAAGACGGCGCAACAGTGCCCCAAGGCTGCCCAAGGGAGCCCCAAGACGAGTCAGGACGGCCCCAGGCGGCCTCCAAGAGGGTCCAAAGCGGGCCTCGCCGCACCCCCAAGAGAGCCCAATGGCGTCCAGAGCCTCCCACGACGGCCCAAACAGCCCCAGGACGGCCTAAGAGGGCTTCCACCATCGCTCCCTCCAGGAGAGCCCTACTTGGACCCCGAAGGGCGCCACGACGCCCCAACACGCCCCCAAGAAGTCCTCAGAGGCCTCCAAGAATATGGTTTCGAGTCGAGCCTTATCCGTAGCCGTTTTGGCTCAAGACATTTGGCTGAGGTCACTCGCGCTTCTCCCTTCTCCCGTCGAGAGTCCCATGGCCAGCGAGTCGGGCGTCGGGCCAGGCGGGGGACTGTGCCATGCTGCGAGCTTGGACTACGACACAATGCAGCACGCTCGACTGGACGTGCCTCTTCGAGGCATTTTCGCGGGGGCGGTTGTCCGGATCTTCATGGGAACCAATGCCGACATTCACAAATCATCCATCAGGGATACGCTTGATGCGTTTCTTTCGCATTCGCGGCGAGGCAGTTGGTGGCAAAAGTGCATTGCCACCGTGTTCTATTCGTACTTTCCAATTGCCACGCTCCTCGCGCTGGTGGTACAACTTCTATTGGGAGTATTAATGATCCCGGGTACTCCAGTAAGTGAGAAGCCCGTGTGCATGCCATTTATGTCAAACCATCTGGCAGAGGTTGCGTTCTGCCGTGCGCCAGGCCATGTGTACGTCTCTTGTCTCAGTGCATTGGGATGTTTATTTGCCCATCGATTAATTCCAGCCCGCGTGGGAAAACAGTTCTTCCTGGACAAAGGTTGCATTGACCAGTCAGATCCTACAAGTATCGCAAAAGGCGTTTCAAGTCTTGGTGGTATCCTGAGACATTGCTCTGCGTTTGTGGTTCTTTGGACGGACGACTACTTTACTAGGCTTTGGTGCATCTTCGAGTTGGCCTGTTTCATGCGTTTTGGTGGTCATGAAGGCGCCTTGCAAGCCATACTGGTACCAGTGATTCTACCGACCTTCATAGTATGTGGCAACTTATACATTTTGTCCGTATGGACTATCTGTGATATTTGTTTGGTGACTGGCTTTTTCGAATGGGTTTCACTCTGTATTGGTCTGCTTCCTGCAGCACTTCTCATTGCCCTGGTTGCCGCTAGTCCTCTGTTCCTAGGCTTCCTCTACGTAGCTCACTCTCTTGCTCGATTGCGAGAGGACTTGGTCAGTCAAATGAGTTCGTTCCAGACGGAATCGGCAGATGTGGCGCGCCCTGGCGACAGGATGCAAATTGAGGAATGTATTCGTTGTTGGTATGGCGAAGTGGCTAAATTCGATGAATTCGTTGAAGGCCCATTGCTTGGTATGCTTCGAGCGCAGGTTGGATCTCGCGTGCTGGTGCCCTACTGGGGTATGATTGCTTTCTCGTTTCCTTCGTTGCTTCGGGCGTTGGAGTATGCCTTACTCGCTAACTGGAATGCTGCGTTGTGGCCGCTTGGGTATGTGACTGCTATCAACCCCATCTTCATGCTTGTCACCCAGTGGTGTCTGCAAGTGCAAGTCATGCCCAAAACTATGATGCTGATTGTTTGGGCTTCTCTGATTTTGCTTTGGGGAGGCTGGGGATATTTCGTATTTTCGGCTCCGGCATCTGTGGCTGCCGTTGTGGTTGTTGTCTTATTCGTGTTTGTCTTCCATGCCTACCAACCGCAAGCCAGGGAAGTGTACTTCCTTGGGTTCGCCCGTTTCCCTTTGCCGCCACAGTTCGGTTTTAGCGAGCTCGAACTTCCTCAGTTGCAGCAGGGGTATACTTCGATATCGTAAGTTCTTAGTGTCTGCTGATGCATGGGCCCCTCGTTGGCATGCTCATGTCTGGCGCAAAGCTCGCAGTCAGCCCCGCTCGGTTACAGAGTCCTCCAGATGAAAAAGATAGTTTCGAGTCTTGTGCCCCAAGATGGACCCGAAAGTGTCCCAGGTGCCCCAGAGGTGCCCCTCAGAGGACCAAAGACGCCCCAAAGATGCTCCCAGGAGACTCCAAGAGGCCCGCCAGCCCCCCTTTTTCATGTGCTCCAGAAACGACGTCTCTCCAGAGCACGTAGGATTTCCTCTGTTCCCGGCCCCGAAAGCCCCTGCACAGGACGTCGTCGGTCCCAGATCCCAGGCCACACTTCGCGAGTGCATGTCCGCCTTTTCAGTCGTCGGGGGAGCCTCGTGGCGGTCCAGGGTCTTCTTGTGACAGCCTCAGTGTCTCCCGAAGCTTCTTCGGGCAACTTAGGTCGGCTGGATGGCGATGGGGGGATCAGGTCATGGGGGGATGAGTATCCGGCGGTACCGTTTTATTGAGGTACAATGTGTACCTTCTTTGCGGGTTGCAAGTACAAATTGTACCTTCTCCCCCCCTTTTACATCCTCGCACATGTCGCGGACGTTGTCAAAAGTACAATTTGTACCTTGTCTGCGTGGCGTCGGTACAAATTGTACCTTCTCCGTGGGGCGTAGGTACAATTTGTACCTCGGTTGCGCCTCTCTCCCCCCTGGACTTATCCCCCCATTTGCATCCCGCCAATTAGCTCCCGCGCAGGGTTCCCTCTGGGTCCGTTGCGGTGGCGCCTTCCCGCTCTCTTCGGCCACTCTTTGAGGCATTGGTTCGCCTGGCCTGGTTCGGCCAGTTCAGTTTGGTCGGCGACGTTCGCATAGCCCCCTGTTCCGTTCCGTTGCCCGGTCCGGCTCGCTTGGGTGAGTTGTTGTACACCACGTTCTCGATTGGAGTTCTATGTCATGGCATCGTGACACAGAGCCGCTCTGCGCAGCCCTGACCGCGCAAAGAAGGCGGGTCGGTCCGCCAGCTGCCGCCCTCGGCGCCCCCGAAGGGCCAAACTCTCAGAGGTTTCAACGGGTTCTGAAGACGTTTGGCGCTCTCGCCTTTGCGGCTTTCCGATGCTCCACGGCGGCCTCAGAGGCCTCCAAGATCGCCCAACTTCTGCCCGAGAGGCCCCCGAGAGCGGCCCAACCCACCTCACCTCAAGAGCCCCCGGCCCCGAGAGGCCTCCGGGAAGCCCCACGAGGCCCCCGAGAGGCCCCCAAAGAGGCCCGAAGAGGCCGCCAAGGTGCCCTCACGAAGCACCCACGAGGCCCCCAAGGGAGCGACACTCACCGACTTCTCGGCGGTCTTGAAGGCTGGGGCGCCCTCGCCTCTTCGGCTTTTTGTTTTCCCGCTCCACGGCGGCGGAAGGGCCTTCCGAGGTCGCCCCGAAACACCGCCCAGGAAGCCCCCCAGAGAGTCCCACGACGCCACGAGCGCCCCCCCCCCAGGGGCGCCCCAGGCCACCTCCGAGGCAGCCCCAGTAGCTGGCTCAAGCACTGGAATACGCTATAAGGTGCCACCAGCGTCGCGTCAACAACGCGCTGCGCATAGCTCCAAGGCAAGAGACACTAGAAGCTCCACCGGGCAGGCTTTGCTGCCCGGCGAAGCGGGGGGGAAGGAGGGGAGAAGCAGGCAGACGACGCCGAACGCGCAGGCGGGAGGCTGGTGCTGGCGGGGCGGGCGGGCAGGCGGGAGGGGGCCGGGCGGAGACAGAAGGCAGGGGGCTCAAGCAGCTGGCTCCAGCCCAGAGGGCCAGCAATGGCCGATTCCGCCCCCAAGCCCCGAAAAAAGAGAGCGGCGACGGGGGGCCTTCGCAGCAGAGAGGCTGCACAAACATTGTTTTTTGGTCGGTCCGCGCGGAGTTCTCGGATCTGCGCGGGGCCCCTCGGGCGGCGCCGCACCTGGCGCCGCACCTGGCGCACCCTCGCGGACCGTCGAAGGGCTTTTCTTTCCTCGTCGAAGGGTTGCACCTGGGTGGCCCCCACCAGCCCCTGAACTGCCGCCGTGGGCGCAAAAGGTGCGCGACTCGCCGGAGCAGAGGGGGTCGGAGGAGCGTGCGGCATCGCCGATACGTCGCCGGCGCGGCTCGCTGTGGAGCCCGAGGTTCTCCGCCCCGGCGTCGCCGGTGCACCGCCGATGCATCGCCGAGGCCTCGGCGATGCATCGACGATGCGGTGCGGCCCTCCGAACCCGTCTGCTCCGACCCCGTCTGGGAGGGCTCTTACAGGCGGGGCCCTGAAGAAGGAACACTTTTCGTTGTTTTCGATCGGAAATCCATTTTAACATGTGGAAAATCACCACCTACCAGACCACCCCAACCCAACCCGAAGGCCTCAATTTGCCCTCCATTTCCAGTGGGGGGGGGTCGGGGAACGTCGAAAAAACACATGGAACCCGTACCCCCCCCAACCCGAAATTCGGGTCAAATTCAGGTCTTCGGGTTGGGTTGGGGTGGTTTGGTAGGTAGTCAGAAAAAGGGGCCTCGTTCCTTATTTAGGGTTCCTTGGGTCAACGCCCCGACTGTAGGTGCACGTTTCTTCACCTCACGTTTGCTGCCCCCCGTGAAGGAGCACCCGGCGAACAGTGGCCTCGCGGTGCGGACTCGCGGGGCCGCGGCCTTGTGTGGACACAGGGCGGCCGTGATCGGGAGTTTCTACAAAGGGTGCCCCTGGCCCACGGCGCCTCCAGCTTCTCGCTTGATGTTGGAGCCCCAGGGGCCCTCTGGGCCTCGCGAGGGGTGCTCTGGAGGCCGCGGGGGGGCCTTGGAGATCCTGGGGGCGACTCGGGCCTCGGGGCACTTCCGGCAACCCCCGAGATGAGGTGCCCCTCGCGGAGCGTGCGGCGTATCCATGAGGACGCGAGTCCAGGGCAGCGCCAGCGCTCTGATAAGGATGATGGGCCTGTTTTCCACCACCACCACCATAAGTTGGAAAGGGGAGGAGGTGGAGGATGAGGAGGAGAAAGAAGAGGAGGAGGAGGAGGACGAGGACCCCTACCCCCTCCTACTGATGGTGGTGGTGGTGGAAAACAAGCCCACCAAAGGACGCCTTCGTCGTTCGTGACCTCCCCGAGCCCCCGCCCACCTCTCGTCGGGGAGTGGGGCGGGGGAGAGCGGCCACCGTCCGAACGTGAGTCGGCCATGGGCTGTGTGGCCCTCGCGCGCGGATCCCAGGGGGGGGCCGAAACCGGGCTACACCTTAGGCGATGCTTAAGAAAACTTATTTTTTCGGCCAGAGTCTCGATTATTCTTAATATTTCAACGTAGATCTTAAGATTATAATAGAAATGTTGGGACTATGAATTCAAGTTCTGAGACTATGAATTTCTTAACCCATGATTTCTTAAGCATTTCGCAGGGTGTAGAGCGCCCCGCTCGCAAAAAAATGGGACGCTTGGATCCCAGGTGTGGTCTTGGACAAGTCCTCGCCCCGGGCAGCCCCAGGCGTGGAGGAGGCTGCCCTGCAGCGGACGGACGCGCGGGCGGGATGCGGCCCAGAGCTCGGGGTATCGAGCTGGGCCCAATCATCCGGGCGCGCCATCGACGCGAGGGTCTGGAGGAGAAGAAGGAGGAGAAGGAGGCGGAGGAGGAGGAGGAGGAGGAGGAGGAGGAGGAGGAGGAGGAGGAAGGCGTTGATTAATTGGGGGGCGGTCGATTGGAAAGGGGGGGGGAAACGTGCACCTTTCGCGTCGTTTGTGGCCCCTCTAGGGCCCCTTGAGGGCACAAGTGGTGCATCTGCCTTCACCCCCCCCAGGCATCACCCCTCGTTGCGCAACGCCCGGGGGTTAGGTTGAGGTCGGGCATTTCCCTCTACAGGAGAGGGGCGATTGTTTTGATTATATACATATAACGGCGCACCGGGTCCGGGGGCCCGGGGCCGCGACCCCGACCGCAAATGTGGGCTCCGGGGGGCCCGGAGGCTCGCCGGGGCTTGCCGGAGGCCTCCCCGGTCAGACAAGACGGCCCCAGAAGCGCCCAAGACGGCCCAAGAAACTTCCAAGAGGCCTCCAAGAGGGCTCCGAGATGCTGAAGATGGCCTCCAGACGTCCAAGGACGCCCCCAAGAGGCCCCAAGAAGCCTCCAACATGCGTCCCAAGAGGGCCCCTAGACGCAAAAATTGGCCCATTCCCTTCGTAAAACGTACATTTTCAACAAAGTTGCCTTTTGGGCTTTCCGACGTTACAGGACGGCCCAAGAGGCGCCCAAGACCGCCCCAAGACGGCCCAAGAAGCTTCCAAGAGGGCCCCAGGACAGCCCAAGAGGGCCCCAAGACGGCCCAAGAGGCGCCCAAGATGGCCCAAGAGGGCCCCAAGACGGGCCCAAGAGGGGGCCCAGAGGGGGACCACGAACCGCAAGCTCGAGCCTTCCGCCCCAAGAGGCCGCCAGGAGGCCCCAAGGAGGCCCCTCAAGAGGCCCCAGGAGACCCCCAAGAGGCCCAAAGGAGGCCCCGAGAAGCCCCAAATCGGCCCCCAAAATGCTTCGAACCTGCTTCCAGGAGGCCCCCGACAGGTTCAGAGGCTCCCGAGAAGCTACGTCAAACTCCCAGCGAGCGGCCGGACGAGGCCCCCCAAAAAATCCCAAGAGGGTTCCAGTATTTGTATCCTTCAGCGCTCTCTGGCCTTCTTCCCCCTGCCCCCTTCCCTGCGACTTTCGTTGACTCAAGCTCGCCTCCTCTCCATTTCCTCTCTCTGCCTCTCTCTCTCTCTCTCTCTCTCTCTCTCTCTCCATCTCTCTCTCTCTCCTTCGCTCTCTGTCTGTCTGTTTCTCTCTCTCTCTCTCTCCCTCTCTTTCTCTCTCTTTCTCTTTCTTCCTTCCTTTCAGATTCCGTGTCCTTGCGACCTTCTGCAGTCCCCGACGTCGCCACGGCTGGATCCGCTCGAGCGTGTCTTGTGATGTGCGGCGGTGCGAAGCCCGTCCCACTGATCAAGGCACAGGTACGAAATGATGGGTCCATCATTTCTTGCCTTCCCATGTGCGTTTTCCCAATCGATTCCTGGGCCCGAGGTCGCAAAAATTACGACGTCGGAGGTCTGGGGAGGCGGGAAGCACGACCTGGACCTCCGACGTCTTGGAAGAATCACGACGGCGGTTTCGGTCAATTTTCGGCCTCCGGGGCCCCTCGCAGGGTCCCGGGACCGTCAGAAAACGACTCAGGATGAAAAAACACACATCCCCAGGAAGTCGTCGAGAGGTCCAGGGGCCGCGCACAGAAAGCATCACGACATCGGACGTCCAGAGAGGAGGTAGGAACACGAGGAGGAGGGAGCCCATACCTCCTGGCGACGCAACACCAAATACAACAAAAGCTTCCCCGCGACTTTCCCCAGAGACTAACCTCAGAAACTCCTTTCGTATTCTGGCCAGAAGCATCCAGAAACGATGTACATTAGCCCTGGCGGGGGGAATGATGGCGATGGTGATGTTCATGATGACGACGGTGACGATCCTAGCTAGAACCACGCGCGCGCTTCGCGCTCCAAGGCTGCGCACGAGTGGCCCAGGACGGCCCCAAGACGGCCCACGAGAGCCCCAAGACAAGTTCGAGAGGGGTCCCAGACGGAGAAAGCCAACCTCGAATTCCGAGCTTCCGGCCCAAGAGGCTCGAGGAGGCGCCAAAATGCCGCCAAGAGGCGCCAAAAGGCTCCCAAAAGCACCCCAAGACGTTCCGAGAGGCACCCCAAGAGAGGTCCAAGAAACAACAATCGTGCCATTCCTATTTTCTCTTAGGGCGTTCGACTCCGAAGCTGGAAAACACGACCCAGAGCAGGAGGGTTGAGAACAGTACTACCAGCACTGGTGTTTCACTCTTTTGCTTCCTCTTGCTCCTCGAGCCGACAGTCGGCGCCGCGTATTGACGGTGCACGCGGGCTCAGAGGAGCCCTCGGTCTGCGTCAGGGGGTGCGGCCTGCAGGCCAGAGGGAGCTTAGTTTGCGACGGCATGGTCTTGGCGTGTCGGGGCCGCTTCGTTTGAAGGGGGCATATCTGATTTGCTCGTTGTATGGAGTTAGCGGTCGAGCATGCGAATCAGAATCCCCGCCCCTGCATATCGAAACATGCCAACCTATGCTGTAGTATGCTGTCTCATTTACATACATATACATATATACATATATATATATAGATATGCGCATATTCGCCATATGGTTAGAGAGGGTTGGATACTCCGCCTGGTCATTTCTCCACAGGCGTGGGTGCTCGAATCCACCCAGCTGGCTGCCTGATGCCGACGAGTTGAGCCTGGTACCCCGTCGTTGCGGTGCCGCAACTCTCAGCATCTGCCTGGTGCTTGAGCAGCAGCATATCTCTCCGTACATACATGACCAACACGCCCCAAGAGGGCGCCCGAGACCCCCACGAGGCCCCAAGCAGCCAACACGAGGCCTCCAAGACGCCTCATAACCCGTGCAATTTGACCTCCCAGAGGGCCCCGAGAGGCAAAATTGGCCCCGTTCTCTTCGGAATACGTACATGTCAACCGGATTCGTGTTTTTCGTCTTCGCACCGAGCTTGTCCCCAAGAGGCCCCCAAGCAGACCCCAAGAGGCTTCCAATGTATGTATTTATGTATGCATGTCTGTATGTATGTATGGATGGATGGGTGGATGAACGGATGGATGGATGGATGGATGGATGGATGGATGGATGGATGGATGAATACGGATGGGGATGGATATGTAAATGTATATGCATATGTATGTGTATGTGTATATGTGTACTTGTATGTATATGTATATGTATATGCACATGTATATGTATATGCGTATGTACATATATATGTAAATGTATATGTATTTGCATGTTCATATTCATAGGTATGTTTGTATATATATATATATGAATAGTTATATGTACATGTATATGTATATGTATATGTACAAGTATGTGTGTATGCACATGTTGATGTACATGTACTTGTATATGTGTATGTATATATTCATGTACATGTACATGTAATGCACGTGAATATGTATATATATATACATATGTGTATATATATATATATATATATGCAAGCTGTTGTGTATAGGTGCATATGTACATAGGCATATGCATTTGTATAGGTATGATTTTATTTTCAAATATAGATGCATGCATATGCGTATGAATACTTATATGTATATGTGTATGTATATGTATAGGTTTAGGTATGCGTATGTACATATGCTTATGTTTATGTATATGTGTATGTATACGTATATGTATACGTAGATGTATCTGCATGTGTATATGTATTTACACATGGGTATGTAAATGTATTTGTATACGTATATGTATATGTAGATGTAGATATAAATGAATATGTACATCTATATTTACATGTATGTCATATGTAGATGTAGCTGTAGATGTAGATGTAGATGTAGATGCATATGGAAATGTATGTGTATGCAGACGTATATGTATATGTCCATGTGTGTATATATATATATAGAGAGAGAGAGAGATATGTAGGTATCCCCGTGCACGAGGCCCGGGCGACCGGGGCCGCGACCACGACAGGGCATGGGAGGACGAGGGTTCCGCAGTCCGCTCCCAGAGCACCCTGGAGCGGCCCTGGAGCTCCCAGACTGTCCCAGAGAGCTCCCAGAAGCCCTCGGGGACTTCGACAAGCCCTTCCAAGACAGCCCAGATAGCCTTAACGTGGTCCAGGATGGGTTCGAGACCGCAAATACACAGCACAAGAGGCCTCCAAGAGGCCTCAAGAGAGCTCCGAGAAGCATCCCGAGAGCCCGAAGAGGCTCAAATCCTTGATTTCCGTTGGTTTTCGAAATGTTTTTCGGTGTCTCGCGTTTTCGACCTCCCGGCGTTCTACGACAGCCGACGACGCCCCCAAACCGCCGAAAAGACCTCCAACAGAGCCCCAAGATTGCCCAAGGGAGCCCGAAAATTGCCTGGGACGAGCCTCAGACGGCCCAAGAGAGCCCCAGGACAGGCCCATGCTGGGCCCCACAGCGGGAGCGGGAGGCCCCAAGGCGGCCCTGATGGCCCGAACGTGGCCCCAGATGGGCCCAACACTGCCAATACACAGCCCAAGAGCCCTCCGAAATGTATGTGTGTATGTGCATGTATGTATGTATGTATGTATGTATGTATGTATGTATGTATGCATGTTTGTTTGTTTGTATGTATGTATGTATGTATGTATGTATGTATGTATGTATGTATGTATATATGTACGTATGTATGTATGTATGTATGTATGTATGTATGTATGTATGTATCTATGTATGTATGTATGTATGTATGTATCTATGTATGTATGTATGTATGTATGTATGTATGTATGCATGTATGTATGTATATATGCATGATTACATACATATACACATCTATATACACACACCTATATATATATATGTATATATACAAGGCTGCATAGGCGCTTCGCGCCATGCATCTTGTTCCTTGAAGCTTTGGATCGGCTGGTTTCTCGCGGTATCCTGCGGTCCCTCCGAGGGGTCCTCGCGGGCTCGCATTGCGAATGTGCAGAGGTTGCGGAGGGGGAGTGGGAGAACTTGGTGGTCGAAGCAACGAAAGGGGCAAATGGAATGCAAGAAAAGGACTTCAGAGGGAAACTTATCGAATCCCGGGTTCGCAACCAAATTTCTTAAAAAAAGGGTACGAACCCAGGATTCTGACCAGAATGCAGCTGTTTACTGCAAAGTATGAGGCAGGGGGGGCGCGGGGAGGCGTGCTGACGCGACTTTGGGACAGGCAGGCTCTACGAACGTTATGTATGGGCTTCGTTCGGAAGACGTGTCGAAACGCTCCCTGGCACGTCTGTAACCCGGTGTGGAGCGCTCAAACGTTCCGACTTGGGCCCCGTGGAATCGCTTGGAGGCTTCTTGAGCACTCTTGGGTGGTCTTGTGGGCATCTGCGGCTGTCTCGGAGGTCAGGAGAGCCGAACATGCGAGAAAGAAAAAAAAACCTTGGGGCTCTCTGGGGCCGTCTTGGGCACCCCTTGGGCTGTGTCGGGGCTGTCTGGGGCCGTCTTGGGCACCCCTTGGGCCGTGTCGGGGCTGTCTTGGGCCGGTTTCGGACTCGCTTGGAGGCCTCTTGAGCCGTCTGGCATCGGTCTTGTGAGCGTCTTCGGCCGTCTTGGCACGTCGGAACAGTGAACATGCAAAGAAGCAACAATCTTAGAAAAACCATAGGAAATCACTGATTTTCATCTCTTGGGGGCTTCTTCGGAGGACTCTGGAAGGCTCTTGGGACCCTCTTGGGCCTTCGTAGGAGCCTCGAGAAAGCCTCTGGGGAGGTCCAAGGAGCCTCGCGTGTCCTCTCACCTTCCTCTTTGGACGGAGAGCGCTAATTTTCGCGCTCGAAGGCTGCGATCCTCGTGAGGGGTCCCGTTTCCGGAAGTCCCGGTTGGGGAGGATCCTATTTCGGGGGGGGGGGTCCCACCCCCCAGGATTATTTCGGAGAACTCGTGGAGGTTCTTAGAGGCCTTGTGGGGCGTCGTGGGGGAACTTCGTGAATGCTTCTTGGCGGCTCTTGGGCGCCTCGTGGCACGTCTGGGGAGCCGTTGAGGAGTCTTGGAGCTTCGTGTGGGCGTCTGGGTGCAGAGTCCTTGAAATCATAAGCCTTTTGCGCGCCTCGTGGCCCTTCTTGTGGCCTCCTGGAAGGGGCTTGGGGCCTCGCGTGGCCGTGTGGGAGCCGAGCGCGTTGCAATTGTATGTTTTTTCCCTTTTAAGCTCTGTCTGAAGCTTGTCGTGGGGCTCTCTGGGGCCGTCTTGGGCACGGCTTGGGCCGTCTGGAGGCTCTGTTGGGCCGGCTGTGGACTCGCTTGGAGGCTGCTTGGGCCCTCTGGGATTGGTCTTGTGGGCGTCTTCGGCCGTCTTGGCACGTCGGAACAGTGAACATGCAACGAAGCCAAAATCTTAGGAAAGCCATCGGAAATTAATGATTTTGATCTCTTGGGGCCCTCTTCAGAGAACTCTGCGAGGTTCGTGGGGCCTTCTCAAGCTGTCGGGGGAACCTTTAAGAGGCTTTGAAGGCAACCCGAGGACCCTCGCGTACCCTCGTAGGTGCCCCTTCGGACGAAGATCGCTCAGTTTCGCGCTGGAAGGCTACGATCCTCGTGAGGGGTGCCGTTTCTGAAGGCCGTCTTGGGGCTCTCTGGGGCCGTCTGGGGCACCCCTTGGGCCGTGTCGGGGCTGTCTTGGGCCGGTTTCGGACTCGCTTGGAGGCCTCTTGAGCCGTCTGGCATCGGTCTTGTGGGCGTCTTCGGCCGTCTTGGCACGTCGGAACAGTGAACATGCAAAGAAGCAAACTTAGAAAAACCATAGGAAATCACAGATGTTCATCTCTCGGGGGCTTCTTCGGAGGACTCTGGAAGGCTCTTGGGACCCTCTTGGGCCTTCGTAGGAGCCTCGAGAAAGCCTCTCGGGAGGTCCAAGGAGCCTCGCGTGTCCTCTCACCTTCCTCTTTGGACGGAGAGCGCTAATTTTCGCGCTCGAAGGCTGCGATCCTCGTGAGGGGTCCCGTTTCCGGAAGTCCCGGTTGGGGAGGATCCTATTTCGGGGGGGGGGGTCCCACCCCCCAGGATTATAAAAATATAGAAAAGGGAATATTTATATATATATATACACATACATACATATATATATATATGTATGATGTGTTGGTTTATGTATGCATAATATACAGTATATATATATATATATGTAAGCATGTATATACATACATATACATATACATATATATATATATATATGTATACGTATAATGGGTAGGAGGTCCCGGGCCCTCCAAAGTGCACTGATTTTTCGTCTGACCGTTTCGGGCCCAGCGGGGGGCGCCAAAAAACGTCAAAAAGGGCCGAGAGACGTCCAAGATGGCGCCTTGATGGCCCACGACCGGTCCGAGAGAGCCCAAGACCGCACAAGAGCGTTCCAAAATTGGTCCAACATGGTTTTGAAGACAGCCCAAGAGAGCTTCAAGATGGCCAAGATGCCCTCAAAAGTGCTCCCACGAGGCACTCAGGAGGCGAAGCAAGTAGGTTTCCTCAATGGTTTTTGAAGGTTGTTCGTGTTCTCGCTGTTTCGTGCTTCCAACGGTTCAAGACAGCCCATGAGGCCCCAGAAACCAGCTCAAGACGGCCCAAGAGGCACCCAAAGAGGGCGCCACGACGGCGCAATAGAGAGAGCCCCCAAGATGGCCCAAAAAGTGCCCCAAGGCGACCCTAGAGGCGCCCAAGATCGCCTCAAGAGGGCCCCAAGAGGGGCTCAAGAGGGGGAACACGAACCGACAATTCGAGCCTTCCGCCCCAGTAGGCCTCCAGGAGGCCCCAAGAGACCCTACGAGAGCCCAAGAGGCCTCCTAGAGGCCTCCTAGAGGCTCCACGAGGCCCCACAGGAGCCCCCAAAGACGCCCCACGAGCATCCGTAGCCATTTTGGCTCAAGGTGGATCTGACTGCAGCGCGCAAGCGCTCATCATAGTTGCCCGTCACCATGCGAACCCCGCGACCAGACCCCTAGGGCCCGAGGCTGTCCACTTTTCCCAAACTCCCCCCTCCCCCCGCGGTGCCCACTGTGTCCCTCGGGGTCCTTCGGGGGGCTTTCGGAGGGCCCGAAGGCGCTCCTCAGACGGTCCAGGAGGTTTCCGAGACGGTCCAAGAGTTCGTCAAGACGCCCATGATGGCTTCAAGACGGCCCGAGAGGCCCCCCAAGCGCTTGAAGAGGGCTTCAAGAGGACACTTATGAGGGCCGCAAGGAACACACATCGCCCTAATTCCTTTGGGAAACGTCTATTTTGGGCATATGCGCTTTGTATTAATAGCGTCCACGACGGCCTCAGAGAACCCCAAGAGCGCCGCAAGACATCCCAACAAGGCCTCCAAGACGGTCCAAGAAGCTCCCAGGATCGCCCCAAAACGTCCCACAGAGCCCTCCAAGACGACCTCCGTAGGCGCCTGTGGATCCCAGAGCGCTCTGAGACAGTCCAAGAGGCCCACAAGACACCTCACTCTGCACCCCTCCCCGCTCCTCCCAGATTCCTCCCCATCCCTCCCCGCTCCAGGCAAGTGTGCGCGAGGCGGTTGTATCTCTGGCCGCGAGATCCTGCCAGTGTATACCTACATGTACGACCACCCTTCGGGTGATAAAGAGGTTGTGCGTGTGGTGGTGGGGGTGAGGAAGGGGAACCAACTGGAGCTACAACATAGCATTGCATCGCACAGCAGAGCATAGCATAGCATCGCATAGCATCGCACAACACAGCATAGACGAGCATCGCGTAGCATAGCATAGCATAGCATAGCATCGCATAGCATGTCATAGCATCGCATCGCATCGCGTCGCATATACTAGCATATCATCGCATGGCACAGTATGGCGTAGCATAGCATAGCATAGCATCGCATCGCACAGCATAGTATCGCATCGCATCACACCGCATAGCTTAGCCTCGCATTGATAACATAGCGTACTATGCGGGCCGAACCGTACAATGGCCGAAAGTCCGTCCAAACGGCGCTCTCGCCTCGGCGCGGGCAGCACACCGCCAGCGTCACCTGCACGCCGTGGCCAGCTTAAGTTTAAGAGCGAATCGTGAGGATGTCTCAGCAGAAACCGGCTTTCTTGGTTCAGATGGGCGGGCTGGACGACATGGGCGAATCAAACGCACGTTCGGGCCTGCGGCGGCCGCCCGGGACGGTCAGGGCACCCACAAGGCGCGCGCTCGCCGTCGACGGCGGGGCGCGGCTGCGGGAGAGCAGCCCGAGGCGAGGAGGCCCTCCCCCCACGAGCGATGCCCTGGCAGATTGGGCCAGTTTGATTGCCGCCAGTTTCCGTCGAACGCGTGCGGATCAAGGGTGCGACGGTGATAACGGATCATTGTGCAGCAGTTGCACGTCTCGTGGAATATGTTGCGGCGTTTATTTCCGTGTTTTGCGTCGTGAATTCTTGTTATCCGTGTCGCGCCTCCGTCTACTCATTCCCTCCTCCTCCTCCTCCTCCTCCCTCCTTTTCCATATCACGATCAGAATTTTCGCGGTGTGACAGGCCTCGCACTTGGGCAACACAAGGGGGTGCCGCCAGGGGATAATTAGGACATTTACCGGTTCGTGCCCAGATTGTGGGGATGTCTCCAGCGGTTCGCTTGTTTCACGGATGTAGGCGCGTCTTTTTCAGGGCCGCGTGGTGTTCGCGATGTCGCAACAAACGTTGCTGGGCGCCACAATGGGGAGCGACCACGGGGTGGGACACTTGCCCACTTGCGGCCAGCATTCGGGGATATCTCACGCGAGACGTTGGCTTTTTGAGGTGGGTGTGCTTTTTTTCAGGGCCGCCACGAAGGAAGCGAACACTCGGATCAGTCCCGGCAGTCGCCGCGGTACTGGGAAGACCGTCGGATCGATTATTTCGTTGTCGATTTTTTTTGGCGCGTACCGTTCAAACCTTCAGGGTGGCCCAGTGTTGGCAAATTTTGCGCGGTGGTTGCACGACGAAGGTGGGCGCACCATAGAACCCTTCACGACAGCCCATCGTTGTAAAGATTTTCGTCGCGGTTGTAAGACGAGCGCGGGCACGGTGATCGCGCGCATTTGGGTGTTCACATTCGTTATGGCGCTCGCATGTGGTTCGCTAGACGTAAACTTTGTAAAGATCTTGGACGTGACAAATCTGTGATGAGCCTTGGCTAGGTCGTGTGCGGGCCTTCACTGGGTTCTGGGTAGGCCATGTATCAGCTCTTGAAAGGCCGCCAGGTAAGCCTGAGGCAGGCATTGGATAGGCCGTCGGGCTGACCTTGGACAGGCCTGGGGGTTCGTGGGCAGGCATTGGGCAGGATCCGAGGGGAGCGGTGCTCTGGCGCCGCCTGGACCGCAGAAAGGAGACCCACCTTCTGCAGGCCCACGGCAACCTGGGGCTCCCCTTCACATTAGCTTGAGCTTGATGTTCTGCCTTCGCTGTGAGCGTCGCTCCATTTTCGATCCAAATTATTTGAAGTCCAGCTGTATGCGCTTGAGCTTGAACTTCCGCTCAACGCGCGGAAGCTTCGCTCAATTTTATAGTTCTCTTTTAGCTTGAGCTTGAACTTCCGCTCAACGCGCAGAAGCTTCGCTCCATTGCCATAATTTGTGGGAATGCCGAGACATTGGGTTTGCTCGAGGTGGGCCTTGGACGCTCTGGGTCGTCTAGGCCTTGGATAGGCGTAGAGTGCGTGAGGGGTGTGCCGAAATCGGGCCCATTGAGCCGTCTTGAGAGGTACGTAGCTGTTTCTTATGTCTTGTTTCGCCGATCGGCGCGGGCCCCCGCTCCCTCCTCCCCAAAGACCAGATCTTGGCTGCTTAAAGCGGTTGCTTCAACCGGGTTGATTAAGCACTGGGGCCCGCCCCCCCTCCTCCCCCCGGTGGACACACGAGCTGCTGCTGTACGTGTGTGAGTTGTTTTCTCGAGGCGCCCCCCTGGGAATGAAACAAAGGGTATGTAGGCAGCTGAAGTGGGATAATGCGGAATCCTATTTCGACCTGCGGCCCTCTGTATGTTTCATGGTTGCACGCCGAGTGGAATTCGTCCACCGCGCCCGCAACTGCTCCTCTGCCGCGTGGAATGTGATCCCATTAGTCCGCCAAAAAGGGTGTGGAAAGGAAAGGGATTGAGAGGGTTTGCTGAGAGGAGAATGCAGGATTAAGGTCGACTGGGGCTCATGGCGTGCATCCGTGGGGGCATAGAGGGATGGTGCGGTTTGCTGATTGATCATGATTGATAGACGTCTGTCTGCTCTCCGATGCTGCGAACCCTAAACCGTCGCCGCATCTTGCTAGAACCAAAGCGCGCGCGCAGCGCGCGCGTGGTTCTAGTGTGTGAGTATGTTTGGGCAGTTTTGGGGTATTCGTCAGTTTTCGTCCAAACTCCGCCTGTACGTAGGAGGAGGACATGCCCGACCTGAGGTCAGGTGCAACTCCTGGGGTGTCTCAGGAAAGGGCGCGAAGAGGGAGCGACAGCGCGGAGAAGGCGCGGCAGCCTTCGGGAGGTCGGGCGAGACCCGACGGGAGGGGGGGTGGTGCTGCGATCGGACGAGGGACCGACCTGAGAGCGGCGAGCGGTCGGGACGCGGGCCTGGGCCCGCGCGGAAACCCAAAGCGCGAAGTCCGAGCGCGTTCTTTCGCTTCCCTCCTCCCTCCTCCTTCCTCCTCCCCTCTCCCTCCTCTTCATCCCTCCGCCTCCCTTCTCCTAATCCTCCCTCTGAGTTGCAGCCTGAACACAGGAATGCCGCCCAGCGATCAAGACTCGTCGGATAGGCGCTGCTTGCTTCGCCCAGGGTTGTCTAAGTCTAAGTCTCCTCCTCCGCCTCCTCCCCCTCCTTCACCCGTCAGGGCTGTCCCGGCGCCGCGGCGTATCCCTCCTCTGCTTCGGCCAGGGTGCTCTCGTGGTGTGGAGAGTTGGGACGGTCCTGCTGGCTGGCTCCAGGGGGCAGCGCCCAGCCTCCTCCTCCTCGTCCTCCTCCTCCTCCTCCCTCCTCCTCCTCCTCCTCCTCCTCCTCCTCCTCCTCCTCCCCCTCCCCCTCCTCCTCCTCCTCCTCCTCCTCCTCATCGTCCTCCTCCTCCTCATCGTCCTCCTCCTGCCCCCATCCCCCTCGGGGAGGCAGGAGGAGGAGAGGGGCGGGCGGGGGCGGCCGCGCAGCGCCGAGGAGCAGAGGTTCATGGAGAGCCGCCTGCAGCAGCTCGTCGACGAGGTGAGGGTCCTGGAGGCGCGCCTCCCGGCGGCAGCGGGGAACTGGGGAGCGAGGGGGAGGAGAAGGAGGAGGAGGAGGAGGAGGAGGAGGACGATGAGGAGGAAGAGGAGGAGGGGCATGCGGAAGAGGAGGAGGAGGAGGAGGAATAGGAGGAGCAGGAGGAGGACGAGGAGGAGGTGGAGGAGGAGGACGAGATGGAGAGGGGTGAGGCGCGAGGGGCGATGAGCAGGAGGAGGAGGAGGAGGAGGAGGAGGAGGAAAGCTGCCTCTATTGATCGGGGGTGGGGCCTCTTTGGCCTCTACTGCCCACATCGCCCCTCGCTCCCTTTCGTCCTCCTCCTCGTCCTCCTCATCCTCCTCTTGCTTCTCCTCCTCCTTCTCCTCTCATCCCTCCTCCTCCTCCTCCTCCTGCTGGAAAATCCCGCACCGGGAAAATCAAGACGCCAGATCTCTGGGTAATGGAGGGCGACAACCTAAAGACCCGACGCTCCAAGAAATTGGAGCGGGTGGTTTTGGGCTGTTTTCTGCCTCAAGGGGTCTTCGTTGGACCCTGGGACTTTCAGAAACAATTCCATTTCCGAATACCGACCCGTGGGAAGTGCCCAGACCCCCGTGCCCACGAATCGAAGACATTGGAGCGGCCTTGTGTCGGGGAAAGGCCTTCCTGTGCCCTGTCTCCCTGATTAAAGCTGTGCGTAGCCCGCCTAGCTTTTAGCGGAAGAGGTTCGCTCTCGCCCCGCAGATCAATCAAGTGTCGGGGAAGGGGGGTGTGACGAGGGTTTCAGGGAAGGGGCCCTGAAGGGGCCCCATTGGCGCCCAAAAGGTGCCACGATGGGTGCAACAGTGCTGCAACATGCTTCCCCCCTGTTGTGATTGCGCCCCCTTCAGCGACGTGGTGCCCATCTTGCCTCCGCGCAGCAGCGCAGTCTTCGCTGCTCGCCGAGTGCAGCGGGTTGGCGTGTAGTCCAGGCCTTGGCCCTTCTATGCCTAGAGCTTCGTATACCCCAACCAGCCCATCCATACACGAGCCCAGGTGAGTAGTTGTTCGGGTCAGGAACGTGGATGAGGACCATGCGTTGTGATGAAGAGCTGTGGACGCCTTCACATCCCAAGAGGGGGCGGATGGAGGAGGACATATGGACGAGGAACGAGGAGGAATAGGCGGATGAGGAGTCTCTCTCGGAGTCTCTTCGGATTCTCTTCGGGGTCTCTTGATCGCCTCTTGAATGGTCTCTTGGTGCGCCTAGGAGGCCTCGTGGCGGTCGCGAGGCCCTCTCGGAGCGTCTTGGGTGCCTCGGGGGAGCTTATTGGGGCCTTTTGGGGGTCTCTTGGGAGCATCTTGAAGACCTCTTTGGGGCCTCTCGCGGTCTCATTGACGCCTCATGGGACCTTTTCGGAGCACTTTGAGGGGCCTCGGAGGCCATCTCGAGGCCATCTTGGAGGCGCTCGATCAAGGAAGGGGGCGGGGTCTCAATTTGGGTCTCACCCCAGGAAGCCATAAGGTCAGCACTCAATGATTTTGGCCTTCTCGCTGAGGCCGTCTTGGACGCTCTAACTGGCGGCGACACCCCGTCCAGGTCCGGGGTGGGGGAGGTGGAGGGGTGAAACCCGTCCCCGAAGGGAAACAATGAGGGTGGGAATAGGCAGCGTTCTAAACCGCTCACGCCAGAAAGGGCTGGTAGGGCTAGCTTGCCTTAATGCTCACTCATCGTCGACGTATGCTTTACGAGTCAGTCTCAGGCTTTAGTCTTTTTTGCTCATGTGCTGTGACGGTCGCTGCGCGGGGGGTGGGGGCTGGGGCCCAGGGTAGTGCTAGCGCTTCGGCGGAGTGGGGCACGTCGGAGCGGTGGAGCGCTGCGATTGCCATAGTTTGCGCACGAACGCCAGCACGTTGGGGCGGGTCCACCCCCCTCCCCTCTTTTCGTACGATCGTTGTCATGACCAAGGGGGGGGTAACGAATGTTACGCTCCAGAGGACTCACAAGATAAAGCAATCAGTCATTACCCTCGGCGGTGGAAAAGTAGCGTGCGATGAGGAGCCGCCAGCCCGTTTGTTTCACGTTATTCCCACCTTGGAGATAGCGTGCACCGCAGAGGCCCTGGCAAGGGGAAAGCGTACAGAAGAGGCCCTCGCCGGAGGGCGATCACCTCACAGGGGAAGCGGGTTGTGTTCTGGCTGGCGTTTGGCTGCCGCTAGTGGCGATTAGACTGGTGGACGGTCTGCGGGGGGCGTGTGCCACTATTTGCCGCTAGGCAGATGCCGCTTTAGGCCGCTAATCCGCCAACGTCTTGATTCAGGTCTGCTTCCATAGAAAACCGAGCGTAAGATGGTGCACCCTACCTTTCCTCGCAGGCGACTCCTTGCCGCCGGTCCCCGAGTCCAGCCCACAAAGCTAGGCCGCTCGAAAAGAGGGGGAACATCGGGGACACATACTCCAGATTTCGTGATATAAGGGAGCGGGGTCTGGACCCTCCAAGACAAGCCATTTCAGACCTCCCCCGTGGGAGAACCCTCCAAAACATCGTCCCAAGACCCCCCAGGCCCTCCAAGATAGCCTGGAAGAGACCCCCCCCGAAATGAGACCCCCCTCCCTTTATTACGAAATCTGGAGTACCCAGGGGGCTAGGGCTATGCGGACGCACCTTTTTTGAGGATGGTTGCCCCCACGCCGCATACTCCCCGAGCTTGGGCCCAAGAACGACTGTCCACTCGGACGCCCCGCAAAGTCGGGGATTGCGGTCGCCATGCCTCAGCGGGCCCCGGAAACAGCCGGGCCGTTTTTCACCGTTTCCGAGCAAGTATCTCTTGAACATGGAAACGGCAAAAAACGGCGACCGGAAACGGCAAATAAACGGCTCCGGGAACCTGTGAAAGACCGCGACGGCACCGGTCACAAAAACGACGTCGGAGTCGGCCACAAAAATCGGTAAGACGGAACCGGCTATAAAAACGGCCCTGTCGTTTCCAGGGCCTCTAAGCCCGCTAGTATTAAGTCGGCCTGTCCCCCTACAGGGGGATTTGGAACGAAAAAAAACAAGTACTCAAGAAATATCCCCAAATGGTCAAACAATGCTAAAACGAAGTCGTCCCCAGACTATTCTTTGGCTTTTTCCGAATACTCCTCCTGTACAGGGACGTGCCCGACTTAACGCTACAGTCAACCCGCACAGTAAGGATGGGCAACCTTCCCAAGGGTGCCCTTGCATCCTTGCCTCCTCGGTCCATCCTTCGCCGCTTCCGCTGGCCGCGCCCCGCTCGAAGAGCTTCACAATGGGCGTCCACGGCCCTTGCATCCTCATCGCGCACCCTTACTGTACTGGTTGACTGCACAGTCGGGGCGCTGAAGAAGGAACCCCTTTTCGTTGGGGAGGGGCTCGGTGTTCCTGGATTGTTCTGCAGCTTGCCTTAGGTTTTCATGAGGTGTTCCATGGGAGATCGAAGCGTAACTTGTGGGAAAAAGGGGCCTCGTTCATTATTTAGGGTTCCTTAGGTCAACGCCCCGACTGCAGTAGCAGCGCCAGCCGTGCACGCTGCGCCCGACCCGGACCCCCCGCCCGCCGGGGGCGAGGGGTCTGGGTCGATTAGTAGGTCGACCCTGCCAATCAAGGGTGCCCTTGTGCCCCGTGTGTAGCGACCCGTGCCTCCGACATTCCTATGGCAACGTGGCCCTCGGAAGGGTCTTGCGTCCTACTGAACGAAGGACTGCAAAAAACCCAGGATTGCAAAAAAACCCAGGGTTTTTTTGCAATCCCAGCTTTTTTGTTGCAATCCTTCGGGTTTTTGTTTGCAATCCTTCGGTTTTTTTTTGCAATCCTGGTTTTTTTTGCAATCCTTTTAGCAATCCTTCGTTGACTGTGCTGGTTGACTGCAGTACCAGCGCCGGCCGTGCGCTGCGCCCTCCGCCCGCCGGGGGGCGAGGCGGAGAAGCTCTCCGCGGACGCGCGGGCCAGCTGGGCGGCCAGCGGCCGGGGCCCGCCGCCGCCCCCGGACCCGCCCGCCCTCGGGAGGGGGGGGGTCGGGGGCGGGGTCGGGGGCGGCACAGAGGGGGGCGAGGACTTTAGGGAGGGAGGGAGGGAGGGAGGGAGGGAGGGAGAGAGGAGGGCGGGAGGGCGGGAGGGCGGGAGGGCGGGCGGGCGGGCGGGCGGGCGGGCGGGCGGGCGGGCGGGCGGGAGGGCGGGAGGGCGGGCGGGCGGGCGGGCGGGCATGGCGAAGAAGAAGAAGAAGAATACGCCGTGTGTCCAACTGGCACATGAGCAATTGGGGCATGGCAGCGAACGGCGGGTGCCGGGCTATGAGCACC
>CAUYUJ010003003.1:528040-530540 GCA_963575745.1 Prorocentrum cordatum | reverse complement strand
GGAGGCCGCCCGCAATCCGCCCTCCTGGTCTGCTCCTCGCCCGCCAGCCTCTGGCGCCCTCCGCGCCGAGCCGCTCCCCCCGAGTGGCTCCGATCCTGGGTCGTCGCTCCCCGTGGCTAGCGGGGCTACGGAGGCGCCCGTGTGGGCGCTCTCGTTCCTGCCCGCTTCGCCTCTCGCCTCCCACCGCGCCTCGTTAGGCGCGCAGGTCCCGGCGCCATGGCTGACCCCTGGGACCGCGCCTCGCCGTTTCACTTGGGCGGGTCTCCGATTCGCATGTGGTGCTCCCTCCCCCACTGGCCGCCCAGTCTGGCTGGGCTGCCATCCCCACCCAGCTGCAGCTCAGTGCCAGCGCTGGTTCCCCTCCCTTGGCGCTTCCCCCGCCGCAGCCGGTGACTTGCCTGTGTGGGCCCGGCTTCCTCTCTCCCTGTCGCGCCGGGGCTCCTCTTCCCTCGCGCATCGCGGCCCTAATTTGCATACAGAGTACCCCCTGTAGCCAATCCGCCGCAGCAATCGCCCTCTGCCCAGCCGCCGACACAAAAAGTGTGTGGCGAGGGAGGTCGTGGGACCCCCGCGCCATTTTTGTTGTTGTCCGCACAGGCTTCGCCCAGTGCCGCCAGCCCCCTCGCTTTTAGAATAGGGCATGCCAGAGATAAGCTGAGATGCAAGGGCGCCGTCGTGAAGCAATGTCGGACCTCCGTGCGAGGCCAATATCGTACGTTCCAGCTTGCACCGCCAATCTGAAAGCCATCTATCGAATTCTGTCGATTCGCTTTGCGAATTTGCTGACAATCGTGGCTCTGGGACGCGAACATCGTGTAATTTACTACGACCCCTGAAGGGTCGTATCCTCGGGGACGCGGGCGCAGCGTAATTTGCGAAAGGATCGTGGTTTCGAGGGCGCGAATATAGGTAGTTACAAAGGATCGTGGCCCCGGTGACGCAAATCTGGTGTAATTTAACATTGCTTGTGCCCTTGTGGACGCGAAGATTGCTTGATTTACGGGGGATCGTGGCCTCGGGGACGCGAACATTTCGGCAGGTTCACCTCGTGCCGACCAGCGGCGACCCCAGCGCGGGCGGTTCAGGTTGCACGCTGCCCGTGGCCCAGAATCAGCCCGTCGGTGAACGATCTGGCGCTGGTGGCACGAACGGCCGATCGTTCAAGTTTGAAGGATCCCCGCGGTGGTGGGAGGCAACGCCGGGGTCGACACGACGGGGGCCTGCCACATGTGGTTTACACAGGATCGCGTGGCCTTTGGGGACGCGAGTCGCGAGTCATTTCTTTGGGACCGTGGCCTCGGGGACGCGATTCTGGTGTGATTTGCGAAGCGCCGTGGCTTCGGGCAGCTTGCGAGGGACTGTGGCCTCCCTGGGTGACGTGAAGACTGCATGCTCTGGTATGGCCTGTGGCGTCGACGGCGAGAATACGGTGCAAGTCACGAAGGCGACACGCGAACTGTTTATAATTTACGAGGGGCCGTGGCCTCGGGCACGCGGGCACTGCACACGTTTCGGGGCATCGTGGCCTCCGGGATGCGAATCTTGTGCAATGTAAGTTTGGCTGCTGGCTTCGATGACGCGATCATTTTGCGATTCATAAGATGTTACGCGGACGGCTTGATTTACGGGCTGACGCAAGATGTTACGCGGACGGTTTGATTTCCAAGGTGTCGTGGCCTCACGGACGCGAGCATTGCATAACTTTCACGGGACCGTGGCCTCGGACGATGCGAGCATTGCCTGACTTACAAGGGCCATACCTGGCGATCGCGACCGTGGACCAAGGGGGCGTGGATTAGCGTCGGGTCCCGTTTCCATTGGAACTCGCTGATTTCCGCCGCCGATGGAGGCGGCACCGGCCGCATTTTGGGGAGTGCACCTCCCCCGATCCATGGATTTGGCGACCGCGCGCCCAGTCCGCGGTCGCTAATCCATGGTTGCGCGCCTCCGATTATGGCCTTCGGCACGCGAATCTTTGCGTAATGTTCGAGGGCTTCAGGCTTCGCGGACGCGAATAGTGTGTACGTCTGCATATCCCAGACCCCTTAGAAATTCAGGTGGCAGATTTCTGTGTCTGACGACGACGCACCCCTGATATTGGCGAATCTGTTTTTTTACCATACGCGGCCCGGAGGTCCCGGCCTTTCCCTGGGATTAGTTCTTGTTGGTCCAGGCTGTCCATTGTTCGATGGCCCCACGATCAACCAGCGGCAGCAATCAAGTGAGCTGCTCGACGGCCCCATGATCGACCAGCGGCTGCTCGAGTCGATGGCCCCATGATCGACCAGCATCTGAAATCGAGGAAGCACGCCTGGATTTGAACACTCAGATCGTCGGAGACAGTCGGCCCGCACGAGGGGGCTGGATAGGGGAAGGGGGGGGTGCGAAGTCTGCTGCGTGCAGCTGGCTTCCGCCCCGCCGCTGGGCCCACTCCTCGATATACATGGACGCCTCCCCGCGCCAGGAGGCGCCAGGAAGACCAGCTGCGTGCGCCGATTCT